>OX123189.2:38052843-38652843 GCA_944739405.2 Euclidia mi
GCTCTGGCAGCCAACCAATCTAACCAAGCTTTCTTCTTCTCTGACACTGCTGATTGTACACCCTTGTCTCACCATGTATTCTTAACCTTTCGTATTTTCCTTATTTTTGATCACACCACATACTTCAGACGCTACACATACTATCTCTTCTTTAAAAGATTGGCATAATTCTTCCATATCATTAATGCCATCAAACCTCTCAAATCTTGCTATCAATCTTCGCTTATACTCATCTTTCACATCTTTTTCTTGCAGATTTTCTACTTTTATTCTTTCTAGGACCCTATTTTCATTATGTTCTCGGTGTCGCCATCCTTTAAAGAGTCCACTTATCCGGCTCATCAATAAGAAGTGGTCTGTGTGGATGCCGATCCCTCGATACACCCTTGTATCTAACACATTCTTTCTCAAACGTTCATCTACAATTACAAAATCAATCATACTTCTTCTAACATTCTTAGCCTCTCGCGTATACATGTGTATCCTTTTGTGATCAAACATGGTGTTTGTCACACAAAGGCTCCACTCTAAACAAACCTCAAGCAAAACTTTTCCATTTTCATTCACACTCTCATCACCAAATCCACCTAAAACCCTTTCAAATCCATTTCGTTTTACTCCCACCCATCCATTGAAATCACCTTACAAGATCAATCTTTCATTATCCTTACATTTCCTCAAAATCGCTCTTAAGTTCTCCCAAAATTCCTGCCTTTCGTCTTGTTTTTGCTGTGACATACCTGCTACTATATTGACCGGGGCGTAAACCCCTACAATAAAGAGACGAGTAAGTCCTACTTTCATTCTCATCCACAATAGTCTAGCATTTACACATTCATATTCCTAAACGCACTCATTCATTCCCGCAGACAGTATTAAACCAACTCCCTTGCAGGCTCTGGTGGTACTGTCTACCCCAGACCAATAAGCCGTGTAGCTGTCATGCTTGGTGGGGCCACAACCTTTCCTTTGTGTCTCATTTACACATAGAACATCAATCTTTCTATCATCCATCATCTGGCATACTTCATTCAATTTACCACCCATTCCTCCTCCAACATTTAATGTTGCAAACCGGCTTTCCGTAGGCCACTTTTCGCCCTCGCGGGAAACGAGACGTGATGGGTTGCGAACCGCGTCGCCGCCGTCTGGAGAAATATTATTTTCAGTTCTCATAGCGTTCCCACGAGCATTAGGGATTAAAAATATCCGCCCCCGCAGAGCCCTTTACGGGGATAAGGTGGAATCCCAGCTGTGCCCTGTGACCACCAACACATGCACCCTCCGTTTGCGACCAGCTTGCCCTCTGGCCATGAATCCCTCGGCACGGGTCGGTTGGACTGGGGTTTGTTTTCGGGTATGCTCCCTGAATGTTGGTTTTATTTCGGAGCTTTCCTTCTCCTAGACGGGTTGCCATCCAAAGCTGACGAGGCCCATCCCCCCAAAGAGAGTGGTTTAATTTCGGAGTTTTCCTTCTCCTAGACGGGTTGCCATCCAAGGCCAACGAGGCCCATCCCCCCGAAAGTAATGACTCATTACTAATCTCTCGATTAGTAATGAATCAATTAAGGTTCAGCTTCTGGTATCCAAAAATCATGTGACACCGATTAAACCCACAACAATTCCTCGTTTAAAACTCTGTGGGACTTGTTAGGAGCAAGACTGTGTACTAGTTACGGTTCTGAATTCGATAACTTTGCCAATTAGTAGATGTCAATACTAGTGCGACTCATCAATCGTATTGAGTTGCTTGTGTTTGTCGCCAAACGCACTCATAGCCTTTGTACGTAATCGCGTTGATGAGATACAGGAAAGCACCTCAGGTTACAAGTGGAGTTACGTGCCGTCGAAGGATAACCCAGCAGATCTTGTTTCGCGCGGGCTGAAGGCTGATCAAATTTTGGATAATTCTTTATGGCGGTCTGGACCTAGTTTCTTGTTAAAACAAGAAAATGAATGGCCAAATATGCCCAATAATGCCGCAAAACAGGACCTACCTGCAATTATAATAGCACAACGTAATCATCATACCTACCATTCATCAAATTCATCTATTCCTGAACAATCATATATTAAATTACTAATTCATAAATTCTCAAAATTTTGTCGTTTACGAAATGTAGTATTTCGCTAAGCCAATTTACATAGATTTGTGTACAACTTAAAAAATAACAATAATAAAATGTCAGGTTCCCTTTCTCATGATGAACTTAATAAGGCATTAATTATAATAGTGAGTCATGCTCAAACTGACATGTTTCCCAACGAGTACAGACTACTCAAAGCGGAAAAGTCTTTGCCACGAAATAATGGACTTATTTCGTTAAGTCCCTTTTTAGATGACGATGGTGATATTCGTGTAGGCAGCAGGCTTGACAACTCTCCCTATGATTATAACGTAAAACACCCTATTTTGGTGTGCAGTAAGCACCACCTAACAAAAACTATATTTGAAAATATGCATCTGAAATTACTCCACGCTGGTCCTCAGTTACTGCTAGTTAACGTTACACAAAATTACTGGCCTTTAGGACCTCCTAAATCCAGCCAAAGCTGTGGTTAAAAAATGTATTCAGTGTTTCGGATACAAATGCCAGAACATGCAACTGATTATGGGTCAACTCCCAATTTCTAGAACTTGTTTGGAGTTTCCTTTTTTAAACTGCAGCGTAGATTCTGCCGGGCCAGTATTTAAAGCTGATCGCAAAATTCAAAAAAATTCAAAATTCAAAATCCTTTATTCATTTGGGTCACAATGTGACGCTTATGAACGTCAAAATAATAAATTTATAAAACAATTACTTAAAGACTCTACATTTACATTTACTGCCACGTTTGCAAAGCAATAGGTAGAACCATGAGAAAGAACGGGCAATAAAACTCACGGTCACTCTTTCTTATCGCCAGGTTTTGCATAATATACATAAATTACATTTTGTAAGGTGCTGCAACTGTTACACCTTCTATATCACTTGTATATATTTACTGTACATAATAATAGTCAAGCATAATACTTTTGATGTTCATTTGGTTAGCCTCCTCAGAAAAGACATGGTGAAACAGGAGCATCCACTTACATTATATATACCTAATAATGCAGGCAATCCGCGAAAGTGATCAGACCCATGATGGAAATGATGCAGTTAAATATTAAAATCTAATACCAGCCCGCAAGAGCGTCATCGACCAGTCATCGCAAGTAGCACCCGTTCACGAGTATGACGTATGTGCCAGCCATCATCCCTCTCGCCATATTAGAGGGACAGGGATGACCCGACACACGACGCCACCACAAGAAATGACATTTTAGTGAGCATGACGATAGCGGTATACGAACCGGCAGTAAGAAACAATCTATTGGTATACTGACAATGACCGCCAATTACCTCCACTTTGCAGATCGTTATTATTAACATAAATTAGTGGAACGCGTGAAGGAATGCAAATGTAGAAAGAATTTTGTGAAGGTGACAAGTGAACAACGATATGATCAGGGATAAATAATGTTAAACTACATTCAACAAATCATAATAATATCCAAATCCTGCAAAAATCATGTGTTCACGAGGCACCTCCACTTAACATGTTACTTATTAAGAAGAGAGTATTTTACACAGTCATAAAAATAACAATAATGGTGAATTTAAAAAAAGCAACTAGACCCATGATGTCTTGTCATCTAGAAATTCTTTATTAGTGTAATAACCCCTTTTTAAAAGAAAATTCCTAGTAGTGGTTTTAAATTTGTGCAGAGGTAAATTCATTATTTCCAGAGGTAATTTGTTGAAGAATTGTATACCGAGTCCCGCAAATGAGTTATGAACTTTATATAGACGGTAGTTAGTGCCCACTAGTTTATGCTTATTCCTTGTGTTCACTTTGTGCAAGTCACTATTTTTACGGTAAAGAGTTAAGTTTTTCTTAACGTACATTAAATTAGCAAATATATACTGCGATGCAACTGTAAATATTTCTACTTCTTTAAATTTATCTCGTAAAGAATCTCTAGCACCTAACTTATATATTGCACGTATGGCCCTCTTTTTAATAACAAAAATTGACTGAATATCGGCCGCCGTACCTCATAATAGTATCCCGTAAGACATTACACTGTGAAAGTAACTAAAGTAAACTAGGCTAGCAGTATCTACGTCTGTGAATTGGCGAACTTTCCTAACTGCAAATGCTGCAGTTTGACTGCCAGACAGGATATTTGGGCGCCCCACTGAAGCTTATAATCTAAAGTTAAACCTAAAAATACAGTTGAATCAACTAGGTTAATTGTTTCGTTATTTAAAATTATATTAGTAAGAACATTTTTGACATTCGGCAAAGTGAATTTCACACATTTTGTTTTGCCAGAGTTGAGTAGCAAATTATTTGTCGTGAAACAATGTAGTACTTGCGCAAGAGAATTATTTACGCTGTCAATGTTGCTTGTATTACGATCAACTTTAAAAATAAGTGAAGTATCGTCAGCAAAAAGAACAATATCACATAGATTTCTAACAAAGAATGGCAAGTCATTAATATATGTAAAAAAAGAAACGGACCAAGAATAGAGCCCTGTGGAACGCCATTCCCACTGGCAAACCTTCAGACCTACTTCCACTAACATCTACATACTGAACTCTATCTCTAAGGTAACTGGCAACAAGATTGAGTGCGCTATCTCGAATACCATAATGGTTGAGTTTACGTAAAAGTTTATCATGTTCAACACAATCAAAAGCCTTTGACAAGTCGCAAAAACACCGATGGCATCCTTCGAATTTTCCCAAGCGTTAGAGATATGTTTTAATAGAGTTACACCGGCATCAACGGTGCAGCGACCTTTAGTGAAGCCATACTGCTCACTGTGCAATAAATTATTTGTGAGAAAGTGGCTCTCTAACTGATGCAAAATAACCTTTTCAAAAATTTTACTGATTGCAGGCAAGATAGAAATTGGCCGAAAGTTACTAGGGTCGCTCTTGGATCCTTTTTTGAAAAGTGGTATCACCTTGCTGTGTTTCATTAAATCAGGAAATACCCCTTTATCCACGCATCTTTTAAATATTGCAGCTAAATATGGAGCTATGCTAAAAATGATTTGGTGAACAAGACTAACTGAAATACCCCATAAGTCAATAGATTTCTTAATATTGATGGTCTTGAATGTCTTGAGGATGTCATTGGTGTCAATGTATTTAAAATTAAACAGCACATCACACTCATTCACATTGCCCCTAACTAATATCTCTGCTTTGCTTGGGTATGAGTCTTAAAACTTGGTTGTTTTCACTGGTATGTTTATGAAGAAGTTGTTAAAAGTCTGAGCAACATCAATTTTCTTTGTAACTATTTCTCTATTACAATTTAATTCATAGCTATTATCTACTAACTTAGCTCGACCAGTCTCACTGTTAATAATGTTCCAAGTTGTTTTTATTTTGTTCTTGGATTCTTTAATTTTATTACTTATAAATATAGACTTAGCTGAAGCACATGCTTTGTTAAAAACTTTTGAGTAATTTTTTACATACTCAATAAATGAAGGATTAAAATTGTATTGCTTCATACCATACAGATCATACAACCTAGATCTACTTTTGTATATTCCTACTGTTGCCCAATCACAAAATTTAACTTTAGAGCTCTTGGCGAATGTCTTCTGCTTAAAAATTTTATTGTACTCATTTTTAATAACATCAAATAACCACTTATATAATTCATCTGGATCATCGTGAGTTAAGTCAATGCTGGCGATCTTAGCAGCAACATCATCACTAAAGCGATTAAGGCGAGCAGAGGTCATATGCCTACATGTGATTTTTTGTACTGTAGGGGCTGTATTAGTTGGAATTACAACCTTTTGTCCACAGTGATCCGATGTCAAGTCACTCAAAACAGCTTTACTTAAGTACAAACCATTGCAAAAAATATTATCTAAGCATGTAGAAGAATGTGAGGTAGTTCTGGTTGGTTCAGAAAATAAAACATTCAAATTAAATGACATAAATAAACTTACTATCCTAGTACAAGTTGGTGATTGTTCTAACAAATTAACATTAAAATCACCACATACGATTATTGACTTCCTGCTGGAACTTAAGTGTTTTAAGACGTCCTCCATGATGCTTTCAAATTGGCTAAAGTCACTTTGCGGTGGTCGGTATACACAGACTATGACGTGTTGCTCAAGTTCAACACAAGATACCTCAGCTGATAGAAAATTCGGCTATGTCCTTTCGTTCTTTACATTTAATACTATTACAAACATATATGAGAGAGCCACCACGAATAGCCTTCTTTCTTACGAATGCACTAATTACTGTATAAAATTCATTATTAAATATTAATTGGTCACCTCTTAACCAATGTTCTGTAATGCATAATACATGCAACTTATGTTTCTTTAAAAATAAATCTATCTCTAATTCTTTGCCAGATAGGCCTTGTATGTTTTGATGAGCTAAGTTTAAAACACATGAATGCCTATCTGTTGTCTCATCTAGTAGTTTAAACTAATAGATTTGTCAATACTACTATTGGTATAACTATTATCTACCAAATTCCTAAGTACTCTTGTAGTACTGCGTTCACTATGTAAATTAAATGCTAATAATTTAGCAAGTTGTCGCCTATATATAAAAGAGAGATACATAGTATCTTTTGTTAAAAACAATTACTAATAAAAACATTAGAGTCGAAAAATAAAATATGGTCACTATGACTACAAGTCCTATTATATAATAATAGATTCAATTTATCTATCTGGTTATTTTCTTTATAAGATAAGTTATTGGAATATGGTAATGCACAGACAATAAAATTGCACCCCACTTTAGAACTTTGTTCAATCATAATATCTGATAAAGCTAATATTTCTTTCTTGGTTACTAGTAGGCTATCCTCATATAAAATTATAACTGTAGAATGTTTATTTAGTCTAGCATACTTTAATTTAATAATTAACATAGACATTCCTTGTCCTGGTGCACAAATATTTTGTATTGACCGATCAGTATAACTATTAATCAGGCTACCCATACCAATTCCTAATTGGTCAGAAAAAATTAAAACATTGTTATCTAAAACCTTATTATTTTCATTATGTAACAATGTGTCAGAACCTGAACCATGACATGTTTTCGAAGGATATTCATCTTCAAAGGTCGGGGATGTAAGCTAATAAAGTCGTATCTGTGTATTTTTGTATGCCTTGCAGTTAAAGCCGTCCATATCAAGCTCGTTACAGATCTCACCAATGAAGCGTACATGGCAGCTATAAATAGATTTATAGCTCGTCGCGGTAAACTTAAAAGTATTCTATCTGACAACGGTACTAATTTCGTAGGAACTTGTAATGAATAACAGCAACTTTTGCAAGATTCCAATCTATGTTATGATATCGCCCAGCAAAGCATGGAATTTACTTTTGCTCCTCATTATTCTCCACATTTTAATGGCATCGCTGAGGCTGCCATTCGTTCTACAAAACACCATCTGAAAGGACTACTACAATTAACGCATTTAACATATGAGTAAATGGCCACTTGTTTGACTCAAATAGAGGCAGTTTTAAATTCTCGTCCGCTCACCCCATTCTCCTCTGATCCTTTAGATTTTACAGCCCTCACACCTTCACACTTTCTAACTGGACGCTCACTGATGTCTGTTCCGCATCCACTGGTGGCTGAAATTAATATTAATCGCTTGAAGCGATATAAAAGAGTGGAACATATAAAGCAACATTTCTGGACCCGATTCCACTTAGAATATGTTTGTCTGCTTCAGAACAAGACTAAGTGGACCTCTTCGACAGGAGAGCTGACCGTTGGAACTTTAGCTGTTCTCAGGAAGAAGGGCCAACCGCTTTTGCTGTGGCCGCTGGGGCGTGTCACCAAGGTCTTTCCGACCTGCGACAATGGGTGGCTGAGGTGAAAACAAAGAAAGGGACGGTTCTACGCGCCTACAACAACATCTACCCTCTTCCGCTCTGTTGAATAGGTATTGCAAGCCAGGGAGGATGTTTGGACGTTGACGGGGTGAAGTAAGACGGCGATGGAGGGAGCGTGACGCGCGGCGGGGCGCCGCGCTGCGACGCGGCGACGGGCGGCCAAAACCAGTCTCGAATCAGATACGCAAACGACGACACTCGCGCACTAGTTTCTTTGCCATACTATTAAAATAAGACATTGTAAATACTGAGCATGCATGAGGAATCTGATGGGAGTGAATGAAGCAAGAGAGATATGTCAGGATCGTTGCAAAAGGCGTTCCGTAGTCTCTGCCTACCCCTCCGGGAAACAGGCGTGTGTCTATGTATGTATGTAAATACTTAGTAATTGTTTACTGTATTATATTCCTAGCGTTTACAGTTCGCTGTTTTATTGTATACTGGGCTAGAATCCCCAACAACGAGTATATACTATAGCTAAGAGTGCAAAGTATATGTCGCCGCGAACATTATAAGACTAACTACTTTTAAACTACCACGATTTGTAAACATATTTAAAAATTATGTAACGGGTCTGAATCGTGTTAATAAACGAGTGAAAAGAAAGAAATACCTTTCTATTTGTCCCGACGTTTCAGCATGGGTTACACCAGCCTTATAAGACTAGTTTTTAAGCTAACTTTAGAAACTTTAAATTAACATTCATTGATTGATTTAAATATCACCGAAAATCAGTTTATTCAATGTAGTAATTCAGAGATGTCTAATTAATGTAATTCAATAATCTTTTGATTTTATTAGTCTTTATTTTGAGTGTCAACTTTATGTTGAGGGTGTTTGTAGAATTTTGCTAAAATAAATCTAAAGTAATTCCAATCAATATTTCATAAATTTAGGACACTGAAATATAAAAACATAACATAACATATCTTCACGCCTTTTATCCCCGATGGGGTAGGCAGAGGTGTATTACAGACCCACACTTCGCCAGATATGTTTCGGTCCCAATGTATTTCCTTTCCAAAGTCCTTGAACGTCTTGTACATACACAACTCTCTTCCTTTATTTCCAAAAACACTCTCCTAAATCCTTTCCAATCTGGTTTTCGTCCTGGTCACAGTACTACCACGGCATTGGTACATATCACTGATGAGATTAGGCTGGGAATGGATTGTGGAAAGCTCACGCTACTGCTGTTAAAGCTACTGCTACTGCTACTGCTACTGCTGCGCAAGCTAATGTCCTTACTCGATTTTAGCAATGCATTCCACACCGTGGACTTCCACGTCATGCTCGGCATACTCCGCTCTATTAACATATCTCCAACGGTGGTTGACTGGTTTCGTAGTTACCTGTCAGGACGCCGACAGCGTATACGCGTTGAGGAATCATACTCTTCATGGAGTAATACGACTGTCGGTGTACCGCAGGGTGGCGTTTTATCTCCGCTACTTTTCGCAATTTTTATAAATTCTATCACCAAACATCTACTTTCGTCCTACCACCTTTACGCAGATGACCTGCAGATATACTCACAGGCACCGCTAGACTCTATTTCACATGCATTCTCTACCATAAACAGGGACTTGGCGCAAATTTGTGAGTGGAGCAAAAATTATGGACTTAAATTAAATCCAACCAAAACCCAGATCATTCTGATTGGCAGTTCCAGGATGATGTCTAAGGTCAATCCGTCACAACTCCCTGAGATTCAATTTGATGGAAACATCTTACCAATAACAGACAGTGTTAAAAATCTGGGTATTTATTTAGATAAGACTCTATCCTGGGGATGTCAGGTGCAGGAAACCAGTAGGAAATTGTTTGCTTCGGCGGGGTCGTTGCGCAGGTTGCGAAACTTTCTGCCCATAACCACCAAAATTGCGCTGGCACAATCACTGCTTCTCCCAATACTCGATTATGCCGATGTCAGCTATCTTGATCTCAATGAGGAGCAACTTGAGAAACTTGAGCGTCTCCAAAACTTTTGTATTAGATTTATATTTGGTTTACGCAAATATGATCATGTATCTGAATTTCGTAGCAGGCTCAAGTGGCTCCCAATTCGCCTTCGCAGGAATACTCATATTCTAATATTACTATATAATGTATTGTTCAATCCTAACACTCCCCTGTATCTCAAAGAACGGTTCAAGTTCCTTCATGACACACATACAAAGTGCCTAAGGTCGTCAGAGGATCTGCGATTGCAGATGCCAACGCATTCCACAAACTTCTTTGATAAATCCTTTTCAGTTCAGGCTGTACGTTTGTGGAATGCGCTGCCAGTTGAGATTAGACGAGCAAAATCACTGAACATCTTTAAAAATATGTTAAAACAGCACTATTTGTCAAGATGATTGCATTATTGTCCATAACTTTTTATTAGACTATAATATTATGTAACTTATTATTTATATATATATTGTATAGTTCGTTCTCGGAACTATATCTTGGGTGTGAGACCAGTATGAAGGTCTTGGAGCTACTAGCAGGTTGTTTAATTAAAACCAAACTGTAACTTGATCTATTTGTACTATATTTCAAATGATCTCAATCACACACAAAAAATATTCTCTCGGCTATTTATACGTGGCGCGGTAACGAAACCATAGCGCGATTCAGGAAGAAGGAACAACGCCATCTATCGAGCACTCGAGTAGTTTTTTTTTGCAACAATAAACTGAATCGCACTATGGTTCTGAGCTTATACATCTTGAACAAACACTTTGAAGTTTTAACATACCGCCCACCAAGGACATTTAGTGACGAATGTCCTTCATGATCTACAATAACTTAAAGTCTATGAAAGGTATTGACATTTCGTTTCCAAAAATCATTGCCCTAAACAATCTGTTTACAATTTGAACTTAATTAATCGGAATGACAATGCAATAACAATAATGTCCTTAACAATCGACAGCTCACAAATACATAAAAAAACAAAACAATGATGACCTTACAACGTAAATAACATTAGTCTAAAGTACAGCTTTAAACTCGACCAAGGTAAACATCTGATCCATAAATAATGAAACAAGATTCATTCATCAGCTATAGGTAAAATACATAATTTGGAGGTTGGTCTTTTCAAAATTGAGGACTTGGTGCGCAACGTGACCACACGAGTGATATTATCCTTACCGGGATGTTTTAGTTCTACGCGCCCCAACAACCAGCGACTTGGGGGCATATCATCCTCTTTAATTAAGACAATGTCTCCAACTTTAGGCTCAGGAACTCGTTTAGACCATTTATAACGGTTCATGAGATGGGATAAATATTCTGTTGACCATCGTTTCCAAAAGGATTGAAGCATCCTTTGGACGAAGTGCCATCGCGATAAACAATTAACGTTAGAACCTTCATACGTGTAGTCTGGCACAGTCACGATTGGTTCTCCAATTAAAAAGTGCCCCGGTGTTAACGGCATCTTTTCACCAGGATCCCCTGTATTAAGTAAGCTCATTGGCCGCGAATTCAAACAAGCCTCTACTTGATTTAAAAATGTACTCAGCTCTTCATATGTAAGCGTAGATTCGCCTACAACGCGTTTGAGGTGGAACTTCGTGGACTTTACACCTGCTTCCCACAAACCACCGAAATTTGGTCCGTGTGGGGGTATAAAGTGCCATTCAGTACCTTGACCTTCTAAATGTTCTGCTATTTTGGACTGAACAGACTTTAATTGTTGCAACTCCTTAGATGCTCCTATAAACGTAGTCCCGTTGTCACTCCACAACTTGGCACAGTGACCACGCCGTGACACAAAACGTCTGAAAGCAGCTAGAAATGCTTGCGAACTCATATCGCTAACCACCTCCAGATGTATGGCACGAGTACACATGCATACAAACAGACAAATGTACCCTTTATATGAATGATGTCCTCTCCCTTTAGTGGTTCTCACGTTTATTGGGCCAGCGTAATCAACACCACTGTGCAGAAACGGCCTTGCAGGTGTACATCGGACTGAAGGTAAAGAACCCATGAACTGGTTTTTGCTGTCTGCCCTCTGCCTAACGCATGTTACACACTTGCGGACATGAGATTTAACCAGATTTCTGGCTCCAACAATCCAGTAAGCTGTACGCAAATAATTGAGCATTAATTGAGGACCTCCATGCAGGGTCCTGTGGTGAGCGTCTGCTACAATTAACTTAGTCAGATGAGCAGCGGCAGGTAAAATAATTGGATGTTTAAACTTCTCATCCAACTGTGATCTATCCAGTCTGCCCTTAACTCTCACAACCCCTTTATCATCGAGATACGGGCACAATGATTTAATTGGACTAGTTTTCGACATCGACTCACCTTTGTCTTGCAGTTGCATGTACTCTAAAGGAAACAGCTTCTTTTGTGTTTCTCTTATGCATACTATTAAACTCTCGTCTAATTCCCTTTTTGATAAGTAGCTTGCCCTATTGCCTCTATTCAAAATACGGCGACAATATGCTATAACTCGCAACAGTCGAGGTAAAGAAGAAAATCTTTCAAAGATACAAGCATCGGGACCTACAGATAAATGTGTTTTAACAGCTTCTTCCAAGTTAAGTGGTAAGTCCTTTGGCCTTTTATAATTTATTTCCTTACTTTTCAGAAAGGATGGTCCCGCAAACCATAATTTATCCTCTATAAATGAACTTGGTAACAACCCTCGTGAAGCACAATCAGCAGGATTGTTGCTAGTAGAGACGTGAAACCATTGCGCTGATGTCATTGTTGTTAGTATCTCCGCTGTTCTATTAGCCACGAACGTCTTCCACCTACTCGGGTGGTTATTTAGCCAAGCCAATACAACTGTAGAATCAGTCCATGCGGTAATTTTGTCCTGAGATATGTTTAAGACATCAGCAGTTTCCTTTAATAACTTCGCCAGTAATACAGCACCACATAACTCTAAACGAGGTATGCTAACTTGCTTGATTGGCGCCACCTTTGTTCTAGCAACCAGTAATGAGACATGTATCTGACCCGTGACATCTATACTCCGTAGATACACTACCGCGGCATATGCTGCTTTGGAGGCATCGCTAAACCCATGAAGTTCTAGATTATCCCCGGATTTGGTGCGCAGCCAGCGAGGTATTTGCTTCTTGCTGATTAGTGACAGTTCTTTCCGGTAAGTACTCCATTCCGTTAATAAGTCGACAGGAAGTGCTTCATCCCATTGAATCCCTGCGAGCCATAATTTCTGAATGAAGATTTTTGCCACAATTATACAAGGAGATATCCATCCTAACGGGTCAAATAATCTTGCTATTTCAGATATTACGGCTCTTTTTGTTACAGGAACTATAGACATGGACGGCAGATTCACCGCATACTGAAACACATCGTCGCGACGGTTCCATCCAAGTCCCAGGATTTTAATTGTGCTGTCTGATTTCATTGCTATTTCCTTTTCTTCCTTGAACTCATAGTTATTGTCCTTCACTAAGATATTATCTTTGTCCTGGTTTTGTACTCTATTCTCATCATTTTGATCTTGAATCTTCTTTGTTTCCATAGAATTAATTACGTTTAACATGTCTTGATTGTTAGTATTCCATTTCTGCAATATAAATCCACCTTTTTCTAATAATTTTGTAATTTGTCTATATATTTCTGTACCTTCTTCAACGCTGTCGCAGCCAGTCATTAAGTCATCCATATAAAAGGAATTTAAGACTATATCTGATGCTAAAGGATAGTTTTCTCCTTCGTCGTATACAGTCTGATGCAAGGTCCTGACAGCTTGGTATGGTGCGGACGCTGTGCCGAATGTAACAGTCAGCAACTCGTAATCTTGAATTGGCATTTCTGGGCTATCTCGCCAGAGTATACGCTGATACATGGTGTCCTCATCCATTATTTTTACCTGGCGGTACATTTTGATAATGTCCGCTACGAGACCAACTGCATGAAGACGCCAACGTAAGATCGTGTGCCGAAGATCAGCTTGAAGTGTAGGTCCGACCATCAGAGTGTCGTTGAGCGAAACACCCTTACTGTTCTTCTCTGATGCGTTGAATACTACTCTAACTTTAGTAGTGGTCTTATCTTCTCTTATCACCGCGTGATGTGGAAGATAGACTGCTTCCTGTCTTTTAAAATCATTTTGCTTTACAAGTCGCATGTGTCCTAAGTCCAGATATTCCTTTATTACCTGGGTATATTGTTCTTTTAGACTTGGATTCCTATTTAATCTTTTTTCTAATGATCTGAATCGTGTTTCAGCTATGCCTCGTGAATTCCCAGACTTACAAGCAGGATCATCTTCACGAAAAGGTAACCTGACTACATATCTGCCATGTTCATCTCTTTTAGTCGTCTGCCTGTACAGCTCTTCACATTTCATTTCTTCTGTGGTAAGTATTTTCTTTGTATTTATTTGCTCTTCTAACTCCCAAAATTTCTTGAGAATTTGATCTTCATTAATTTGTGCATGCATTACGCTTATGTTTCTTACTTCTGAACTTTCTTTGCTTACAGGACAAATAGCACCAGAAAGGATCCACCCAAGGGCAGTGTTCTGCGCGATGAGAGAACCTGAAGGACTCTTCATCATTCCTTCCTTCATGATGCTACCGTAAACGTCTGCGCTCAATAAAATATCGATCTTATTGGGCGTTTTGAACTCTGGATCAGCGAGATATAAACTCTTAGTGTCAAGCCAATCGAAGTTGTTCGAACTTATTTGTTGATCGGGCAAATAAGACGTTATTTTACTCAACACATATGCATTACATTGAAGAATAAAGGTTGGATCCGTACGCGATTGAATCGACAAATTTACCATATATCGTGCTATGGTTGCTCTATTGTTGCCTAGGCCTGTTATCGTACCCTGTATGGGAATTCTTTTAAGACTAAGCAATTGTACCGTGGCCTCTGTTATAAAACATGCCTGTGAGCCTTGGTCCAATAAGGCTCGGACTATTTGATGATCTCCGGTTTTAGACTCAGCCTTGATTAACGCTGTGGCCAGCAATACTTGTCGCGGCTTAGCGACTGTGCCTGTAGACAGACACGAAACTATAGAAGGATCACTAGCTGAAGTGCTAGGTTGATCGCTGAGAGACTTTGCTGGAATTTCGTTACCTGTGTGGTTTGAATCTCCATTAAGATGCAACAGGGAGTGGTGACGCTTTTTACAGACCTTACAGGAAGTTGGTTTATTGCAATCAGATACAGTGTGGTTACTTCCTAAACAATTAAAACATATTTTATTCTTAGCCACAAATTCCCGCCTGCTGCTTATTGCCTCCCTTGCAAACTTCTTACAAAAACAAAGTTTATGCGATTCTTGGCAATATTCACAGCTTATAGAGGATGGATTCGTGACCAACATAGCTTTTGAATTATGAGCTTGAGATGTTTTGTTCTGACGAGCAGATGACTTATGTGGCTCTATAAATTCTAGTGCGCGATAACGATTTTCGATAAATAACCGAAATTGTTCAAACGTTGGCAATTCGTTCGTACCGGTAGGGTTAATGCTTAGTTCCCACTGTTTACGCGTCTCGAAGTCTAATTTATATGCTACTATCTCGATAATAATAATGTCCCATGTGCTCACGTCAATGTCCAAGTTCTTTAACGCATTCAAACAATCATTCGTAGTGTCGAATAGCTCTTTAAGACCTGCACCTGACTCCACATGTAAGCGTTTTTGACTAAATAACCGTTTCAAAATACAATGTGCAAGATATTTTTTGTTGTTGTAACGCCTCTCTAATATAGCCCAACACTGAGCATAATTGGCATCGCTTATCGGCGTGTGCCTAATTAATTGTTCAGCTTCCCCTGTGAGATTATTTTTCAAATAATGTAATTTTTGACAGTCGTCAAGTGACTCGTTTTTGTGTATTAAGGATTTGAATAAATCATTGAACGTAGTCCACTCACTATAGTTGCCAGAGAATGTTGGAATAGTTATCTTCGGTAATTTGACAAATGTAGACCTTTTTGGGGACGAGTTAGGATTAACCGATGTAGTCTCTCGCGATGACTTTGTCGACATTTGGTTGATTTTTGATTTCATAAGCGTTTTATAATCGACATATATATCCTCAGTGGAATCATACATATCCAACACCTTTTGATCTATATCCAATGCCAGTTCCTGGAGCTTAGAAAAAATATCTTCCAATTTTAACCAATTGGATTCAAGAAGCTCAAGTCTGGTTTCTACATATTCTAAGGTAATTCTTTCCTTTGGAGTCTTTTTAAAATTAGTGTAACCTTTCAATATATTCCGATGTAAATTTGTTATTGCTTGAACTAATCCCTCCATGTTGATTTATAAATATAATAACACTGTAAATGTAACTGATGTAGGCAAATATAAGCAATAATATATAAAGCTTTGAAAATAAATTAAAAGTAAGCAAAAGATCTATAACTTGGCATCAATGTTCTACAAATACATCTACGCACAAATGTAAATCAGCATAAATTATAAAAACAAAGCAGTAAAATACAACCAAAACAATAAAAAATACAAGTCTAAAAAGCACACTAAAATTATAACAAGTTTACCAAGAAGCAAATTGTTCTAAGTGCTAAACGATACCTACAAAATTACAAGTGTTTGCAACAAAGCTTACTATCGGCGGCAAACGGGCATAGGTTCCCCGTTCCCCCGTTTTCTATAAAACTATTCTAAGTCCTTAACTACCATGCACAAATAAGAGAAATATTTACAAGTTACAACTAAACACAAATTTTCTAAGTCCAAATGTCCTTTAAATACTTCTATGTAATTATCTTCAAATAAATAAAGTTCAAATTCAAATTTAAAAGGTCTTTTTGCCTCGTATACTCAAACAAATAAAACGTACTCACAGTTTTGCACTTCACAAATACTTCACTTGTAACGGTGCTGGTGGCGCCCTCTGTAGGCCTTTGATGTCCTTCGATCATCCGCGTCCAACTTGTTCGTCAACCAGTCGTCCAGCTTCTGGGTACTGCTTGCCGCTCGCCTGCGCCGCTAACACGCACTTCAGTATTGATAGCACGGCAGCGCCCTCTATGGAGAGCGTCTTGCAACTCGACGCAGTTATTACTGCGGAGATCTCGGTACTCGGTTTGCGCTGCGATCCACAGCGAGTACCAAGGGGACGGTCTAACAAGACCGTTAATCGAAAAAGGCCTTAAGAGCACGTCCGGCTCTGTAGGACCAATGTATAGTTCGCTCTCGGAACTATATCTTGGGTGTGAGACCAGTATGAAGGTCTTGGAGCTACTAGCAGGTTGTTTAATTAAAACCAAACTGTAACTTGATCTATTTGTACTATATTTCAAATGATCTCAATCACACACAAAAAATATTCTCTCGGCTATTTATACGTGGCGCGGTAACGAAACCATAGCGCGATTCAGGAAGAAGGAACAACGCCATCTATCGAGCACTCGAGTAGTTTTTTTTTGCAACAATAAACTGAATCGCACTATGGTTCTGAGCTTATACATCTTGAACAAACACTTTGAAGTTTTAACAATATTTATATATATATTTATATATCATTGTATATATATGTATTATATGTATTGCCTATATATGAAGTGTATGTATAATATATTATATAATATGTATGTCAACGTACCTATTTAGTAAGTATTTTTATGTATACTATGCGAAAAATATATTTGTCAAAATTTCTAAACTACACCATCGAATACTTTTGGCTCCTTCTACAATCAAAAGTCCATTCCTAATGGTTGCCTGGAAGAAATTGCTGTATGCGATAAGGCCGCCAATTGTGCATTTCTTGTTTGTGCTCCTTCAATGTATGTTTTCCTTATGTGGTGTACAATAAAGATTTATCTAAGCTAATCTAATCTAATAGGGGGCGAGCCTATTGCCATCTACCGGGCACATTATTAAGCGAGCGATAATTAACATTTTTAATACACACATAACTTCGAAAAGTCAGAGGTGTGTGCCCGAGGTACCTGAGGATCGAACACGAGACCATCGTCTCGGCAGTCCGTTACGTACACCACTGGGCTACCGCCGCACACAAATATAAAAAGTAAGGTTTAAAAATATTAAAATTAATTATCGATCATAGTTATCGATATATAAATAGCGATCATAGTTACAAGCTAATATTGCCGTATAATAAGTGTTAGCCGTAAGGTAGTAAAGCAGAGCCGATGACCAAACGAAGGTCAACGCTTCTGCGTTTTTTAAAAATCACTGCCCTGACTTATATCTGACATATATAATATAGCAATCGAATACAAAAACGCGTTCACCACGCATTCAATGAAGCGAATGACAATTACACTAAGAATCGAACTTAGCCATTCTCACAAGAACATACAAATGAAACATGTATTAAAAGCCGCAAGCTCGACTGTGAAACCTATTCAATTACATTACACTTAGAAGATGTTCAATTTCCGCGGGAAATTGATATTACACTAGTTATACGTACCTACATATCGTTAGAACGATAGAA
This sequence comes from Euclidia mi, assembly GCA_944739405.2. Taxonomy (NCBI): domain Eukaryota; kingdom Metazoa; phylum Arthropoda; class Insecta; order Lepidoptera; family Erebidae; genus Euclidia; species Euclidia mi. The sequence continues at coordinate 38,071,237 of OX123189.2, forward strand.
AATTTGCCGATAGAAAACCGACCTCTTCCTGAGGGTACAATTTTGTGGCCTCTCTTTGAGGAAGGCGAACAATTTATCAGTCTTTATGACGAATATATTCTATTCGACTATGTCACTTGAATTGTTCCTCTGAATGATTAAGGAAGGATGGGCTTAAGATATGATACTACCCAAATTATTTATTTTATAGTCCAACTTTTGCTTTATGTTTTTTATTACAGTCAAATGGTTTGCGGAACATGGGGGAATTTACGAAGAGAAGGGCGATCACAGTAAATAATGGCTATAGTTCTATAGGTTGTGAAATAAATGTGTATTAATTTGTACTGTGACGTGTTGATTATAAGGTTGATTATAAGCTGTATGCCGCGAAGTGAAAAAGCCAGGCTTTAATATTTTATACAAGTCTGTCCTAGTATACATTAACATTACCAATAGCAGACATTTCTAACGAAATCAATTTGAAATTAATTACGTTTATAGGTATGCAGTTCTATATGAAAATGCAATTGCTTTAGGTACGTATTGTAAACATTGTGATTCAAAAGCAGGATTTGGCCTACCTTATTTTCCTTAGACTTCTACGACACCTACGGCTGTTCTTACAAATTTAAAAAATGAATAATAAAAAGACAAATAAGAACAATTTTGAGAGTCCATACTATGTCAAGTTACAGATCTATTTACACAAGCCATATAGAAAGTTAATTAGCGAGAAAAATTCCAGGCAGCTAGCAAGTTACCCACTGCCATCAAGGAATTGAAAGCATGTAATAACATCACTGAGTGCGGTTCATAATTAAATGGAACAACAACGTGGGTTCTAAGTGCCTTCGATTCAATTACACCTCCTTTAACTCCAATTAGACGTAGAATATAAGTTTTTATAGGTAGACGTACCCATGTTTATTGTCCCCGGCAAAATAATTATACCGCTACTGTTCAGATTAATGGATGTAACTTAATTAACAAAATTTTAAAAGTACGTACACCGATACTTCGTATGAAATGAATTTTGTAAAACCGCTGATGAAACACAAACGCGTAATGCTACGCTCCCTGTATGCTAAGGATAAACATTCAGATGTCGAATTTATGTCGTTATCGGAATAAATGTCAGATTATGGCATCGGCGTATATGGTGCCACCATTGATATTTAGCGTACACTGTACAGTCAGCAAGAATATATCTCTATTTGCCTGAACGCTGTCTATGATATATTAGAATTGCACGAAAAGCACTTATTAGTAATTTAAACACTTCAAATAATTTAAAACTTGCTTTTACCTAGATTTTTTACAGGTGATTATTATTTAGTGCTAAATTGTTTATTTGTATAGCTGCATTGGTATTTAACGTCCAAACATCACATGTGCACTTCAATTAACGTATAATCTTCTAAATAACTTGGAAGCGTGTGATTATTCTTGTCTCTATCTTACAAAGCCATACATTAGCGACATAAGTAATAATAATAATATTCAACCACATTCGAACAACACCATCTAGTCCCAAACTAAACAGAAGCTTGTACTATGGGTACTAGATAATGGGTAAACGTACATATATATCTTTTTTGTATTTTTTTTGTAAATACATACATATTGTACATAGAAACATAAGTGGATAATGTACTACGACAGGTGATAAAGCATAAAGGCTGCCCCACCGAGTTAAATATCTGCTGCACCTGGTAAAACATGAATATCTAGCTGAAGAAGAAAACCATAGTTTGGGTCTCTCATTTAGCGATATATTCATAACCATCTTAAAACTTAAAATACCCATAACAGTCACATTGACCTTAAACATTTATCACACCATACATACCTTTACTTATGACGCCCAGACATCACTTGATCTATGCACCAACCAAAATTTCGTAAATCACTTAGCGCGAATCTATTTCTTAAACGTCCTTTGTAATCCTATTTTGCCAAATAAGGCCTAACGGCTGTCTAGACAGGGCGATAAAAATAAAAATGTCAAGTAAGTGTTCCCGGTAGCAATATTTTTGCTCACCAACAATATCAATTGAAATATTATATGTTCAAAAATATTTTTACCAAAACAAATTTGTTCCCATCGTTATGTACTTTTATTGTCACCATAATCGACGCTTAATATTCCACACACGTTTGGACACAGTGATTGCTACGTTTTGTGGGGTATAAAAATACCTGTACCTTTTGCCAATTTCAAGTTAATATCAAATACGATGATCGTTACAGATTTTATTGAGAGTGTAATGCTTTGATCAGGTGTATGGTTCAAATTGCTGGTTATAGTATGCTTAACCATGACGAAATTGACTAGTATTTTGTTTACTCGGCTACGAAAAGATTTTATGGCGTATCTACCAAAGACATTTTCAGGGCAGAGCCAACATTTCAGCATTCATACTGGATCGATGATGCGGAGCCGGATAATCTTAGTTTAGTCCAGATTTATGACGATCAACTGCTAGAAGATTATATTTCTATACAATATCTATTTTATTACCTACTTAGCGACGCAAGGCGCTTGTGTCACTTCTTTCTCGTCGATTTCTGCCAATATGAGGACAAGCAAACAATGTAAAGTAGAATACGCTCATCATATGATACTACGCTTGATGGTGGTAGCTTAAAAGTTACTAGTAAGATTAAGATTTAGAGGTTGTTGTTTCAAATTATTTCCATTATTTTTTAAAAAGACGATTTTCCCTAAAGGAATAATTCCTGAGCAACTGAACTACGTTACTAACATGCAATTAATGAACATAAACCAGAGGCAAAACAATTTTTTTATATTACACAAAGTTTTGACCTGTGTAAAACTCTCGATGCAGTAGCAGCTTACTACTATACCTACAGCGCAGTCAATATAATTTTCATACGTGGGTCATTATCAGGTTACTCATTATTTGGTTGACTTCGGTGGCAATTCTTTTTTTGTTAATTTAGGCATTATTAGCATGAAATATCAAATCTAGAATTAATTTAAAACATAAGTGGTAGAGGGAACAACATAGACTGAATGGATAAGTAGGAATTCAATTTTCTTGAAATGGTGTCCACCGAAATCAAACATATCAAATGATTCATAGTCTGAAGACTATTTAATATCCCTATGTTTTAACAGTTTTAGTACTAATACGTACGTAGATACGTACTAGGTAAGAAATTGCAGGTCTTAGGATTAAAATCAGTCTTTTAAAAACATCAACAATTATCTAGAAGGTACTTATTTCAGTCATAATAATTGTATTAAAAAATTACGTTGCCTTTTAGTTGTTATACGATTAAATTAGTTTTAGGTATATTAAGCACCTAGAAATAAATTTAATGATACATAATTTAACATAAAATGTAATAAAACTTTTTAACACTATACTTATTCGAGTTTTCAATCCTGAATTTAAAAAAAAATATGTTCCTCGTCACTGCTGTCAATGTTAGAGAATGTAACTTCATTCATTACTATCGGAGCAATATTTGCACGACACATGCGTCCAGAAGCTATCATTTTCATACAATTCAATGTCTGATATTTAGGTATGGAACAGGTGCTGCTTGGTTTCATAGAAGTCATCAGCAAGGTCAACAGAATAGCTTCTACCAGGTTTAATCAGCTTGTTCGATAAAATGTGAGGTTTATTAGAATTCGCTGCACCGATTTCACTCCCTTTTTTAATCTGGCATAATCACAGTATTGTGATTATGCCAGAATGCGTGAAACAACGAGAGGTGATGATAAAGTCAAATAAACCATCTTTAAATGTAAATAAATAACTAATGTATGATTTCGGTGCCTTTAACATTGATTTCGGTGCACTTATTTCCACCGAAAACACCGAAATCAATGCCACTGAAATCAAAATAATTATCAAAATCCTATATATTTTGAAAAGTTACACGGTTTTTTAATATTAATCTCTTTTATTGGAATCAAATAAACATAAGACATACGTTAAGTATGGTTTAAACATTTTAAGTCAAATAGTTGTGAATAAAATGAATTCACCGAAATCAATTTTAAGGGTATACCAAGCCACCGAATACGACTAAGAACCTTAATAAAAGAGTTGCACGAAGACGCACAGACGTGTTATCCTTACCACGGACGCGGCACTACTAATTTTTCGTATTACTCTAGAAAATAGTCTAGAACTCACTAAAATACAGGATTTATGAACAGTTCAGTGCCCGCCACTAATATCAAATCTAAAGTTCGGACGCAAAGACAATCAGTTGTAACTTGTTTAGTATGGCCTATAATGACGTAGCAATATTATATATTGAGTTAATAACTATCTAGTTGTTTGTGAACACATGCTAAATAGTGCCATTTATTGAAGAAAAATACAAAAAATATTTTTTCCGCCGCAATCCGAAGGCCGGACGCGGCACCGAGGTCAATATTTTCAAGGTTTTTATTTTTTTTATTCCCTTGCATTTTATTTATTTAAAAAATAATACTTGCGCCACCTAATATGAAGTCCTACCTATTATAGAAAAAAATATCAGGTTGTTCGTTATCCATTTTTTACTGAATTTCGACCCGGACACGCTTATTTGAGCCGCTGAAAATGACCCACGTATATATATACTTCTGGCATTTACCAACACTAGATTAGCGGTTAGGCTTTAAGCAACACTACTACAGTCCATTCACAGTTATTTTACCTCTGAGAAATGTCGGTGTTTATTTTCTTTATGTTGGAATTGTACTCTGTGATGACAGGAATGTAAAATAGGGTTACCCGTGCATAGCATTTTACCCAATATTAGTGGAAATGCTTAAGAAATTCAAATGCTTGAAGCTCATGGCCGCAAAGTGGTTAGATTACCGCCATACCACTGCGAGCTAAACACAATTGAATTTATGTGGAGTCTCATTAAAAGGCGAGGGCGAAGGCCACCAACATTGTGAATTTAGCTGAAGAAGCTTTTCAATCTATTACTGCAGAAGACTGACAAAAACAATGCAAACATGTGCGCCACGTTGAAGACAAGCTTCGTGAAACAGATGGGTCTACGGATGCTGAAATGGATAGGTTCATAATAGAATTGAATTCTGAGTCTGATACAGAATCTGACAGCAGTTACGAATCATCTTTGGCAGTCCGAGAATCTGACAGCAGTTACGAATCATCATAACATTGGCAGTCCACATGGATCATTCTTATAGACTCACGCCTGTTTCCATGAACGGGTAGGTAGAGGTGTAATATTACACCCACATAATTCTTATTCAAACTTAAATGTGCAGTTTTTGTATTTGATAATTGGAACCTCACGTTGACGTAATTATGATGCGTTTACCTTTGTATATTAAATAGACAATTTAATTATAACTACATATCTTCATAGGAAATTAGTTATTTCGTAAGAAAATAAATGTACATGCATAAAGTCATGCCAATTTCAAGAGGTTTTGTTACAAACATTACTTCCAAATATTTAATACGATCGCGTAGGCAATCAAAAAATAAGTACATTTTTAGCAATCAAATCAAAAGGTTGGCCAATCTAACAGCTAGAGGTAAAATAACTGTGAACGGACTATAGCAATAATTGTGATAACGCCATTTGACACCGAGGTTTTGTTTCTTTTATTCATAATTAGGCTCCCATCAACGTGACAAATATCGCGATTTTGTAAAAAAATTAAATCGAAACGGTGGTTTCGAATTTGAAATAAAAAATACGTTTTTACGAGGTGTCACGTTGTTAAACCAAAGATGATATGATATGACTCTTGATGGTAGTGGCTTAATAGTAAGCTCACTGGAATTAATATTTAGAGGTTTTTGTTTCAAAACTCAATTATTTTTTAATTAAGAAGACGATTTTCCCTAAAGGAATAATTCAGCTTATTATTTTCCGAGTGACGAATAACTTAAAAGATGACTAAATGTTTGCAACTAATAAAATAAGTTGCTAGCGATTAAATATTTACGCGACATTTATCTTAATATATAAAATCCTTGCGTTACTGACTGACTGACAGACACACTACAGCCGAAACGATTGGGCACAGGAAGCTGAAATTTAGCATGTATGTTCCTTGGGGTGCGTAGGGGTGCATTAAGAAGGGATTTACCGAAATTCCCACGGGATCGGCCAAAACGAGTGAATAAAAAAAAATTGCAGGCGTAGCTGCTGGCGTCCTCTACTATTAAATAGGATTCAAAACTAAGGGTGTTATAAACACTTAAAGCTAGCAGCTGCGTTTAGTTAGCAAATAAACTATACAAGTCAATTGAAATAGTAGCCGAGGAGCTATAAATAATGACTTGGCGACTAATAATGTTAGTAGTTAGGTTTCCTTGTGACCCTGTACCCAAAAATAGGAGCCCCGCGAAGCAGGGCTCCGTCAACTTGACTTAAAAGACTGAAGCGTCTTTTCGAGGAGCTTCATAATAAAACGAATCCTCTTCTAGAAAAAATATTATAATGTACAATACTTTAATCTAATTGTACATAAAGTCGGTTGAGACTGCAGTATTAACATACGCGCGAGTCGCGATACAATTGCGTAACGTGTCGACGTGACCGCGGTGTTGTGCAGAATGAAGCGAAGCGGCGCCTCTCGGAGCCAGGCGCGAGCGCACGGTCCCCCGCACGCCCGTTTCCCCCTCGTCTGCCGCTGCTCACGCGCTATTATGGGCGCGTTCATCCTCCGCGGCGTTGAAAGATTTCAACAGTAATCATTTGTTGTGGGTAGAGGGCACATTTTGTTGACAGCCCGTCGGATACTGCCATTAGTCGTATATATATCCGCCACTCTGCAGATACCGTCGGCTCCTGGGTATAATTTGGTTACACGACCCATTCGCCAGTGTAACGGCATCAGGTTACCTTCTTTAAGAATTACCAAATCTTCTTCTTTAATTGGGTTCGTCCCCCTTTTCCACTTAGCTCGATTTGGAGTTCGGCCATAAATTCTCGACGCCACCTCTCCCAGAAGTGCTGCCGTGTCTTCTCGATGAGTTGGTACCTGTTGGGTCTTGTTGTGTTCACTGGCAGTGATGGAACTGAAGTCAGCGGACGTCCAATCAGGAAGTGGCCAGGAGTAAGAGGATGGGTATCAGTAGGGTCTGACGAGAGTGGGGAAAGAGGTCGGGAGTTTAGGATCGCTTCTATTTGTGTGAAAAGCGTCGCTAACTCTTCGAACGTAAAAGAGGCATTGCCAGCTACGCGCTTAAGGTGGAATTTAGCTGATTTAACTCCCGCTTCCCATATGCCACCGAAGTGTGGGGAGTATGCGGGACTAAATTTAAAAGTTATAGCCTCATTGGCTGCATAGTCCAAGACTGTTTGACTGCTGGACCGCAAAACCCTACCCAACTCATTGTTAGCACCCACGAAATTTCTACCATTGTCGCAAAATATAGTATGTGGCTTGCCACGACGCGACACAAATCTGCGTAAGCACAATATGAAAGCCTCAGTTGTGAGGTCACTGACAAGTTCTAGGTGTAGGGCTTTAGTTGTTAAGCAAACAAATAGGCATAAGTAGGCCTTAGTGATACGATTACCTCGTCCCTTTTTTGAGGCTATCATGAAGGGTCCAGCAAAGTCCATCCCACAGGAATTAAAAGGGAAGTCTGGGCTGACCCTTACGGTCGGCAAGTCTCCCATGATAGGTTGTATAGTTCGACACGCCATTCGAGCACAGACTATACAACGTCGAACCACTGTTCGTGCCAAGTTTCTGCCACCTAGTGGCCAGAACCTTTCGCGAACTGTTGATAGAAGTAACTGTGGCCCTGCGTGCATTAAATTGACATGTTCATATCTCATAATCAGTTTAGTTAAATGATGTTTAGCATCTAATAAAATAGGGTGTTTTTTGTCGTATTGACAATCAGACTGGCTTAGCCGACCACCTACTCTAATTAAACCAATATTATCTAATATTGGATTTAAACTTAATAATATACTTTTGATGTGTACTTCTTTTCCACATTTAATACTTTTAAGTTCATTAAAAAATGACTCTGATTGACTAACCTTAAGTAATAACATTAATGAGTTTTCTAATTCTTCAGCTTGTAGAGCTCCATTTATTTTTGACTTTTTATTCTTACAATTATTAATAAAGCGTAAAACGTAGGCATAAGTTCTCTTAAGTCTCATAAAACTTGAATAATTTTCAAATGGTATTAAACTATTGTTAAACATGTCATCAGCAGAAACTAATGCTTTGACTTCCGGTAAGGTTTTAAGTGTGGTGTGAGGTCGATTAGGCCACTGAGTAGGATCCTTTAGTAGGAACAAAGGACCCTCCCACCACAAAGATAAGGACTGCAGATGCTGTGGGTCAACGCCCCTGGAAGCTAAATCTGCCGGGTTCGAATCAGTTGGAACATGTTTCCATTCAAAATCTTTAGTAATTAAATTAATTTTGTTTACTCTATTACGCACAAACGTTGGTAAAGCCTTGTTTTGTGTTTTAAGCCACCCGAGTACAACCATGGAGTCTGTCCACATGTATTTTTTATTAACGTTGCAAGGTACGGACTGTAAAACCTTTTCACTAACTTGAGCACCTAATAATGCAGCACACAATTCTAAACGTGGGATTGTGAGCGTTTTGATTGGTGAAACTCTAGTTTTTGCACAAAATAATCTTACTGTACTATGTTGTCTACTATCCTTAGAACGCATATACACACAAGCTCCATATGCCTGCTGAGATGCGTCTACAAAGCAATGTAGCTCAACTGACTGATTTTCTAAACTATCTGATAAAACATAACGAGGTAAATCAATATTAGACAGCAAATGTAGGTTTTGTATAAAGTTAAACCATCTCTTTGTGTAAGACTCAGGTACTGGATCATCCCAGTCTAATTTTTCTATCCATAACTGCTGTAATAGAATTTTTGCTTTTATAATACAACAACTAACTAGTCCCAGTGGGTCAAATAATTTACAGGTTGTAGAAATAATAATTCTCTTAGTAACCTTTGAAGTGAACGCTATTCCATTAGGAAAATGCAACTCATCGGACCTAGGTGTCCATTTTAAACCTAGGACATTAGCCTTTTCATGAAAATTAAGACAATCTAATGATTCTACTTTGTCACTGAGAATTTCAGTGCAATTTGTACGAAATTTCCTTAACGGGAAACAAGCTGAGTTTAAGACTTTGATAACATTTAAGTAAATATGTTTTAATTCCTCTACAGTTGAGGCACCTGTACTCAGATCATCAATATAGAAATCATTACTAATCACATCTGCAATAACTTTATCCTTACATTTATCAGCCAGCTCAACCAAGCACCTAGTGGCAAAAAATGGATCCGAAGCCATCCCATATGTCAAAGTATTAAGCTGTAGAACCTTAATAGGGCCCACATCATCCCTCCACAGCACAAGCTGAAGGTGTCGCTGTGATTCATCTAAAGCCACCTGCCTATACATTTTCTCAACATCAGCAGTTAGCACAAATTTACGTACGCGAAAGCGAATAAGAATAGCTAATAAGTCGCTCTGCACAATGGGACCAACAGCCTGGATGTCATTTAAAGATTTACCTGAGCTTGTTTTAGCTGAAGCGTCGAAGACTACTCTCAGCTTAGTAGTATCATGCTGTTCTCGAATTACGCAATGATGAGGTAAGTAACAAGCAAATTCAGGTCTCTTAATTTCACTTAAATGTCCTAACTTAGCATATTCTAATATAAATTCACTATATTGCGTCTTAACTTTATCATTTTTATTTAACTTATTTTCTAAACTAATAAAACGTTTCATTGCAATGGGGTATGATTTACCAAGTGCCTGCTCCGGGATTTCCGTCAGCGGCAACATTACTGAAAATCGTCCGTCAGGTAAACGGCGAGTATTTTTAATAAAATGATTCTCACAAAATTGTTCATCAATTGAATACTTATTAGACTCTGTAGGCAATTCCTCTACCTCCCAGATTTTTTTTATAGAATAATGGATATCTTGGAATGATACCATTTTATCATGTTTTACAAAATTACAATATCTATTATGATTGCAATAAGAATTACCAACTAGACCAGCAACTAGCCAACCTAACTTACTATCCTGTAATACAGGCTTATTCAAACCTAATTCTATTTTATTATAACTAATAATATCAAAAAAATGATCTGCACCAAGCAGAATATCTACCTCTGCGGGCTTATAAAACAAGGGATCTGCCAAAAGTATCCCATCAGGCAATTCTAGCCGCTGAACATCTACATGAACACTGGGTATTTTTCCTGTAATATTAGGAATAATTAGACAATCAATAGTTTTAACAAATGAGCCAACTCGAGACTTTAATGTGATACTACACTGTTCATTAATTTTACATGCTACATTATTTATACCAGTAATATTAAAGCCATTTATTTGGTTTGAATGTAAACCTAGCTTCTCTTTTAGATTTTTTGTAATGAAGGAGGACTGACTTCCTGTGTCCAGGAAGGCATGGGCAAGGTAAGTACTATTGCTATGTGTATCAATAATCTCCACTTGTGCAGTACATAGTAACACTTGTCCTGGTGAGCTAGCTGACAAACTAACAGGAGAATTACTAGTTGATTGCTGAGCGGCTTCTGTATTATCTGTAACCACATTAGTAAAGGTACTGTGTTTATGTAACATAGTATTATGTTTTTCCGTACAGGTACGGCAAACACTTCTCAATGAACACTCAGTATTGTTATGACCACTACGAAGACAGTTGGTGCACAACATATGCTTAGCCACTTCAGATAACTTGTCATTTAAACTCAGAATCTTAAATTTATGGCACTGATGAACAAAATGTGATTTATTACAGATAACACATGCCCTTGAGTTAGAACCTACCAAACTAGCTGTTAGATAGATAGATAGATAGTAACTCTTTATTGTACACCAGAAAAAACAAGAATACATGGATCAAAAGGAGAACTTAAGTCTAGTGGTACAAGGGCGGTCTTATCGCAAAATGCGATTTCTTCCAGACAACCAAGAATGGAATACAATAATTTAGTGACTGAGAGAGTGGGTAAATTATGGTGTACTTTATGGAATAGTGTATTCATAGGAGCTCAGCAAAACTAATAACAATACTATTTACTTACATACTAAAATTACTAAATACATACATACATTATAAAATATATAAATAGATACCATATATAATATTAGTGCAAGTTTAAAAGAGCAGTCAAGGAATATCTGCCAAGTAGTGATTGGTGACGAGTTTCTTAAATACTGTTAAGGACTGATCCTGTCGGATTGTCTCAGGCAACGAATTCCACAATCGTACAGCCTGTACAGTAAAAGATTTGTCGTAGAAAACCGTAGTGTGTGAAGGAACTTTCAATCTAAGATTCTCCGATAATCTTAAGCACTTCGTATGTGTGTCGTGAAGGTATTCAAAGCGTGTTTTGAGATATAAGGGAAATGAAGGATTGTATAGAATATTATAGAGAAGACAGAAAATGTGAGTATTCCGTCGAAGGCGGATAGGCAGCCACTTGAGCTTCATGCGAAATTCGGAGATATGATCATATTTGCTGTTAATGATTTAACAAATTATATTTTCTTTATAATTAGTAGAATTTTTAGTATCATGATTTCTACTAAAATTTGCTGTCTCTAAGACATTTGCTCTATTTTCTAAAAACTTAATAAACTCTTTTAGGGAAGGTAGATCCTTTAAATGACCTTTGTGTTCCTCCCATTTACTACTAGTCCTAGGATCTAACTTTGCTGAGACCAAAAATATAACTAATGGATCCCAGCCAGTTGTAGGAACTTCTAAAATATTTAAGGCATACAAATTCTTTTAAACCTGATCCATCAAATATCTGATAGATTTGAAAGACTCCTTTTGGATCGGGTTAATGTTAACTATTGCCTGTAAATGATTATTAATAAGAATATTTTTGTTATTGTATCTATCGCATAAAGACTTCCAAGCGATCTGATAACTACTTGCAGTAAATTCTATGGACCGCACTGTGACACTAGCGCTACCAATTAATGAATTTCTTAAATAATGAAACTTATTTGTAAGAGGTATTGACTCGTTACTATTAATTAGAGAGTCAAATGTATCCCTAAATTCTAGCCACTTTGAGTAATTTCCATCAAATGTGGGTAAATTAATAGTAGGCAACTTAACACAGTTATTAACCTTGCTACTACTTGATTTAACAGACTCTGACCCTAAAGATTTAACGGACTCACAGTCTTCCTTATTTTTTGACACATCTATTAATTCCTGTGCAATGGAAATTAAGGAGTAAAAATCCCCCTCTGTACACTCTCGTTCGGATAATTGCTCATCAAAATTTTGAACAATCTCCTCTATCTCAGATTGTACTAAATCAAACTTAGACATTAAATCTTGCAATTGAGTGAGTCGCAAAGTTAACTCTCTCACTTCTAAACTAGTAAGACTAGAGGCTTTCTCAATGTCGAACTTACTAAAATATTTTTTACACACTGTCAATCGGCTGCGAATGCTACTTCGCCTTCGGACCAATGTTTTAAAATTCTGAACATCCTCCCCTTCGGGAGAGCTAACCGTATCGTTCGGCATTTTTAAATAATAAGTGTATAGCCAAACTAAACAACCCTAAGGATACCCTCTGACCAACACTAGGTACAGACAATGAGTTAGGTAACACGATAATATATAATAAATTGTGCAATCCCACCGGTAAATACAATCCAGCAGTCAAACAGCTCAAACCACCGCTGCCGCCGAGCTCGTCAACCGCGGAGGCAGCATACGCAGGGCGCCGCTGACCACCGCGCCGCCGAGCTCGCCAGCAACACCGACTGCACTCGTCGGATGCAGCGAGGCACGAAGTACTAGGGGTACGTGGCCGGTCTTGCGCTGAAATTGTCAGCAAATCACATTGAATGCGATGTACACAATATTATTGGTATTTAGGATACCTAGTTATGAACCTAACAATGAAAATGATGAACTTGTTTATAGAAAACAAAATAAGACAGTTAAGTCAATGTCTACATTTATAGACAGAAAATGAAACTCTACATTTATAGAGAATTCTAATTTGTTTGAAAAGTAAAGGAATTACAGTGTCTACATTTATAGACAGGTAATAAAATAATTATAATCCCTACATTTATAGAGGATTAAAGTTTGTTTGAAAAATCAAAGAATTACGGTGTCTACATTTATAGACAAATAAAATAATAATCTACATTTATAGAATTATTAGAATTTATACTATGACCGTAATATCAGTGTTTATAGACACAACCTAAATATCAATATCAGTCTACATTTATAGAGGATATGAAATATGAGGTTTATTTATGTGCCATGCCACAAACTTATTAGTTAAATATTAATATAGCCACCCAGTATACAACATCTCACGCCTGTGCAGCAAGTATGTAGGTAGGGTTTAGGATACCTAGACCAAGACCTAACAATGAAACGCAACGTGGTAGCGTGGCGCGACAGTAGGGTCGCTGGGTTTGGATGCGAAACGAATGTAGGCATGGTGCGCGTATAGCTAGGAAAGACCTCCCCATGGCGCCAAAGCAGCTAGGCCTCCACACAAATAGAAGTTGGAACAAAAAGGCTAGGAACATGAAGGGAACAAATGGAACGGGCTTAGTTCCTTTGGTCCGGCTGGAATATTTCTCTGACACCAACAGATGCACGGAGTACGGAATACGCCAACAGCCCCACGACGTGATGTTCTCTTAGACTTTTCTTCACAACAGGCCTCGGGGAGACGCCGCCGCCATTTTGTGGTCAAAGCAACGCGTCGTAATTCGCAGGTTCTTGTATTCTTTCGGTCGCCAGATGTCGAGGAGCTTCATAATAAAACGAATCCTCTTCTAGAAAAAATATTATAATGTACAATACTTTAATCTAATTGTACATAAAAGTCGGTTGAGACTGCAGTATTAACATACGCGCGAGTCGCGATACAATTGCGTAACGTGTCGACGTGACCGCGGTGTTGTGCAGAATGAAGCGAAGCGGCGCCTCTCGGAGCCAGGCGCGAGCGCACGGTCCCCCGCACGCCCATTTCCCCCTCGTCTGCCGCTGCTCACGCGCTATTATGGGCGCGTTCACGTCTTATTTATTTATTTTATTTATTTATTTATTATACACTTTATTGTACACTTTTACAAATATGTTACAAAAATTTATATATGTAAGATACAGTACAATGGGCGGCCTTATCGCTAAAAGCCATTTCTACCAGGCAACCTTTGGATGGAGATATTATTGGTAGGATAGAAATGGTAGTTGTAAGCGTACCAGTAAAGATGCATGTAGATATATATTATATTAAAAAATATATAAGGTTATATAATACTAAGACAATATACATACACATACATAAATACTTATACATACATAGATAAACATACATAAATAATATTTAATACATATATACTTAGTAGAACGGGAAGAAACTAGAAATATCATAATGATAGATAGTACTCCTTAACTAAGGATTTGAACCTGGTTATCGTCTAAGCCTGTCTTATATGTAACGGTAATGCATTCCATAGACGAATAGCTGTGACAGAAAATGATTTATCATAAAAACTTGTGGAATGTACCGGCATCTTCAGTTTTATGTTTTCTGATGACCTTAAATAACGGTTATGCGTATCATGAAGGAATTCGAATCGTCCTTTAAGATAGGAAGGAGTTGAAGGGTTAAAAAGTATATTGTACAGCAAAGAAAGAATGTGAGCGTTCCGGCGATGTCGTATAGGTAACCACTTGAGCTGTGTTCGAAATTGTGAAACATGATCATATTTGCGTAGTCCAAATATGAATCGTATACAGAGATTTTGAAGGCGCTCAAGTTTGTCTAGCTGGTTTTTGGCGATATCTAGATAGCTGACATCTGCATAATCAATAATGGGTAAAAGAAGAGAGTTTGCAAGTGCAATTTTGGTGGCAGTTTGGAGAAAGCTTCGTAGTCTTCTCAATGAAGCTCCTGAGGCAAACACCTTTCGGCTCACCTCTTGTATCTGCGATCGCCACGTTAATGTAGAGTCGATTGTTATACCGAGATTCTTTACATTATGTTGTATTGGGATAACAGTGCCATCGAAGGTAACGTGAGGCAGCTGAGACCAGTCGATTTTCGTTATCATTCTTGCGCTCCCAATAACAATGACCTGGGTTTTAGAGGGATTGACTTTAAGCCCAAAGGATTTTCTCCAACTGCTGATACGCATCAGGTCACTGTTAATGGCACCTATAGAAGAAGACATTTGTGCCAATGGTGACTGCGTGTAGATTTGGAGATCATCTGCATAAAAGTGATAGGAACAGCGAAGGTCATTTGATATAGAATTTATAAAAATTGCGAAGAGTAAAGGAGACAACACGCCACCCTGGGGCACACCAACAGTTATGTCACACCAACTAGAATGTGAATTTTCGATGCATATACGCTGTCGGCGGCCACACAGGTAACTGCGAAACAAATCAACCACCGTAGGAGATATGTTAAGAGGGCATAGATGGCCAAGTAGAATATCAAAATCCACTGTGTTGAAAGCGTTGCTAAAATCTAGCAGAGCAAGGATCGTAAGCTGACCGTCCTCCATACCAGAGGCTCAAGCACGAAATATTTGCGAATTTGATAAGTAAACGTATCGAGTCCTCGATAACAGAATTATAGCAGCCAGCACCAACCAATTTTGACATCTATCGTTTACTCGATGACTTTACATTAGTATCGTAACGGTATCGTACGTAGGGATGTGGCCATGTGAGCTAAATAACCGTCTTATTGAATGAATGGTACGTTCCAAACTAGGTGAAATAGTTAATATTTATAAAATTTATATTGTAAAAACTCTTTTGTAGAAAACATAAAAAATATTTTATGGTTTCCGAATGTCCTTTCTTGTCATCGTCAGATGACGGACTTGTGTCATTAAATAAAAATCTAGTAAATCAAAATATTAAATCATTGGCACATTGTTATAGAATTAGGTAAATACTATTATGGAAGGTGCTCGTGATACATTATTTTATTTTGGTTAAACTGCGTGAATACTACAATATAACGTGTTCAACGAGAAGTTTATAATAATATAAGTTTACAAGTTTCATTGTTGTTGGAACACCTTATGTATGATGTCTAAAGAAGATTTCGGTTATTTGTATAGCTAAGAAGCATGAAGTTTTATACAGAAGCTAATAAAGTGGACCAGTGTTATGTACCTGACATTCAAAGCCTATTTTTATAAGAATATTTAGTTGAAAATAAAATAATGGTTATTGTTGTATTGGTGTTTTTCATTTATTACTACAGCTTAATAAGATTAAGGCCTACCTCACATTGGGCGTAAGCGTTACTCGAGCGTACACCCAGCGTGCGTTCGGCGTTCACTCTGTAGTACAAAGTGAATGCCGGACTCACGCCGAACGGACGCCGAGCGTACGCTCGAGGAACGCTCATGACCGGGAGGCCTAATAGACAGCTATCTTATCACATGTCTTCTGACTAATGCGTTCGTTTTTATTGATATTCAGTCATATTAGAGAGGGCTAGGTAAGACGCTGATATAAGACTCACGAATTATTTACGGCAGATACTCGTCCGTCACCTAAATTTTAATATTATACTCGCTGTGCCCGCATATTACATACATACATACATAGAATCACGCCTGTTTCCCCGAAGGGGTAGGCAGAGGCATATTAAACGCCCACTTTTCGCCAGTGTTTTGATCCCACGTAATAGGTGGCGAGCCTATTGCCGCTTATCGGGATATTTTGTTTGCCCGCATATTATTACTTCAAAATCAGGGGGTTTTAAAACAATCTTACAAACCCAATTTTACCCCCTTGAAGATACAATATAAAAATCCTTCCTAAGTGTTATAAAATAAATCCGCGGTCCAAATTGTATTTTTCTATCTTCAGCGTTTGATTATATGTCAGTTAGGATAAGAATTTTTTATACTTGTAGAGTAGAGCACCTACTTAATTGTAGAGTAGAATACGCAGAGTGTTAAAAGAGTCTCTTAATAACATCCTATGTTCATATTAGAAAATTGATATGATGTCGATGTCGATTGGTACTTTGTTTGTCGTATATAGATAATTTTCACACATATTTTTACATGCTCGCAACCAATATATGGGGTTATTTACTACATATTTAAAGTGGCGAAATTTGCGTGTTTGCTTCTTTATTGTGTCAATAATCAAGTCCTACATTCAAAAGGAACACATAAAATATGAAACTACATAAATATTCATCATAAAAAAGCTCAAAACGTATAAATATGATACATTTATATGTTTCGAATCTTTTCTCACCAACAAATTCTAGGTGAAAATAGTTTCGACAAAATTACATTAGATTTACATTAGGTTTACTTTGCTTATGTCAAATCAGGAGTTCGTGCTGCCGTTTTTTGCTTATTTGTTAGAAAACTCAATACCAACTCGATACATTTACGTGACATTTACCGCAGGATTGTCGTCGAAAGTAGTTTGTGCTGCCAATATTAGTTGCATCTTACGCACGATAGGGGCGCTGTACAATTGCCATACAAATTTTGACATTTACGATACGAATACTTTCTCGATAGTTTTTCGTGCTAGGGCCTCAGCCCTGATGTCATCCGTAATATTGACTATGGAAGTAACGGTACTATGACCCGAATGGAAGCCGGACTGGAAGGGATTAAGAAGATTATTTTTGGAGAGGAAGGAGTTAATTTGGTTGTACACTAGACATTCGAGGACTTTGGAGAGGAATGGTAGGATAGAGATTGGTCGATAATCAGAAAAGGATTAAGGATGAGATTTTTTTGGGATTGGGGTTATTAAAGCGTCCTTCTAAAATGATGGGAATACACCACTAGACATGGAATAATTAAGGATGTGGGAAATGATAGGTAGGATTAAATCTAGGATTGGAAGGATCATATTACGGCTGACGCAGTCGCTACCAACAGCGTTGGACGTGATGGATAAAATGCTCTTCTTAACATCACTATCGGTGAAGTGATTAAAGACGTATGGTGAATAACTAGAGGTGGGCAGTGATGAAAGGTAATTAATAGTGCTTGTCTTAGTAGTCCTATTAATATTGGACGAAGCAGAGAAATGTTGATGGAGCAAGTCAATATTGAAGTCATGAGGAATAGTGTTTAGACGTGCTTTGCCGACCCCCAGCGTTTTAAGAAATTTCCAGACTTTTGCCGGATCACCGTTTTTTACAGAACTATGGATATGTTGGCGTTGTGCATCCCTACACACCCTATTGCAGTGATTCCTAATTGCTACATATTTTTGTAAGTTGGAAGCATCCGGTTTAATTTTATATTAAAATTTAGCTGCAGCTTTTTTGTGTAACAACCGTTTGATGTTATCAGTGAGCCAAGGCGAAGGACGGTGCTTTAGTTTCACAGGTCGAATTGGCGCATACTTGTCAAAAAGTTCTATGATTTTATCTGTAAAGACGCTGACCTTTTCATCGACAGATTCGGAGGTCATGAGTGGATTCCAGTCGATAGCTCTGGCGTCTTTATATAGATTTTCTGTGTTCATGCCACCAAAATTGCGCTGCAATAGAACTTTAGGTTTAATCGGATTTTATAAGAAAGAAACCATGATTAAGTCAAGAAGAGAAGGTGTAGAATTAGGAAAATGATGAGTAGGGTTTGAAGGCAGTATTGTCATATTACAGGCTGTAATACTGGAAAGAAGGGAAGAAGAGCGGGAATCATTTTTAAGTAGACAGGTATTAAAATCACCCATTATGGTAATGTGACTGTAAGAGGGCACGAGATCAACCAATAGAGTTTCGAAACTTGAAAAGTAATCTATACGTAATGAAGCAGAATAGTAAACGCCGAGGAGGACTCTTGTGTGGTTTAGGACAACTTCCAGAAATAAATGTTCACCGGCATTAAGCGGGGGAGGCTGTGCAGATATACTTACAACGGAATAGGGGATATGAGAACGAAGATATATAGCAACACCCCACCGCCTCTTACCTCCCGATCATTTCTGATAAGGTGGAAACCAGGTAGGGAGTATAATGTAGAGGGTAGACAGGGCTTAAGCCATGACTCAGAAACAAGGATAGCATGTATACTCTTACAGTCTAGATTGGCCAGCATATCAGAGAAATGTGCCGGAATGCTCTGGGCATTGATATGAACGGCATTGAAGTTTTTAGGTACATCAGAAAACTGCGTATTGAGACAGTCTGCAAGGGACGGCACACTAGAAAAGCTTTCATCAGAATCTGAACTACTTATTGAATGGAAACTATCATCACTTATTTCGTTCAAATCAATGGTGGTAATAATAATGTAATATACGGTCTACGTATATAAAAAATTATAATATATAATGGTCTATATATATCTAAATAAAATATATATATTTTAAATATATGTATATATAAAATATATAACTATGTTAATAAATAATAATATATAGAATAAAAAGAAAAAGTAAATAAAAACAAAAGTTACCAATAATACACCACCTGCCAGTAGTGCCAATAGTAGAGGAACATCAAGTTACACGTAACAACGTAGAAATATAAAAAATCAAACGTTAAACATAAAGGGGAAGCAACGGTCTGGGTTATTGTGAATATTCTTATTAATTATTATATAAAGATACATACATGAAGATGGGCAAAAGAAAAGAAAGAAAATAAATTACATTAAAAATTATCAAAACCCTCGTATTCAAATAGGTGTTAATTTGACAAGTGACAAGTACAAGAATTGTTTGACAGATGACATTTAAGAAAAATACAAGAAAAATATCGTACACCGACAGATCATCACAGTTATAAATGTTACATTTTGAAAATAATAAATTAATAGTAAACGTGGGTATAAAGCAGAAAAAAGTATGATTCTACTTACTACTGTTACTACCCGGACCGGAAATTTGCCAAGACAAACGATGTACCATTACTTCCTTTGGGATGCGGTCTTTTTGGACTTTGTGGCTGACTTTGCTGCCGTTGGTGCTTGCTCCACGCCGTCCTTCTGCAGCTCAATCTTGCCCAACTCACTGAGATTGACGACTCGATGACGCGAACCGTCAGGTGCCAGCACATGTATGATGCCCTCTTTGGTCCAGCATTGAGAGACACCAATTTTCTGACGCGCAGCCATAAATGTGTCGTGTCGCGGCTTCGTCAAGAACTCCGATATCGTGACACCAGTGCCCTTGAACTTCGTTTTGCCATACCATATACTGTCACGTACAGAGAAGCTATTGAGCTTCAAAACTATGGGCCTAGGCTTGAGGTTGTTTGATGTACGCCCCATTCTGTGGCACCGCCGGATATCAGTAATAGATATATCACACTTGAGGTGCTGCTTACATACATCTACTACCACTTTGGCAGTATCCTCTTTGTTGCTGCCCTTTGTGACACCGTGCATTAGCAACATTTTTCGCCTGGTCCTCATCGAGTCCACCGTTTGTGCAAAAAGTTCAATCTGGTTCTGCAACCCATTCAGAGCCTCCATCACGAAGGTCTTGAATGAGCTGTATTCAGAGGCCAACGCCGGCATGGTTGGAGTTCCCTGTAATTTGGGCAGCTCAGCTTCAAAGTCTGCCATCCGCTTCAGTAACATATCTTTTAAATTGCTCACAGACTCTTGTAGTGCTTGAGACATATTGCAGTGAAATGTGTGATGAGTTAGATTTTCCTAATGCAGGAGAGTGTCAAAGCTATACTGGCAGGTACTGTTTGTATTCAATTAAATAATGACATTAAAACTTATAAAAAGATGATTTTACTATTTATTTTAATTTTTTAAAATAAAGCTATTAACTTTTAATGTTACTGCTACAACTACCCACATATACAGTTTTTACACATTCAGTATTTACTTATACGAAACACTTTATTTTAGACAAAATCATACATACATACATACATAGACTCACGCCTGTTTCCCTGAAGGGGTAGGCAGAGGCATATTAAACGCCCACTTTTCGCCAGTGTTTTGATCCCACGTAATAGGTGGCGAGCCTATTGCCGCTTATCGGCATATTTTGTTAGCCATAGCCTCGTCCGTTGATCGGCAGGTGCACCACTTGCAGGTGAGGTTGGCTTGGGACCCTATGTTCTTGGTGGGAACCCTATACACCCTCATCAAGACAAAATCATTTCCCATTTTCTATTTTTTATTCATCATCAAATTTCCGCTTAGATGCTAATTCAGTTCCCAAAAAAAAAGCTGCTAGTTTAAATTAAAACGAAGCTTATTATTGACTCATTAATATGCTACATTTTACTTATGGTACCCACTCTAATTATTTTTGAAACTTGTATTCGCTTTACTTAGTCGACGCATTAAATACATGCCGAATAATTCCTGAACTACTTATCAAACATGCAATCAAAGAACATCCAGATGCCAAACACTGTTTATATTACCCAAAGTTATGGCTCGCGTTTAGCACTCAGTTTAGCACTATATCTACCACGCAGTCAATATCATTGTCATACATATTATTATATAGTTTCACGTCTGGAATTTACCCAATATAAACACTAACATTGTGGTTAGGATTTAAGCAATAGTACTAGCAATAATTGCCATGATATAAGATGCCAATCAACAAGATCAAAAACCTATGTTCTCTCAATTCTACGCAGTTCATTAACCCTCTTACAATAACGCGCTTAATTAACGTCAGTCATTATATGTAAAGAGTAATTACGTATATTATACATATTGGTAAGCTCACACAATAGAACTACGTTGTTATATTAAATCTAGTTATGTTTGCGGGCGGAGGCAAGTGCCGAAGCTAGTCAAATATATGTATATCGACATATATTTGACTAGTTTCGCCACTTGCCTCTGCCCGCTAGTAGCTAGTTTGTGATATAAATCAGAAAATTCATCTATTGCATAATATGTTATCTTTCTGTGGAAGCTCGCACGCGGTCATTTCCTTAAAAATATAAAGAACTTGTCCCTATATTGATTCTAAAAACAAGAAAACTAATTAACAACAGGCCAATATTTACATAAACATAACATTATAAAAGAATTGACTTAGATACTATGCCTAAAGTAGTTCTTTGATAACTAAATAAAATTTGAAATGTTCAACCTGACAAATTATGTTAAAAAGAGTGTAGTAGTAGCCACAAACAACTGAGAGCCTAGTCTGATATGAGTAGTAACGAACCGCATTCGAGTCGTAGAGACATTTTTTCCATACATACTCTTAAAGCCTAAAATGGCGCAAAATGTTGACTAGTTTGTAACTCGGCTCAGGGGCTCCGATGTCATATATAGTACAATTTCGAGGATACAAGCACTGGCAACATCTAACAAACACCAACGGAACCATGAATTATTACACTATTAAAAGTTTCACACCTCATATCAGACGATAAACGTCCAATGTTGGACATAGGCACCCCCCAAGGCTCTCCACTTGGATCAGATTTTGACATCTTCGATTACACAAGGATCTTGAGACGCCCTAAACCTTTTTGCTCTAACAGCTTTCGGTTCTTCGGGCTATGTGCCCCGCCTACTGCCACTTCATCTTAACTATTCAGAGAGCTAGTTCGATGGCTAAAACATGTTTTTGTCGCGATCACCTGACCTGGTCTAAAGTTACTCCCTGTAGTTGGCAAAACACCATACCTCGTTCCATGCAAAACGAATAAGTGCGCATAAATAAAACACAGCTACGTCTTTACGAGAATATAGGGACGACGCCACATGAAAGAAGTAACTACCTATATAAAAAATTTACAGCGGGAGTGCTGAACAACGTAATCGGCGCTATTCCATTTTCATACTTTTACAAGGGATATTGGCACTCACCCATAGCCTGCAAAACACCAATAGGTAATAGCGATGAGGAAGATTGATGAATAATAAATTCTCTTCGTACATTATTCACGGTGGGAGATAGTATCACATTGGAGGCTCTGGCAAGTGCAATTAAAACTATCACGGCACTTCACTGCTACTTTAAATAATTAATTTAACTATCTTTTGTATGTAATATTTCAAAACCGTTAAATAAATTGAATGGTTATTCAGCTATCGGTAAATGCGTCGACTGTTATATGAGGCATTTTTCTTCAAAAAGCTTTCAAAACTATTTCGTCGTTTAAAAATTGAGAAGAAAATTAGTATAGTACTAGCAACTCGTTCGCTCTGTCAAATGCAACTGTTCTTAGTTTCAATATTCAGAGCAATATCGGCGTGGTGGCGTTGTGTCGTCGCGCGTCGGCTCGGTGCAGATTGCGTTACGTGCTCACTACAGAATACAGTTTACCGGCTCCGGTACGAGCACAAGAGGCACTGTTGCACGAACCACTTCTCGTTGATACAAGTGTGACATCAGCTTTTTGATTGTGTATGGCCCGTTTGTTCGACGGATATTCGAGCTAAAAAGCCCTCCCAACTGCCGTAGAAGATTCACGTAGCAATATATTGCCGTTGACAACGCACGAGATGAAACCAACGGATTCGTTTGTGTGTTCCGGATTAATTTACACTTATTCAGTGAATCAGATGCATATGAAACGTCGGTGGCAATGAGAATAATGTAGCGGCTCGTTCACTGGGTATCAGTGTCATCACACGATTCTCTGGTTTGTTCAAGTCTTTTATAATGTGCACATTTTTAAATTGCTTCACGTATTTTTAACACGTACTGTTAACAAGTATTTCACAGTCTCCCTGCGGAATTGAAATGTAACCAAATTTACGACCAGTTAAATACCAGCTTTGCCAATGAGAATTCAGTGCGATCATCTCACAAAGAGAAGTTGAAGCCCGTAGGTACTCCAATGAAGTAAATATATTAATGGTATTAGAAGCGTGGTTGATTAACCGAAACTTTTTATCAATTAGATATTTTATTTATCGAGGTGAAAAGCATTTTTACCACCTCGAACAGCATACTATAGACGCCTTGGCACACTCCGCAATTGTGACCAATACCACAATAGTAATAAATAAGAGCTCTATAAAAACGGTGGAGGTAATAAAAAAGTAATGCGCTTTCGAAGTTGTTCTTCCGCCTCATTACTGTAAAACGTCAGGTAATATGGCGCCCTGTAAAATAGCATCACTCAGCTTATTATGCTCTAAAATAAAAATATAAAAGGTACAAGCTATACAGAAAAGAAAATTAAATCCAAATGAGTTGTCTTTGAGAAGTGAATTAGATACGTTTACGGACAACCCTCGTTAAGTATCACGATGTGAATAAGTCTAGCCGGGACAGAACATGGTCCACCATTTTTTTTGGTGTCAGGTTGGAAAATCCTCATGGAGTCCCTCCGCCCTGGGGGATGGGTGAAGGGGACTGTCAGACTCTTACTGACTAAAAACCAACCCGTGTGCCTCATGTACCCGTGTGTCGGAGGGTCGGGTTTTGCCCAAGCATACGTCGCAACCCCCCGACGGGTATTGGCCCGCCAGATGGTCCGGCGGGCCCCGAACAAAACCCCCTGGGCGGCGGATGAGGGTGTTGGGCTCCGCCGCCAAAACACCAAGCGGCCGCAGAGGATAGGGAGGACGGCAACGCAACACCGCATCTCCTCTTCCTCTGCGGCCCCACCGCGACGCATCGAATGGTGCGCCCCCATTTGGTCGCGGGAGATAGGGCGCACGGCAACGCAACACCGACACGCCTCTCCTCCCGCGACCACGCCTGACTGCGAGGGACAGACAGAACTGTCCCCCGCACCCGCACCGTTGGACGCATCCTGCGCAGGCTCCGTCAAGCCCACGCGGAGCGTCCCCTCCTGGATCCCTCTTAGCTTCACCGCGGGTAACCAATCCACGGTTACTGAGCCCCCCCACCACGACAAGGTGGAGATCCCACGGGGGGGATACGTAGGTACCATAACAATAAATGCTTTTAAATTATTCGACGATTCACTACCATACCCTGGAAAGCAATTTATTACTCAACTTTTGTTATAAATTTATTATGTCGACGGGCTAACACAGTTACGAATTATTTTAATAAAGTCTTGAATCTATATTTTATGTTTTATTTTTAAATAAAATTGTTCAAAAAGGCATGAAATCTATTATAATACAAAACAAAATTACCGTGACATATTCTGCTGCGAATAATTCGAGTTAGCTCATTATGAATAGCCGGTATGGTTTTCATACAATCCCCTATTAGTCCGCCATTGTCCGTAGTGCAATGGCTATGGCTCGGGCATAACACAAGTATTTTATTACCCGCCACAAATCTTCATTTAGCAGCATTGCTCAAGGCCTCTCACAGTTAAGGTACACACGAAAACGAAATGGAACCATTCACACTTGATTTACGATTGCCGATAACTATCGCCATTCGATTCGATTTGCTTTATTTTTTAACACAAACCAATCTCAAATGCTTAGATATAAGTAGGTAAGAAATGATTATATTTTTTGTCTTATCTCTGTCTTTGCGATTCTACGTGAACCCAAATCAGATTGGGCCATTTCCAAGACGCAGATTGTGACAATGCATACTTATTATCACTGCCGTACACTCGCGTAGAGTTAAAGCCGTTTATCGAAAATTATATTCCCCTTTTTGTTGGGTAAAGAAAGTTAACTTATTACTTTTTTAGTAAGTGTATCTTATGTACTCAATCTGTGGTGATGATATTTGTTGAAAGTGCGTGTAAATAAGCGTGTGCGAGATTTAATTTTGTTTCATGAAACCATTCATATCAAGTCTTTTATAAAGCCTATCAAGGAGACAAAGATGTATATAAATCGTGACTTTTTATCAAATGATCCTAAAGACTATAAAGGAACTTACTGTATTTACGTTTAATTACTAGATAGATACCAATTTTGTTCCAGCAACTATTACATAGAATTGAGGCTGGTATACTTTTTGCTTTTCCTACATCTGAATTATAAATAAGAATCCACCCGAAATACCTCAGTGTATCCGTGAACATGACGCTAGCAGCAGTGCCGAAATATTGGTTACTCGATACAAAGGTATCGACGTGGTATAGGCCCCGATAGACTTTTTGGGCCTGTAAATATATAGCTTGACACAAATAAGTACTTTCTTGAAACAGGTGTTTCAAGAAAATACTTACATGGGTCTTGTAGAAGTAAAACCATCGCAACCAAGTACAACAACCAATTGCACTGTAGAACTAGTGTGGCGCTTCTGTGATTTTAAGAGTTTTATTCCAAGTAACCATAGAGTGGCGCAAAAGTAATGACCATATAGAAATGGCTTATATTTTTTTATGACATCTCCTGTCATTCTGATAATGAACATTTTGTAGTAATCAAATGTAAAATTAACTTAAAATAATCATGGACCGTTTTCAAAAACATAAATATTAATAAACTGGCAACTTCTACCATCATCCGTTTGCGCTTAGGATTTGTTTGCTCCCCAGTATTCTTGGCCAAGATTCGGGTTAGGGACAACTCGTTATATGAATGGGGCCTGGCCGAAGGGACCCTGGAACACATTTTCTTTTCCTGCCCAAAATTATCAGTTCCCCTCTACGATCTTCTCCCTAATTCTGTCCCTAGACCTGTAAACATAGCTTTTCTTTTATCTCTGGCTCACACTCCCCTTATCAAAGTTCTGTACAAATTTATTTCCCTAAATAAAATTAGAATCTATTATGCACATCCCTTGCCTTTTCCTCCAGCTTCTACATAACCACTTCAATTACCAACACCTAATACCCTCAAATATGTCCAATAATGTTTATGTTGTTTGTTTTCCACAAAAAGTCAGCCTCAAAGAGAAACCACTGCTAATCCGACCGATCAACAGGCTGTTCTTACTTAAAATATAATATACCTATCTGATCTCTTCTTCCACCTTGACATTGGCAAAATCATCGATAATTATACGATGGGGCCATAATAATAAATAAAAAAAAAAAAAAAAAAAACATGGACCGCTTTACTCCCCAAGAACGTGGAATAATCGTGTCATCAGTGATAAAAACACAACGTGAATTTGACTCTGCAGCGTATTTTGGTCAAAGAATTGAAGATGTTTCCATGTAAACCTAAAATGACTCATCAGCTGCTGCCTACTGATCACCGAGATCGTCTAAACTACAGCCAGCGCGTCAACAAACCACAGACTCTCGCGGCTTTAAAAGAAAACATACACCAAGAAATAAGAAACATATCGCAGGAAGTGTTACAGCTAGTTATGGAGAATGTCATAAATAAGGCTCAAATGTGCTTCAACTCTGGAGGTCAACATTTAATAGACATCATATTTAAATCATACCTAATGCGACTAAACTTCATGGCACAAATATACATATTTAAATAACTAATTCTAGTTTTCTAATTTAGAAACGAAGTTGTATCTGAACCAAATAGGGTCATTACTTTTGCGCCACCCGTTTCAAGAGAATAAAACTCTTTGCCCCCTTTGTACTGCCAGTACAACGAATCCTTTATCGAAGTGCACTATTGTCATCTTAAGCATCGGTCTTCAAACTTCCACAAGTACTTAGTACCTACTCCGTTAAAATGCAGTTGCTCCGTTCACTTTACAAGTTGAAACGAAATGCAAAAGTACGGCCCATATTCGCTTCGAATGTGGTATGGTTCGGGTAACTTTCACACTCGCATTTTCGTTCAAGGAAAATTTGGTCACAAGCGCGATAAAATCCTCACTTATTTCGAGTACCTATATAATCTAATAAAGAATGCCTCCTGCATAGTTGCATACAAAGAATCCTGCAAAGTTACATACAAAGAAGAAGATTTGAGGCGACGAAAGAGATATTACTTGCTCTCTTACTACTCTGATAGTAAGCACCTTTCTCTCACAAACAGAAGAGCTGTTTTCCTTCACATTTTTTTTCGTATGCGAAAAAAGGAGAAGGAATCTATCTTCTTCATTGTGGAAACTTTAGGCATACTGCTTCTTTAAATCAAAATTTTCTAAAAGTGTGGAACAGTCCCGGTAGAGCCGGTTCAGTCATTAAACAGTAGATATACATAAGAGCAACCTACCCAAGAATTTGTAAAAGTTCATGCTTAGGTATTTACTTGTTTTACTAAAATAAATGTTAGTAGCCATTCAGGTCACCCGCTTACTTAGAAACTTTTAAACACTCGCGTTGCATGTTTAAGAATATATATTTACACGGGAATTAACGCGAACATGCATTAGGTATCTACATACCTTATTTTGTTTGACGTTTCGAGACGGTTGCACGTCCCGTGGTCGCATGCGGACTGGTGTAGCGATATCACGTCTCTGAGTGCGAGGTAGAAGACTAACATACACGCACACTCCGGCCTTGGACAGAAAGGAGTGTTCAAGTCCATACCCAGGGTAAGTAAGGTAGGAAGTGTCTGCAGGAGGCGATTAGTCAAGAAGAGCAAGGCCGGCTTTGTTATCTCGAGGTAATGGTGGTGGAAAGCAAATTATCGTTTATATTGGGCCTCCGAGAGAGCCTCCATTATAAACGATAATTACCTGATAAAATACCTAAATATTTAACATATTTTGATCATTATTATAGTATAAATATACATATAGTTTTATTTAAAATAAATTAATAATATATATAAATTAATTACTATGAACCAGTTAACTAAGTATAACTAAGTTTTTTTTTATTATTAGCGTTTGGTGCTAGCCATTTCTATACTATTGTTATCTGTTACTGTCTGAGTTACTGACAACGCATAGCCAAAACTATTAGAGCAAGAAGCCGAAATTTGGCATATTTGTTCCTAAAGAAAGGTGGAAGGGCATGGAGAAGGGATTTCCTGAAATTATCGTGGAGTCGGTCGGACAGAAACAGATAAATTATATACAAATAAAATGTGAGGGCATAAAACAACTAGAGGACCCGTGCTGCTCCACAGCATATTTTAATCTTAATGTATATATTTCTTGTGTGCGTGTGTATGTCACTGAACTCCTCCTAAACGATTGGACCGATCGTGATGAAATTTTTTGTGCGTGTTCAAGGGGACTTGAGAATGGTTTAGATTCACAATTTAGTCCACTGGAAAATGTTTTTTTAATTAATTTTTAATTTGTATGTAGTTGTGGATTTTGAAATGTTTCACATTGGAACCGACGGACTGCGCTGCTATCGCAGTGTCAAATCTTATTTTAATAATTTCGTCAAGGAGTACATTGAAACCTTACCTAAATAATAAAACATAAAAAATTAAAGATTTCGAGTCGACAACATATATCCGCAAAATTCGGATTGTCGAGTATTTTGTTAATTGTTGTTGTAATTCTAATGGTTCTGACAGACAAATCACAGTCTCCATATTGGCCACTCTAGCGAAACGTCACAGATACCGGATAACATTTTGAGTAAGTTTTGAGTACCTAAGTAGTTTGTATGTGTAAATACCTTTTGCAGTTATATTTCTTAAACAGTTAAAACGACCATTATGGAAGTATACGCCCAATAAAGGAGATTTGTATCAAATATAAAATATATATATAATATACTTAATATGTTATATAGCAATAGTCTAATCTTAATATACTCGACATATTCATGCGCTATCGATTGGTAGAATTGTGATAAATGTACATGTAATGACGTTAGATATGAACTTTTTAATAATATTTTTTATCAAAACGGTCCAGATCGTTACAGCTTATTAAAAAAAGTTTCAAATTTTCAAATTAAAGACGTGTGTACCTACAGGACAACGTCTGTCGGGTCCGCTAGTATTATTATAAAAAAGCTCTTACATATATGTATGATGAGTACATTGTAGCCTTATCTAATAAGTAAAAAGATGATATTCATACTGCTTGCCTGACGGCCTCGTTGGTCTCGCGGCATAAAATATGTGCGCGTGGGATTGGGAGGTCTCGGGTTCGATTCCCGGGTCGGGCAAATTTTTATTGGGTTTTTCCGTTAGGAAATTCTCAGTAGCAGCACGGAGTCTGGTAATGTGCTCGGTACGGCATTAGGCTCGCCCCCTATTACGTGGGACCTAAAAATTTCATGGCAAAATGTGGGTATAATATTACACCTCTGCCTACCCCTTCGGAAATACAGGCGTGATACTATAAATAAAAAAATATAAATAAATGAAAAATACTATTTCTACCAAAACTACTATTCCTACCGAAAATACTTTTCCTATCAAAACTACTATTTGAACCAAAACTACTATTTGTACTTACACTATCATATCTACCATTTTTTAAAACTACCATTTCTACCAAAACCGTCGGTGCTGTCAAAAGTACCTTTTCTCTCAAAACTACTATTCTTACCAAAGCTAAAATTTCTACCATAACTACCACTTGTAATATAATTATATGACAATAGTACTATGAACCGCTGTAATATGTTCCACATAAAAAAATTAAGATGCCCGAAGAAAGTCCGTAATTTAAAAACACAAAAATTTTCCTAACATAAAACGTAATTTAGCCGTACTCTGTAGGGTTGATTTTCCTCCAGTTCGGGAAAATTCCTCAACATCAGAGATCAATTCACCCAACATTAAGGGTTAACTGGTAACATTCGGGGAATATTACCTGCCATCAGCGATAATTCACTACAGTGATAATTTGACCAACATCGGATATAATTTTACACACCCAACTCACACCCGTATGAAAGTAAGGCAAGGTCACCTTAAGGAGGCATAACGTTTTTTTCTGGCATTTACCGCAAGGAACTTATTAGATGCCATAAAAATATTTTTGAATTTAGAACCGTCCATGTAGAGAGAAAGCAATGGAATCTTAAGAAATTTATAGGAAAATATTGAAAAATAAGTTCAATGTCCACACCTATCTTCCTTCAAACTTACCCAATTTAAATGAGCATACCATCAAATGAAAGAGCTCTTTTTCAGCGCGTGTTTTAGGCCTATAACGAAACGCCTGCCTCAATGAGAACCAGATATATAGAAGCAGAAAGTCATTGAGTACGGCTACGAAAACGTAAAAAATGTATGGGAGAAAACTGTTTTTGCATATAACTTGATGAATGTGCAAGTTAGGTAATTTCTAATACTTGATGACAAATCTATGCAGTGAGAGCTTTCATTTAAAAAAAAAAACATGCGAATCGGTTGCGTAGAACGGGCTGGCCGACTCGTATTATAAAACACAAATTCTTTTAATATATAGATAATCTAAGACCATCCACACCCGGTCACCCGATCCTAAGCTAGGAATACTAAGACAATTTAATCAGATAACTGATAAACATATGTAATTATATCCTTCAATAAATACATAATTATAACACGTAAATTATCGGCTCCAAATACAAATCTCATCATCGTGGTCAACAAATAAAGATTTTTCAATTGCTCGAGACAAATAGTCCCGTCAAATAAAATTATTGAACATTGATAATGTATTCGAACTTCTCTGTCTATCATTTTGTGCCACGTTGAAGTAATATGAACACGCTACAATGTAAAATACTTTTTCATAAAAATATCTCATACTAACATGTTTATGTTTAATTGGGAAGACGAACAATTTTGTAGCGAGCTACCGTCCCGCAGAAATGCGACTGAAGTGCTTCTCAACTCACATCTGATAAAGAAGAAATTCCATATAACTCTTCACAATACATTTTATTTTACAGTTATATTCATACGACCGTCCTTATTCAGTTAGGTAAATAGCATGGCAGTGCAGCGCAGTAAATTATTTAAAGACATTAGTGATATGAAAGGTAATGCATTCACTGTAACTACAGATAGAGTTATATCATATATTATTGTTGTAGGAAGATACGAGTATGTATAAAATATTGCGCAGATAGAGTAGCAGTTTAACGACCGCCTCGACACTTAACCCAACGCTGAGTTCTTTGGGTCCGATTCCCACACGGCACAACACTTTATGTGATCCACAATATTTTGTTTCGGATTTGGGTGTTATGTTTGGCCGATGCTTGAACGTTTGTGAAGTTCGCTACACAGGACTTGTTCATAGTGCGGGCCTTGTTTTTTCAGAAATAAAGGGAAGTGTGACCTAGTGTCGACTTTTCACATTACGGTTGATAGAAAATATCAATAGTTATATCAGAA
Organism: Euclidia mi; assembly: GCA_944739405.2. Classification (NCBI taxonomy): domain Eukaryota; kingdom Metazoa; phylum Arthropoda; class Insecta; order Lepidoptera; family Erebidae; genus Euclidia; species Euclidia mi. Next base: position 38,103,274 of record OX123189.2, read on the forward strand.
TGTTATGTTCAGTTGCTCTCTGATTTGAAACGCTTACTAGTTTGATGTATAATATAGTTTCCGGAACATATAACGGAACTACAATGTTTACAATGAATACATTGTTAAATTGAGCACACAAAATCAGAAAGCAGAACTCATTTGTTATTCCAGGGTGTGAATGTGTATGTAGATAGCCGTCAATGAAACTGAAACTACTTCAAAATATTCAGTGTTCATTGCGGGAATGTAAGTAATACGTCAAAAATAAACTTTGAATATTGGGATGGTTTATTCACATTCTAATTTTGCCCATACATATTATGGTGCATATTTTCATGGGAAGTAGGGCCTTGCTGATTTCAGCATGAATGGTTCGGCTCGATGGGGTAGGACACCCTCTCAAAGGTTGTCGATATAAAATAACAGTCTCTATACCGTTGCACTTTGTTCGGTAAGTGAGAGTGCCAGAGGCCCCAATTCTTTTCCTTCTCCCTCATCGCGATAACGCACTTATGATTCTTCTGGTGTTGATTGTGTCCATGGGCAGCTGTAATCGTTTACCGTCAGGCAATCGGTCTGCACGTTTGCCACCTATTATATTTAAAAAAAATAGTACCTATCTATAAGGATATCGAGGAAAAAGGTGAAGTGTTTTTCCAACTAACGGGAGCATCTCTGACCAAGCTAGATGACCGTGCTTAGTGAAACGCGGACCGTGGATGTAGCGGGTAAAGAAACACGTTTCGGAATAGTTTGGTCGATGTCCATCGCGTGTGTCTAATGTCTTCGCCCCTGGAGGATAGATGGCCTCAGTTATATGCAGCTACCGCTACATGGACATCTTGATAACATATATACGTTTTATAAAATGAAGTCCACGCCACGTCTTGTCTGTCTGTATGAACGCGATAAACTCAAAAACTACCTAACGGATTTTTGGATGGTTTTCACCAATAGACAGTCTTTCTCCATCTTTGAGTGAGGTTTGGTGTAAGATTCATGCTGGCGCAGTCTATTGTGAAATATACCCGTATTGAAAAGGAAAACCTATTTAAAATCATTGTACGTCATTTTATCCCCCGAATATACTTAGTCTGGCCATAAATACTGTTACAATAAAAAAATATATAAATTACATTTGAATTTGGAATCTGTCATTTTTATACGATTGTTTATTGTGTTTTCTCGTTTTGGCGCCAATACATTGTACAATATTTTGCGATATTAAAATGGAGTAGGGCGATAAAGAGAACCGAATCGCTGTGATTGCATTACACAAAGTAGGTATGGAGCCAAAAGCAATTTTTAAAACTCTCCATACACTTGGTATTAGTTAAATGTTTGTGTACCGGGCTATTAATAGGTCCAATGAGACCTCTTCTGTTTGTGACAGAAAAATACCTGGCCGCCCACGTAGAGTTCGTACGAAAAGGTGGTCAAAGGAGTAAGGGAAAGAATTCGAAGAAATTCTGTCCGAAGGCAAAAGATTTTATCTCGGGAGATGAAGATAGCACCTAGAACCATGTCGCGTATTTTAAAAGATGACTTAGAATTTGCAGTCTATAAGAAATGCACTTGTCATTTCTTAACTGGACCCTGTTAAGCAGAAAAGATCCAACCAACATTTTTTATGAAATCAAATAACCATAATCTCCTCGTCAAGTTTTATATGTTATGAATCCTTTTGCCATGCCAAAGGTACCATCACATAATTGTAACTTGTGAAAAAATCAAAAAAGAATCATGTTGCTTGGATACATGTTTAGTATAGGATTTAAGGTTTTAATAAGATTCATGACGCGTGGATCTATTTTGCTTTTTTTGTTTTTCAATAAAAGTCTATAGCTGGTGAAAAAATATCATGGCTCAAAACGAAAGAAATACCTACTCATAAAGAAAATAACATTATTTTCTTTGTTTTTCTATCACACATACTTTTCTAACATATTGTGTTAAAATAGTACACGGGTCTTTTGTTGGCGTACACGGAAACATAGGTCCAACGCGCAGTGGCCCTTTGAGAGTTTAATCTAGGATTTGATGTGGGACACCCAATGAGGAGCCTCTATAAGAGCATTATGAAGTACAGCCACGGATTGGCCACATCAGGTGTAGGACTATTGCTACTTGTATGGCAATTAATTACTCTGGGCTACTGTGGTGGGGGTTCAATGTATTAGTTAATATGGAAACTATGAATGAAAACCGGGGTCTGCCTTAGGTACTCTTGTAGTAAGTCGAAATGGGGCAGAGGCTGACACGTCGACTCACTAGACAGATGGGCCCTCTCTTAATACCCACCAGAGTAAACAAAATCTCCTATAAAGGCAGCCAGAGGGCAACACCGTTGTGAGTGGCTAGGGGTGTAGAGCGGTGCGGCACCGGTTTCGCCATCGCGGGTCTCGTGACCCGGAGCGGGTTTCCCCGTAATTACGCTCTTGAAAATGATACTTTCACCCCCGAGCTAACAGCTCTTGCGACTTTCCTCTGGCCGTCTGACTAAGGAAAGCCAGAGTTGAGAGTCCTGCGGGCACTCCTGGAAATCCACTCCAACCAAGCAGTAAAGGCAAGCCGAAGACGAGGCCCTGACCGACTCCCCGAAGTGTTCTGGACCACTGTGTCGCCACACGTAATCAGCTCGCCACAAAGCTGCCCTGCGGCTTGTAAACTTTCTTTTCATCTTGTGAAACCTTTTTTTTGTTTATATCACAATATGAAGGTGAAGTTTGAAAGCTTCTACTTAGCTCTCCAAAATTGCGTTAATCTTATGTTGAGATAACAACTGCCCCAGAGGGATTTATTTCTTTATTATAATAATCGATATTATTAGATATTATATTCATTTACCTTTTAAAAAGATACCACTAATAAACTAAATATTTTCGTATTTTGCATAAAAGATCCAGAGGTATATTTTGAGTGATTACTTAAAGTATTCATATGAAAATGTATATTAATCTACATTCAAAGTAATGTTTATGTAATATTTTATTATAGGACTAAATTCCATGTAGTTAAGGCATAGCCCTATTTTAAAATTCGCTGTCAAACTTTGAACTGCGTTTACTCAAAAGTGAGCAAACGTCAGTTGGATCTTTTCTACTTAACAGGGTCCCTGATAATTTAAAAAAGAATAGGGTGGTAAAATCAAAACAACTACTGAAGCGGTACGCAAAGGGAGGTCACAGCAAATTTTTGTTTACGGATGAAATCTTTTTTTACAATTTAGCAACATTTTAATAAACCAAATGACCGTATTTATGCTAAAAGCTCTAAGGAAGCTTCCCAATGAGTCGACAGAGTGCAACGTGGGCATTATCCGACTTCAGTGATGGTTTGGTGGGGTGTTAGCTATGAAGGAGTGACTGAGCGATATTTTTGTGAAAAAGGTATCAAAACATCGGCACAAGTGTATCAAAATACCATTCTTGAGAAGGTAGTTAAGCCCTTTAACAACACCATGTTCAATAACCAAGTATGGTGCTTCCAGCAAGACTCGGCACCGGGTCATAAAGCTCGGTCCACGCAGTCTTGGTTGGAAGCAAACGTTTCGGACTTCATCAGAGCTGAAGACTGGCCGTCGTCTAGTCCCGATCTGAATCCGCTGGATTATGATTTATGGTCAGTTTTAGAGAGTACGGCTTGCTCTAAACGCCATGATAATTTGGAGTCCCTAAAACAATCCATACGATCGGCAATGAAGAATTTTTCAATGGAAAGAGTGCGTGTTTCTATTGATAACTGGCCTCGACTTTAAAGGACTGTATTGCAGCCAATGGAGACTACTTCGAATAAGCTTTTTATATTTTAAATTGTTTTATATTGATGTATTAAACTAACACACTGTAAAAGTAACAAATGTTATTTGCGATTAAAAACATATTTTATTTTTGTATGTATATGTTATGGCAAGACTAGGTACATTACAATTACAAACATTTAATTTAGCAACCTTTCAACTCATTCAAAGCTGCAAATTGCATTTAAACGTCCGTATTCTTAAACGTGTACGTCAAAATAAAATTACGTACGTTTGAGTTGAGCGTTCGCGTACCTGTCTGGTACACACGATGGGAAGTTTAACAAAAGAACGGCTCTTATGCAATTTGCGGAATCAGGGCTTATGTTCTATTCGTGACGTAACAAGGGAGTTTAAGTAAATTTTTCAGCAATTTGCAGTATGTTAACTGTACCGCCGGCGTTTATTGCCACTCCACTCTCGTTACACTCTCAGTCCGGTTGATATTGCTAATTGGGTTTCCTACCTGCCGGAAATCGTATAAAGTTTAAATAATACGGCACAGACTGCTGATGCTAACAGTATGTTCCTCAAACAAATTAATTATAATCAAAGACGAATTTTGTGCATATTGTTCGGTGGAATTCGGTCAATACAAACTTCCAGATAAATAGATTTTTAAGCTTATTCACTGAACAAATAGAACATTCTATATTAATATAGTGCACCGATATAACAATAACAATGAAAAAAAAATTAAGGTTATATACAATTGTTTGGTAAATCTAAACCCTACGGGCGTTTTAAATCATAATTATTATTATTGTTGGTATATAGGCATGTTACTCGAAAATAGATCCTAAAGAGGTATTTTTAAGGCATATCCGTGACTTTCAATTTCAACAAGCTATTCCTGGTCCAGAAACAAATACATAATTATGTAAAATATTTGGTCTTGTGAGTCATTAAATTATTTCATTTTTTTTTTTTATCGTGCCTGTTTCGCGGGGGGGAGGGGTAGGCAGAGACTACGGAACGTCATTTGCAACAATCGTGACATATCTCTCACTAAGACTCTAAGTCGAACTTGCTTCATTCACTCACTCTCTCCATCAAATTCCTCATGCATGCTCTATGTTTAGGATACTTTCTGGGGTGGCTCCAATCTGGTCAGTGAACGTCCGCCTAGTTCTCCTCTTTGTTTTATTTTTATTTTACGAGGGGAAAATCTCTTCGGATCTCCGACTCTTGGGGGAAATGAGAGCCGGAGTATGTGGTGTTTCCACTAAAAACCACCTCGACTTTCTCATGTACCCGTGTGTCGGAGGGTAGGGCATCGCCGAAGCATTCGTCGCCACCCTCCGACAGGCATTGGCCCGCCAGATGGTTAGGCAGGCCCCGAACCAAACCCCCTTGGCGGCGGATTAAGGTGTTGGGCTCCGCCGCCAAAACACCGAGCGACCGCAGAGGATAGAGAGGACGGCAACGCAACACCGCATCTCCCCTTCCTCTGCGGCCCCACCGCGACGCATCGAATGGTGCGCCCCCATTTGGTCGCGGGAGATAGAGCGCGCGGCAACGCAACACCGACACGCCTCTCCTCCTGCAACCGCACCCGACTGCGAGGGACAGACAGGACTGTCCCCCGCACCCGCCCCGTTGGACGCATCCTGCGCAGGCCCTTTCAAACCCACGCGGAGCGTCCCCTCCTGGATCCCTCTTAGCTTCACCGAGGGTGACCAATCCACGGTTACTGAGCCCACCCACCACGACAAGGTGGAGATCCCACGGGGGGGGGGGGGGGTCTAGTTCTCCTCTGTTTTGTCCCATTTACACTTACCTTGTATATCTGCTTGTCACTGAGGTCAATTAAGAAATATCCTGCTTAGAAAGGTATAATTATATTTAAACGAGAAGTCGGTTATATTTTTAGCGAAGTAGTAACTTGTTTCCGATTTATGCTACAAATATTTTTTTATAGTATTTTAAGGCATTGGAGACCCTTTAAAGGAATTAAGTGACTACGAAAAATATGGTGTGATAACTATTTTTAACGGCAAGGTGGATACAGCGTTATTTATTTAAAAAAAGTAATTGAACATACTAAATATACCAACATAAATAACAACAGTTAGTATCAGAGTCATCAAATTTATGAATATTCCATTCTATAATTTATTGCCGTGTGGTTGACGGCATAGAATACAAGTGTCACCACCCCCTATCTTCCCGTGGGTGTCGTAAGAGGCGACTAAGGGATAACACGATGCAAATACCATCTTTGCGTAGAGACGGAAAACTCGACATCAAACCCTATACGACTGCCTCGTAGGTCTCGCGGCATAAATGTGCGCGTGGGATCGGGAGGTCCAGGTTCGATTCTTGGGTCGGGCAATGTTATTGGGTTTTTCTGTCCCGAAATTCTCATTAGCAGCACGGAGTCTGGAAATGTGGCCGGTACGGGCTTTGGCTAGTTCTCCTCTGTCCTGTCCCATTTACACTTACCTTGTATATCTGCTTGGTCAGTCTTTCGCCATCCATCCTCGCCATGTGCTGTTTTACGTTTAAATCAAAGCATAGGTATTATCTGGAACTTTACTTAATTACCAAGCATCGTCCCTATTTTGTAGTGTCCGACCGAAGCTTCGGCTTCGGTTTCGGCCACCTTCGGCCAAAAAAAACATCTTCAGCGAAACCTTCGGCTTCGGCTCAAAACCCGGCCGAAGCCGAAGGTTTCGCCGAAGGTCCGAGCAATCGTCGGAATTGAACGAACTATTACGAAAGACTGAGTGAGAGAGAGCGCGACGGACTGGTCGTGTTTACAGGGGCCACCGCGGGGAGTCACTGTTAACTATCACATTGCATGCGCGTCAAGACAAGTTCGTACGAATTTTTAAACACCTGTACCTACTGTTTTTAGTGTTTTGTTTTGTATTTGTGTTTATCAATTTAATTGTGATACATAGTGTAATGATTTACAAGTGAACTAAGTTGTGAAAAGGACAATCATAACGTAAGTATTTGTCTATTAAATAAGCAATGCTTTGTTTACGGTAGTTATTATTAGTTAAATTGAGACAATCAATATTGAAGTTTTGAAATAATATTCGCACCTTTGGTGCAACAAAGTCACAACACCTCATTTTTTAATTTTACAGGAGAAGACTTTTAAAACATTTTTCGCATTTATTTCCTCATTTCTGGATTACTATATATACTAGGTTTGAAATCTTTATAAAATTAATTGCTTATTTTGTTTGCTATAGTTTTACGTAAAAATCTTATATTGAATCATCAAAAAAATGCTAATAATAGACATAACAAAAAATGGTGTCTGACTTTGTTGCACCAGGAATTATTTAGTTATGACTTAAGCTATATCATTTAACATTTGTGTCTTTGTAGTTCCAATTTGTGTAGTTAATTACATATAATGTTGGATCAACAAAAACGCTTTTATAACAAATGCCTTTCCAAAGTAGCTCCAAATTTTTTATAAATTTTAAATTAGAATTGAGGTCTTAAAAATAGATACGTTTTTGTCGCTCCAATAAGTGAGAATAAAAATGGTCAGAAATACTTTTGTGGGCACAACGGCCCAATGAAACGTTGTCGTCCCAAAACGCATGGAAAAACCGCCAATAACCACAAAGGCACTAGTAGAATTTCGAGATACTTTCGCGGATGTTTTTGTTGCCCCAAGTATAGGCATGGTTCAGAGACAATTTGGCATACTTAGCTTGATTTTGCAGTTTTGGCTATTTGTGACTTTGTTGCACCGAAGGTGGGATATGATATTAATTCTAGCTTGTAGACAATATTGTCAATATTGAACAAAATTACTAAGAGCTTATAAACCTTCGGCTTCGGCTTCGGCCGAAGGTTGTGGCGATTGCCGATTAATCGGCTTCGGCTTCGGCCAAAAATCGACCTTCGGTCGGACACTACTATTTTGTTTGTGATTTAGTCATGAAAAATATAAAGAATATTAGTCCATGTAAAATGAACATCCAGTTTAAATAGATACGCCGATTATGCGAGTAATTTGCATCTTTACTAAGCTTGGGACTTTTCACTTATAAAAAAAAAACTTTGTTCATTCTTGTACGAACAAGCATTTTTATTTCACGCGTACTAATAAAAATTCGAGGAAAGTAACCTAATAAAGAAACTTCCGCAGATACAATAAATTATAGAATGAAATATTCATAAATTTGATGACTCTGATACTAACTGTTGTTATTTATGTTAGTATATTTAGTATGTTCAATTACTTTTTTTAAAATAAATAACGCTGTATCCACCTTGCCGTTAAAAATAGTTAACACACCATATTTTTCGGAGTCACTTAATTCCTTTAAAGGGTCTCAATTGCCTTAAAATACAATCAAAAAAATATTTGTAGCATTAATCGGAAACAAGTTCGACTACTTCGCTGAAAATATAACCGACTTCTCGTTTAAATATAATTATACCTTTCTAGGCAGGATATTTCTTAATTGACCTCAGTGACAAGGCAAAAGTTCCACATTTGTTAATTGGAGTTAGAATTCGAGTCCATGTTCAGTTTAAGCTTCAACTCTCGCTAATGAAGCAAAGAAATTCGCAAGTGTGACGTTGACTTAATTCAAATGATTAATTAATTTCTTACATACAATGTTTAACAAGATATACTTTTGTGTTTATTTTTGTTATGCTTCCGTTTCCTTACATACAGTTGTCTTCATTTTAGTATTGAATATAGATTTAAAAGTTTTAATTTTTACATTTAATCACAACTTATTCTCTAGACATTGTTTTCAAAATGTTATGGTAACTATCAATATCAATGCAACGATATCAGCTACAAACGAATAGTAGAGATGAATGCTTCACAAAAATTTTGCATTGGTCTACCTATTATACTTTGCTAGGTTAGGTAGTAGGCACTATATTTTTTTAAATTAATATTTCATAATAGTGACGTAGAATTTTAGTTATTTCCAATAGCCAACTTTCGAAGTGTGGAATATGTCAGTAGACTCTTTAACTATGTTAATCACAGTTTATAAAAAGCTATTATCATTATTTTAAGCTTAGCAGCTCAGTACTCTAATTTCTTAATTTCTTAAAACAGACAACTCCCGCACAAGGAATAAATCCTGTGCCACGGGGGACTTTACAAACATACGACAAACAGATAAAATTAGCTCCCAACCACCCAGCGCAGCAGTCCTAATGACAAGACCATATTTTGAATTTACCTCCACAGAAAATCCATTTAAATAAATAATATAACCAACTATTCTATCAGCACGCAAAGATGATAGCGAAAAAGGAGACAGCTTAAAAAATAAAATAAGTACATCAAGTTTATAAATACAAAGTTTTGATTTATTAACGGCCAGTCTTGAAACTTCCATGTCAGCACCCAGTATTTATTTTTCAGGTTTATTTAACGTTTTCACTCTACCAGGTTATGCAGCAGAATATAAAAAGAATTTTTATACGTTTTGTAGTTGTCTGACCGCGAGTACTTTTTGAAATTTTAAGGTTTGTGTTACTTCCAACCCTTTGGAAGATTCACAAGGATTCCTTTTTACGGGACTTCTAAATAATGTAGAGAGTTTTAACCTGTGGAGCCACCAACCAATGGGCAGCTACACTATCGGGAATAATATTTTTATTTGTTATGAGATATTAGAAACAAATAAACATAATAATACATATTATCTCAGTCAAGTTTATTTTATACCTAATGGTTATATCATGGCTATCTAACACATTTTCGTTATGCGGCATCTGTGTGTAGGAAGCGCGTGTAAAGAAACAGAGAATGAATAATGGTGTTTGCTTGAAGCATACACCTAGGGAAAACTGACCTTTATATTGAGAACTTGCTACAAAAATATACATCATATCATCATGCACTGCAAAGCAAAGATCATTGATAAAACTAGAACGGTGGCAATGAGACAGGATTGAACGTATACCTACCTACTACACTAGGGTGAGATTGGAAAAAAAATGGCTTTATATTACCGTTCCTAAACTTACGTGGGCAAGGAATGAAATGAGAAGAAAGGAAACAACAAGAAAACCGTTTTTGCTTGGGCAATTCTTTAAAAAAATTTGATAAGGCGATTCTTTAACATTCTATAGTTTTAGTTCTTGGTAATAAACTTTTGCATGATGCACAAATACCCTAGTGCCACAAAAATTAAATATCAAATTTCAACAGTTCTCGTTTATACATTTCAGAAAATTATTCTGCTTTACTAAATGTTTATGTAAAAGAGAACACTCAGAGAATTATTTTAAAAAGGTTTAGATCGAGACAACGTTCGCTAAGTACTCGATTGTTACAATTATTACGGCTGTCATGTTATACATAATTCTGCAAATGCATTAGTCGATTAGATAGTTTACAAATATGTCTAATCATGATTATTTTAAAAACCCTTTCTCCTTTAAATTGTATGTTTACGATGAACCTTAATATAATTATTTTTACTTTTTCTCTGCTTTGCATGTAAAACCAAAACCCGGTTTTTGTCTCAGGACGTACTCGTCCTGAGACAAAAACCGAGTGATGATCTAACAATACTTTGTTAGATCATCCCTAAGGCTCTCGGGCGAAGTGAAAACTCAGAAACCAGAGTTGGCCACTCGAATAAGAAAGAAGCTACATATTAAAAAGACTTTACATAAGTTACCTCACTAGCCTTTAGTCAAATACTATTTATATAGGCTTATCTGGCTACCATTGTAAAATCACACCATCGCTCACCTCCATAATCAGAGGCCCAGGTAAAACCGCCATATCGAAATGTTTATTACTCTGATCCGAACACGTGATATCAAGCGCAGTAAACTTATGTACAGTGGAGGGGACGCCGGTGTCTGCCAAAGTTGACGAATTTCACTGTTCTAGTTTTTGCTTGCTTTGTACGCAAATTGGCGAGCTTCTAGCCATCAACTCTAAATACATCGCCTCTTTACTTTAGCAACGTGACATCTCGTAAAAAAGGTTTCTTATTGTCACGTTATTAAAGAAAACGTACGTTCTTTGCGTTGTGATATTTTATAATATAACGATATTGTTGATGAATCATTTTAAAATATCAAAAAACGAAGTGGTTATTTTCTTAAATCACCTTATTCTCGAAATCTTTGCCTTTTGTATATTAAATATGTCATAATATCACATTAGACATGCTAAAATATAATCGACATGCAATTGTAGTTTTCAGAATAATTCAGGATCCAGGAAATAAATCTTTAATACACTGCAGTACGATATTATTATCATGGGCAATTATAGCAATTGTCAGTATCTCATCCATCTCGGCTTTGCCGAAGAAAAAGCAATAATGGCAGAATCGCTGCAAGACTTGAGTTGGGCTTGGGATGAATTTGGATTAGACCAAGATAAAGTGCGATGAGCATATAATCTCTGAGTCAATTTCTATCCGAGGTGTAACGTACATACCTGGGGCATAGGTTGCAGTCAGGTACATATAGCTTTTTAGCGGCTGCTGACGCTACAAATTATATACAAGGCGCATTATTAGCTCAGCGCAGAAGTCATCTCCACGCTCCCCTACAGTTAGGTCGTACCTTAGTAGTATATTTATAATAATCACTAGTACCAGTTAAGCATATATATTTTCTCTTTTGGATTATTTCTTTCCTCACACAAAAACATCATATACCCCTAAATTGGTGACCCCGACAAAGAAAACGCAATATACCCCTACAGCTTTATGGGTGAAATCACCAGAAAAGTGCAGCATGGCTGGGTGGTATTTAGGCAGTTAGGGGTCATGTATTCGAGTTATCTTTGTCTCAGTGCCTAAAGACCAAGATATTTAATTCATGTGTTCCATCAGTCAGAACCTGAGACGTGAAACTTGACAGTGCTGTGGAAAAGTCAATGCTGGCGATCTCGTTAAGGGGCAAATCCTGCAATGAGAACGGAAGACAGGTGATTTCTGTAGGAGAACAGATAGTCAGTGGAGTAAGCAGGTTCTCAAATCCAGGCCACGATGACGTTCTCAGGGCAGATATAACTATGACTTGAGGAGGGTTAGCTGGTAGAGGCTGGATGGCAAAAACAAGTGATCGGGTCTTGTGGCGTACCCAGGGGCGATCTACGTCCAGCAATGAACTGCTATAATAATAGGCTAATGAGATTAAATGTAACGACAGGGTACAGTAATTTTTACTTTATTATTTGTTTTATTTTATAATGTATCACTATTTTAAACTTTCACGATTTGTGTACATCATACAATATTTATCCTTTTTCATTTCAACCGCTTCACATACTATGCTGGAGTTAAAGTGACGATCGGTAGATAAGACCTTTAGTTGATGCATTTCGATCCAGTGTGGTTTAGTTTGTCTCGTGCCGATGGCTCGGGTATATGTCGCCTCTTTGCGAGAACAACATATTGACGTTCATAAGTGTCACTTTGTGGCCTAAATGAATAAATGATTTTGACTTTGATGTCAGTGCTGGCCGTTAATGAATCTTAAGTAACCCTATAGGCCAAGCGTAATCTAAGGATAGATTTGTTTTTCCCACGCTGGCGTCTCTTATTAATAAGTCAGTTATCTTATCTGCGATATTAGGTACTATTAAACAATTAACGATTTTATTTCATACGCTTAACTGTTATTCCAAAAAAAATAGTCAACATTAATCGTTTTTAATCTTTCGCGATTTGTATCATAATACTAACTTACATATTTAACGGGTCTTAATCACGTAACATCAGCTTTTTTAAGGTACAGATTCTTATTCAACATTGTCGATATAAAAAAATTTAGACAAGCGGTATTCAAAGATTACTGCAAAGATATTTATTTTCGATTTTCTATCTGAACGATCGAATCTAAGTAATTTTATTAAGAACTAGCTGACCCGGCAAACGTTGTTTTGCAATTTTTTTTTTAAATAGATATTGGCCGATTCTCATAGATACCGGATAAGCACAAAAAATTTCATCAAAATCGGTCAAGCCGTTTCGAAGGAGTATGGGAACGAAAACTGTGACACGAGAATTTTATATATTAGATAAAATCGGGACGTAATATCAACTCAGGGCAACTCGGGCGTAAATCGATTTATGTAGATAACCTTAAAACAATAAAAGTAATAAGCACGAATAAGCCGATCGCACCAAAGATAAATTGTTATGATTAATTTCTTTATATTATTATTTATTCCTTTTTGTACAGAATTGCCAGTTAGGTAGGTAATACTGTTTTGAATTTTCTTTTCTATTCCAATTTTCTTAAGACATGCAATTATTATTCGCTTTTTTTGAACCCATACCTACGGATCATTTCGCAAAAACGATGCCACCACTTAACCCATTGCGCTAGCATTGTTTTGCTTTCCTTTACAGTATGTTTAAAATACTTTCAAGATTATTGCCCGTGTCCACCTACTTATAAAACATTGCTAAAACTTGGTTTCTAACTTTGCTACCATTCTATAGGTAGGTAGGTGTGTAAGAGCTAATATAATAATATAATATATAATATTCTACCACATTCACACAACAGTATTGTACTTTTCTTTACTCGGTCGTGTTTTGCACTTACACCTCATAAATATTTGATATGACTCCGACACTAAATGCAAAAATTGTCGGTCGAACTTCGGATAAATCTGCGAGAAACTTTCAGTTCCGCTGTTCGTAATTTGCGAAAAAGTAAACAGAGAATTCGTGAAAAGAAAGACAATAAAAACTAAAGCGAGGGAGAGGGAGCACTGCCACATTTTGCATGGTGTCTAGCTAGTACCTACATGTAATTCAATTACGAATGCAAAGGACCAGACACATGATGGCACTGATACGTAAAGGACGAACGCGTTTCGAGACAGTAGGCAATATCTTCGGCTCTCCTACTATCGGAAATTCATTTTAGATAGCATGTTAGAAAAAATTTGGTTGGTGTTCAAATTGGGCATGTACGAAATTAACTGTCAAATGACTAGCTAACGTGGCTACGCTTCTCTGTGACTTAACCCGATACGATTAATTTTTTATTCCGTTGTACTATTAAACTCAGGTACTGAAATTCTACGTATCAATATTTCACATCAATAGATCAATTTACTCTTTGAACTTTGTGGCGATCACAAACGTTACAATACTGTTTTTATATATGAAATATACAGAGCGAGTATTATTCATGTATATACATGGAAGCATATTCTGTTATATCTGGTTTGACTAGTAAGCGGACCCCGGGCTTCAACGCGTGCAGTCTTGGATGCAACTGGGATAACGCTAGGACGATGATGATGCAAAGATAGTATTGTAAACCTACATTTGCATTTAGTAAAATTAAAACCATAGTTCAACTTCTTAGATCCAAAAAACATAGACCTTTTCAAACTTACGATCGGGCGTAGAGGCACGTTATTTTTATGAATTTTCGGTAAACCATATATTTTCGGCGGTTGAACGGTCTTAGGTCTATAGAGGCGTTCAAACACATCGTCCGTGAAAAGATCTTGGTGGTCCTTGACAAGCGCTCGTATACGTTTTGTGACTCTGGCATTGGGATTATATGATACCGGCTTGTATGTGGACACTTTGCTTAATAGATCCCGCATTTTATTATCATAATTACCGGAATTCATTACTACGGTGGCGTTTCCCTTATCGGCCTTAAGCACTAAAATATCCGTGTTTTCACGTAGCGCTTTCAGTGCTTGACGCTCTTCCGTAGAAACATTCGGTCTCGGTACCTTCGACTTTCGCAAGATAACTGCAACATCCTGTCTTAGTGTGTCAGCGTCGTTGGATGGTAATTTGTTGCGCATTATAACTTCCTCGATGCCACTTATGATATTTTCATACGGAATCCGTTTGGGTGTCATAGCGTAATTTAATCCTTTAGCCAATATGTTCTGTGTGACTGTGTCTATGTTTGTGCTCGATAGATTAATAACCGTGTTACTTTAGTTATGCACTCCACTTTTTTGAACATACCTGTCGCGCTGACGTAGCAATTTAGTGTATTTCGCCTCATGTTTGATGCTACACAATTCATGGATACGGCTCGCTTGGTTGTATGTTAAACGGTCGCACAGATCAAAATCTTCACGTGATAACACAGCACTGCACTCCACATGTAAACTGTATAGTTCACACTGCACACTATTTATATTGTACCTACAGTTCCGAATTAATTGTCTCAGGAGACAAACACTCGCGTTTTTTAGAATTCCTTCTGAGTGTGGTATGTCTTTTCGCGGTTTAATACGCACTCCCGAGGGTACTACACCGGCATCGCGACATTTTACCAAGAATACTAACGATGATTCTAAACGCACACGTTTTACGCGAAGGAATTCTAGATTTTTGATTTTATTTACAAACTCCGGCCCGTAGCGGTTTGTAATAACTACTTTTAAACTACCACGATTTGTACACATATTAAAAATTATGTAAAGGGTCTGAATCGTGTTAATAAACGAAAAGAAAGATGAAATACCTTTCTATTTGTCGAGTGGCCATGGGTAGCCCTGTTGCACCGGTAATGGCCAACATCTGGATGGAACATTTTGAAGAAAGGATCCAACTACAAGCGTTTCACGTAAAGATATGGAAAAGATACGTCGATGACGTGTTCTGTATTATAAAGGGTAACAAACAGGTTGTAGAACAATTAGCAGATCACTTGAACTCCATACACCCTAATATAAAGTTCACTTATGAAATGGAGACAGACAGATCGTTAGCCTTCCTCGATGTGAAGATCAAGGTGAAAGAAAATGGAAACATGTCATACACTGTTTACAGGAAGCCCACACACACTGACAGGTACTTACACGCAAATTCACATCATCACCCGCGACATTTGCAATCCGTTATTGCTTCTTTGACAAACAGAGCATATGACATTTGCGACCCCGAACACTTCGATAGTGAGCTCACACATGTTTGGGAGGTACTCAAGCAAAACGGTTACAAACGCAATATGCGAGGTTCAAGGAAAAGGTCGAGACTGACTGAAGTGAACAGAGCGCCAGCGTTCATGCCCTATATAAAAGGAGTGACGGATAAAGTTGGAACAGTACTACAAAAATACTCCATTAAGACTGTATATAGTCCGTACTCCAAAGTAGCAAATTACCTGCGTACTCCAAAGGATGTCATCCCTTTTCAAACACCAGGCGTGTACAAAGTGGATTGCAGCTGTGGTAGTTCCTACATTGGGCAAACAAAAAGGACCATCGCCGAACGAGTTAAGGAACACATCACGGCCGTCAAAAATCGACAAACCACCAAGTCGGCTATAGCTGAGCATTTGTTGGAGTCAGGATCCAATACTGGATTGAGCTACATCGGCCCCAGGTTCTCTCCATAGATTGTCACTATTTTTCAAGAATAGCACGGGAAGCGGTTGAAATCAAAATGCACGCAAATTTCAACCGGGAGGATGGTTACCGTTTATCTACATCTTGGAATCCTGTCATTAGCAAATGTAGACACTGACGAGGTGATATTACGCGCCAGTGTGAAGATACCATTAGTGTTGTGTGTCGAAGTACCGACAGTTCCGAACATATAAAAGTTAATAATTGTGAAGACCAAGTGAGGGTAGGTTCCATAACCCGCACTTCTCGGAGGCAGAGCTGACGAACATCAGTCATCCCGTGACCATGGCTGGTGTAACCCATGCTGAAACGTCGGGACAAATAGAAAGGTATTTCATCTTTCTTTTCGTCTATTAACACGATTCAGACCCGTTACATAATTTTTAAGATGTGTACAAATCGTGGTAGTTTATAAAAAATATTTTTAAATAAAAAAAAACCAACTTCAAAAAACACTAAGGAACTAAAAAACAAAAAATAATTGGTTTTGGAGCAAACATTTTTGGAGTCGGTGCCAAGCAAAGTATTTCTGATCTGACTATAAAACCTCTACACATTTTTATATAACTTTCTTTGTTGATAGAATAGGTAGTTTGTAATTTAGTAACTTTTTGCGTAAGGGCTTGGCACCAAATTCAAAAATGTTTGCTCCAAAACCAATTATTTTTTGTTTTTTAGTTCCTTAGTGTTTTTTGAAGTTGGTTTTTTTTTATTTAAAAATAATTTTTATTTTTTGCTTTTTAGTGGTATACTACTAAAAAATAGCAATAGGTGGTACATAGGATAGTGTAGGTGGTACATGATGGGGAGGCCTTCGTTACGAGCCTCAATTCTGAAATGTAGACCTGTACCTTTCTGGCAATTTCAAGTATTTGTTGTTTTCAACTAAATAGCCTAAAAACGTTCGTTTCAGTTCCATCATCAGATCTCGGAAATCATCCAATACCAAAGACAAAACACACGAGCCTAAACACGATGATATTGCGTTATTGTATTACAAAGATCCCATGGCCACCTTCCTGCTCCATCATCAGACCCTGCAAAACATCCAGTACCAAAGTCCATGTAAAGACGAATCAAACGACCTTAACCTCGATGAGATTGGGTTATTGTATCACAAAAATCTCATGGTTACCTTCCAACTCTATCATCAGACCATGGAAATCATCTAGCATCAAAGTCCATGTAAAAAACGACTCAAACGTGCCCAAACTCGACGGCATTGGGTTGTTACGGTCAAATCGCTTCAAGTGTGCTTATAAAATTTGAAGAGTTCCTTTGATTTCTCAGGATTCCATGATTAGATCCAGACCTGATGATCATGGGACCAACTAGAAGGTATACTCTTTCAATCAAAACAAGAATTTTCGAAATCGGTCCAGGCGTCTTTGAGTAATCGGGAAACATACATAAAAAAAAAAGATTCCGACGAATTGTAAACCTCCTCCTTTTTTGAAGTCGGTTAAAAAGTAGTTATTACAAACCGCTATGGGCCGGAGTTTGTAAATAAAATCAAAAATCTAGAATTCCTACGCGTAAAACGTGTGCGTTTAGAATCATTGTTAGTATTCTTGGTAAAATGTCGCGATGCCGGTATAGTACCCTCGGAAGTGCGTATTAAACCGCGAAAAGACATACCACACTCAGAAGGAATTCTAAAAAACGCGAGTGTTCGTCTCCTGAGACAATTAATTCGGAACTGTAGGTACAATATAAATAGTGTGCAGTGTGAACTATACAGTTTACATGTGGATTGCAGTGCTATGTTATCGCGTGAAGATTTTAATCTGTGCGACCGTGTAACATACAACCAAGCGAGCCGTATCCATGAATTGTGTGGCATCAAACATGAGGCGAAATACACTAAATTGCTACGTCAGCGCGACAGGTATGTTCAAAAAAGTGGAGTGCGTAACCAAAGTAACACGGTTATTAATCTATCGAGTACAAACATAGACACAGCCACACAGAACATATTGGCTAAAGGATTAAATTACGCTATGACACACAAACGGATTCCGTATGAAAATATCATAAGTGGCATCGAGGAAGTTATAATGCGCAACAAATTACTATCCAACGACGCTGACACACTAAGACAGGATGTTGCAGTTATCTTGCGAAAGTCGAAGGTACCGAGACCGAATGTTACTACGGAAGAGCGTCAAGCACTGAAAGCGCTACGTGAAAACACGGATATTTTAGTGCTTAAGGCCGATAAGGGAAACGCCACCGTAGTAATGAATTCCGGTAATTATGATAATAAAATGCGGGATCTATTAAGCAAAGTGTCCACATACAAGCCGGTATCATATAATCCCACTGCCAGAGTCACAAAACGTATACGAGCGCTTGTCAAGGACCACCAAGATCTTTTCACGGACGATGTGTTTGAACACCTCTATAGACCTAAGACCGTTCAACCGCCGAAAATATATGGTTTGCCGAAAATTCATAAAAATAACGTGCCTCTACGCCCGATCGTAAGTCAGATCGATTCACCCACTTACGACCTAGCGAAACACATTGCAGCGGTACTGCAACCATTAGTAGGTAAGACATCGTCGTTAGTAAAGGATTCTCGCCATTTTGTAGACGTCATCAAGAGCATGAAAGTAGAACCCGACGAAGTGATGGTGAGCTTTGATGTCGAGTCACTATTCACAAGCGTACCAATTCAAGACTGCCTTGATGTGGTTGAGAGTCAACTAAGGTTAAACGGTCTGTCTGATAAATACATTGTTCTACTGAAACACTGCCTAGACGGGAACTATTTTCTATATCGTGGGCAATATTACCTCCAGATTGACGGAGTGGCCATGGGTAGCCCTGTTGCACCGGTAATGGCCAACATCTGGATGGAACATTTTGAAGAAAGGATCCAACTACAAGCGTTCCACGTAAAGATATGGAAAAGATACGTCGATGACGTGTTCTGTATTATAAAGGGTAACAAACAGGTTGTAGAACAATTAGCAGAGCACTTGAACTCCATACACCCTAATATAAGGTTCACTTATGAAATGGAGACAGACAGATCGTTAGCCTTCCTCGATGTGAAGATCAAGGTGAAAGAAAATGGAAACCTGTCACACACTGTTTACAGGAAGCCCACACACACTGACAGGTACTTACACGCAAATTCACATCATCACCCGCGACATTTGCAATCCGTTATTGCTTCATTGACAAACAGAGCATATGACATTTGCGACCCCGAACACTTCGATAGTGAGCTCACACATGTTCGGGAGGTACTCAAGCAAAACGGTTACAAACGCAATATGCGAGGTTTAAGGAAAAGGTCGAGACTGACTGAAGTGAACAGAGCGCCAGCGTTCATGCCCTACATAAAAGGAGTGACGGATAAAGTTGGAACAGTACTACAAAAATACTAATATAAAGACTGTATATAGTCCGTACTCCAAAGTAGCAAATTACTTGCAGCTGGGGTAGTTCCTACATCGGGCAAACAAAAAGGACCATCGCCGAACGAGTTAAGGAACACATCACGGCCGTCAAAAACCTACAAACCACCAAGTCGGCCATAGCTGAGCATTTGTTGGAGTCAGGATCCAATCACTGGATTGAGCTACATCGGACCCAGGTTCTCTCCACAGACCGTCACTATTTTTCAAGAATAGCACGGGAAGCGGTTGAAATCAAAATGCACGCAAAGAACAACGGCAAACCACCGTACATTATCAGTGTCGCATTAAGACTTCGCGAGTATTAGTACTAATACTTTAAAAAGATAGATCTAAAATTTAATTACAGAATATTTTTATGTTATGGGATTTTAATAGAAAACGAAGTTAAAGAGTTGTAAGTTACACCTCGCGCATTTAGTGTAGGCAGGTCTGAAGTTAGTCACTAATATGGTTATAGTATATTATCTGTGGTCACTAATGTCACAGCTGTCACAGTGATAAGTTCACGTATGTGCAGTACAATGAATAAACGTACATTGCGCAGAATGCTTATGACTACCGTCAGGTGACGTTTCAAGGAGCTACCTATGTAAATATTTGAGCTCTTTGCTAATACGTAGGTATCATGAGCATAACAGAACTGTGATTGGAATGTTAAATCATCTGAGAGTACCTTTTCCAACACTTACTTCTACGATTTTCTTTATAATTATATAGGTATATCACACTTCGCTGTAATTATGTTGCTCTATACTCTATCCAGCAAACTTACACTAATTATACTTAGCAAACTCTCGCGCTATTTAGCATTTAGGGGTACTTTACTGATTTGGCGTTTCATCAACCCTATGTATGTATCATAGAATAGTAATTAAGTGAAAATAAAATATGTTTGGTAACAAAGCTTTTATTTACATTTGAACCATTATATAATGCCTCCGACTTCTTTGAAAAACTGAACTGGTGACGGAATAATAGCTTTACGACGAATATATCCCAGATATCATACAATGCACATAATGTATAATCATCAAATCACATACTACACAAATAAAAAATCTGTTCAAAATGGTTCAAAATAACAATTCGTATTAGATTTTTGTCTCAAACGTATGTCCAGTATCACAACAACATAATTGTGTAACACCATAAGTAGGTATTCAACACTCAGGATGCAAAAGCTTAACTGAAAGCAGAAACGAAAGCTAAGCTAAAAAAAGTTAACGAAACAATGCGAACATGCGTAAAATAAATATAATACAGACATTCATTCATAAAATCTGTCACAACTGTATCAATGACAGATGACAAGAAATTCACGCGATTCGTCGTTTTTTTGTAAGGTTTCTAACGATTTCATAAAAGAGGATTTAATAATTCTTATAAAATCTCGCTTTTGACGTTTAGTTATTGCTATTTGCATATGAGATGTAACAAAATATTTCTTTACTAGATATTTGTTTTATCCCATTGAATAAAAAAAAAAATAACTGATAAAATAAACTACAGCTATCATTCTATAAAATGTATATAAATTCATTCATGCTCGCTTTCATAAATAAGCGACACTGATTTTGCCATTCTTCTTTCAACCGGGAGGATGGTTACCGTTTATCTACATCTTGGAATCCTGTCATCAGCAAATGTAGACACCGACGAGGTGATATTACGCGCCAGTGTGAAGATACCATTAGTGTTGTGTGTCGAAGTACCGACAGTTCCGAACATATAAAAGTTAATAATTGTGAAGACCAAGTGAGGGTAGGTTCCAAAACCCGCACTTCTCGGAGGCAGCGCTGACGAACATCAGTCATCCCGTGACCATGGCTGGTGTAACCCATGCCGAAACGTCGGGACAAATAGAAAGGTATTTCATCTTTCTTTTCGTCTATTAACACGATTCAGCCCCTTTACATAATTTGTAATATGTGCATAAAGGTGATCAAAATATAACTAAAGAAACACTGGTAACATCTTTACAACTGGTTTATTGTACATATATATTTATTGTACACAATCTTCGTCCTAATTCTTCTATAGTCTATTCCATTGTAATCAGGCTCAGCCAGCACCATCGAAAGCACCGAGTTTTGGCACTCGTGAGGTCCGGAGAAAATTATACTATCTTTGAACCCTCAACGAAATTTATTTATCTACATATATTGGCACACCTGCAGCTTTTAGGCGAAACATACAATAACTTTACTTAAAATAAAACCTGAACTATCTGGCCTAGGGGCTTATAACAGGTGTGAGACAACATTTATCATTAACTAGTAAATTAAATTTATCAGAAGTATAGTGGATTCACCACTTTAAAACATCGTAAAAACATACAAGTGTGAATAGTTTATTGCTCTATTCATATGGCTTCTCCAGTTAAGACAAGTTTTATTTGGTGTAAGTAGAAAATTCGAAAGCTGTGCGGATTTAGCATCCATTAATCCCAACTCTAGGGATACATTTGTTATGTCTTACAATTATTTCTACTAATATTATAAAGGCAAATATGTTTATTTATTTGTGTACGGCAAATATATGAATTTGTTTATAAAAACTGAGAGAGACAGAGAGAGAGAGCGAGAGAGAGAGAGAGAGAGAGAGAGAGAGAGAGAGAGAAATGCATTTATTTTTACGACATACACAATAGTTAGATATTACATAAACATGAGACATTACAGAATTACACAAGTAGGTATGTTATAAAAACGAGGTTACCACTCCGGCTTATGTTAATTATGGCGAAGACCACAAACCAACCCTGATCTTAGGTGGTAACCCCAAGTGACGATCACAGACATACATATATCATAATCTTATTCTATACAGAAAAGCATAATTAAATTATTGAATGTTGTCCATCAAGTGAGTACCTATCGCTGGTTGAAACGTCTTGGCGAACTGCTGAACCGAATTGCTAGTTAATTAAAGAAGCTAGGCTATTAATTGAATGGCTGGTTAAATAAGATAGCTTCAACATATCTGCAACTGTGGGTTTGATCACATGGACCATGACTAGTTACTGGCGTTGAGTGTAACGCACATACATTTTAAAACTTGTTAACTATTCCATAAGAGAAATTTCAGCTTGATTATACTAGCTGTTTAAAACCAATTAATTCACTATTTTATATCGACACTGACGGACTTTTGCCTTGAGGTAAATATTTCAGTATCGTCAAATATTAAATAAACACCGCAGCCGCGCAGAATAAAACCTACCTAACCTTCTTTCCTCTCCCTATTCAAATTCAGAGGCAGAGACTCTTTTTTTAACTATCCTCTGAATATTTTTTGTACCTAAATCGTATAATGCTACGAAAGTCTTCAAAGTATTACCGAATTTGGGAAAATTTCAATTCGTCACACCCACAAACACTTGTATGCCGGGAGTAGACACGTCGGCACTAACAAATTGTAAACTATTTTTCTTTCAATGTATCGCATCAATAAATCCTTTCCGGTAACAGAGTTGTTTAATATGTTTCTAGTTTGCGACGTCACTCCACTTGTCTACATGTTTAGCGGGACGGTTTAACTTATCGATGGTAGGTATAGAGTGTCTTTTTTTTTTATTTGTTGCACGGATAGCGTAATGATTTGAGCGGTCGTCTTAACGTTTAACACTGTGCCGTGAGTTTTAAGTTCGATTCCTACACGAAACCACACTTTGTGTTCCACGAAAAAGCGGACCAGCGCTTGGCCACCTAGAATTAAAGGTTCCATAATAATTACTCTTACACAGAGTTCTAGGATTAGAGTGATTCAAGCACAATAACATACCTAATTATTCACCTGAATGTTAAAAAAGTTAAAATAAGTTTAAGATCGTCTTTCACTCGTTGAATTATAAAATCTTCCCGGGTGAGATAATATTTATTTAATTAAGTGACATATTGTAACTAATTAAGTTTGTGGTTAATGCTTAAGTGTTGTGGGCGTGTATGTGGCAAAGTGATGACCGCATGAGACTATTGATTCGCGAGGTTATGTGATTTAGTCTCAATCTAATTTAACGATGGATGGCTGGCCATAAAAGGCACACCCCTCCATACTTCGTTGTGCTACAAAAAGTTCTAGCTGTCATAAAGGCCTACGATAGTCGTTACAGTAGGTACGATGTTTAATAATACTTACATCTGCAACAATAATCATAGTTATATAAATTAATAAATTTCGACTTTTGTAATAACTACATTCCCGATTATCGAAGATCAGATGGTCGCCGTGCCAAGGAAAAACTAATTAGTACATGTTGTTAAATTATGTTATGCTACAAAATATAATACTGGGCTCAAAGTTGCAAATTTTGGATATTATGCTGAGATGATGGTGATGACTTATTTTATTAGAGTTAATTGCGTAATTATATGCATTCTTTTGAAATTCAGAGCATTATAATATATTGAAATAAACATAAATATGTACAATAAAATTAAACTACTTAAAAAACTTCGCGTTTTCTTGTATCGGAGACTAAGATCTACTTCAGGTCTTTGCGCCAGAGGAGTAAGAGTAAGTAATTGAGTAAGTAAAAAACTAAACTATCCTAAACTAACGAAAATCAAAAGACGCAATAAAACTATGAAGCGTGAAAAAAAATCTCCGCAACGCTGTTGACTAGTAGCATTACCACGTTGTATGGCAATGCTTATTCCCTCTGTGAAATACAAATGAAATCAATCAATTGGTGATGATGAGTTATGTTATCATGATTTTGCTAAATATTTTGAAGCCACAAAAGAATCCTTACCTTCTTCTTCTTTCCTTCGCCTTATCCCATTATCTGGGGTCGGGTCTCCTTGTCTGCCTTCTACATTTTGCTCTAAGGAATCCTTATGCCTACAAAAAATATCTAACATCAAAAAGCGAATGCTTTTGAAAAACCCTTTTTACCGATCGTTCACATTATTTAGTATACGGTGTATGGAAAATACCTATTCTGAATTGTTCATATTATTTATTTTTATAGACTCACGCCTGTATCCCCGAAGCAGTATGCAGAGGTGAAATATTACACCCACCCTGAACCGTTTAAATTCAATAAAACAGAAATTATACCCTTAATATTTGTGACTAAAGTAACGAAATAAGTATTACATACTTCGAAAGCAGACTTTAATTTTAATCACAGCTTGTCTCAAATCCAGTACTTTCCTAAGCGAGTAAGTAAGAAACAAAACTATGTCCATTTAAACATAAATACGACATGATTTAAATTAAGTAAAACATTGACAATGCATGTGGAGCATATATATAAAGCGTAAGTGGATGCTCCTGTTACACAAGATTCACATTTGAAGACTACTACAGCACTTAATTTAGTAACTACATATTAGTTTAAGTATTATGTATGTTCTTATTACTATTTACAAGTAATTAATTAAAATGTGAAACAGTTGCAGCTCCTTACAAAAACAAAATATGTACCATAACACTGGCGATTAAAAAGAGTGGCCACGAGTTTTATTGCCCGTTCTTTCTCGTGGTTCTACCTATTGCTTTGCGAATGGGCA
Source organism: Euclidia mi (assembly GCA_944739405.2). NCBI lineage: Eukaryota > Metazoa > Arthropoda > Insecta > Lepidoptera > Erebidae > Euclidia > Euclidia mi. Next base: position 38,128,327 of record OX123189.2, read on the forward strand.
GTAAATGTAAATGTAGAAGCATTATTAATTTACTTTAAAAATTTGACGTTCATAAGCGTCACGTTGTGACCTAGATGAATAAATGATTTTTGACTTTTGACTTTTTTTGACTTTTGGAGTGTTTGTTGTTGTGACGTCACCGAGGGATCCTTTATTGTCCCGCAGTCTGCCCGAGGAAAGCAGCCCGTCATGATACGTCAACATGTTATCAAGTATACGCATTACGTTGGATTACTTAGAAAACATGAACGTCTGTGTAACTGTAATTTCGATGTTGCTACTGGAATTGTTTATATATCTTTTGTGAATATAAAAATATCTCCCGGCGTTTCTTGTTAGATAATGGCTAAAACCTATTTATGTAGATATAGAAAAAATAAACCTAGTATGTAACTGTACATACATACATACATACATACATATCGTCACGCCTTTTATCCCCGAAGGGGTAGGCAGAGGTGTATTTCTACACCCACTTTTCGCCAGATATACTTTAGTCCCACGTAAGAAGGGGCGAGCCTATTGCCGTACCGGGCACATTTCCAGACTCCGTGCTGTTACTGAGAATTTCGTGACAGAAAAACCCAATAACACTGCCCGACCCAGGAATCGAACCCGGGACCTCCCGATCTCACGCGCACATTTATGCCGCGAGACCAACGAGGCAGTCGTATAGGGTTTGATGTCGAGTTTTCCGTCTCTATGCAAAGATGGTATTTGCATCGTGTTATCCCTTAGTCGCCTCTTACGACACCCACGGGAAGAGAGGGGGTGGTGACACTTGTATTCTATGCCGTCAACCACACGGCAACTATCAGTTACAATGATAAACTAATTTATGACTGTGGAGAGACTAAAAGAGCAGTCATAAACACAAGCATGACAGTACGCCATAGAAACAGACTTAACCTACCTACCTCTCAACTTGCCATGCACTCAAATAGCCCATTCGTAATGTCAATAAAAATATATAACAAATTACCAAAAACAATTAAAAATGAAACCAAATTTAATATTTTCATACATCAACTAAGACGCATACTCCTACAAAAAGTTTACTATAGTATAGATGAATACGTAAATGATAATTTAACTTCCTTAGTCTAAAATATTAATCTCCAACTCCAACCATTTTAAAACAATAAATATAATTAATGAAAAACCCTATTGGCTAATTAAAATATTACATTGAAATAATTAATTCTCTAATCTATAAACTCAATAATAGAAAAATAAAATATTAAAAATATCCTTGACATTACCTATAGCTTTAATTTTTTTCCGTTAATAATCTTAATATATAAAATCCTTGCGTTACTGACTGACTGACAGACACGCTACAGCCGAAACTATTGGGCGCAGGAAGCTGAAATTTGGCATGTATGTTCCTTGGGGATCGTAGGGGTGCACTAAGAAGGGATTTCCCGAAATTCCCACGGGATCGGCCAAAACGGGCAAATTTAAAAATAATGCAGGCATAGCTGCTGGCGTCCTCTAGTTATAATATAAACTTAAATGACGATATGTAAATAGATATTTAATTATTATTAGAAATGTATATAAAACATAAAATAACCGAAATATTGTCGCCAGCGCCTTCCTCCTTTCTTCTTCGATTATAAATTGCCGTGCCCGTCAGGGTCCATATTTGATCTATTTATGTATGTAACACCATGAAAACAAATGGAGAGAAATAAAATATTTGAATTTGAATTTGAGACGTTAGGCGTGGACACTTAGCAGCCACATAGGTACAGCTTCCGATTTGTTAACACAATCAGTGTCGCTACACATATATTATTATTACGTTTGGCTAAAAGTCTTGATTAAAAGACATCACGCCACTCGCAATACGATTTGCTTTATCATCGTTGCATCCAAGTCTTTCGCCTCGGAGTCCAAGACCGTTTCTAGTCTTACCAGATATGACGGAATATTTGCCTTTTGCTTTTCCTCGATATACAATTTGCTTGCATCTAGTAAAACTAAGTACCTATATTACCGATATAATTACAATATTAAGAAACTAGTCAAATCAGTTTGATATTCAAATAATAAATCATTTATTTATAAGCTTAAACAAAGTCGCAAGCTAAAACATAATTTGTAAACTGTTTCATTTGCCGAAGCATTTCCTGATACTCTCCATCAAACGCCGTATTATTTATTGATATTCTTGAATAGTTTCCTTTTCAAAGGATCTTTTTTGTTTAAACTTCTGGCGATGTTCTGAATACGCCGCTTTGCTAATATAAGGGTTTTATCTAAAAGGTTATTATTGTTCAAAGCCTCCAAGTGTAACGGCTATTAACGAAATATAATTTAGATTGAGAACGGCTGTACGTATTTGAATATATTGTAGTTAAGTGAAGCAACTTATATTGGGAACTTACGAAATTATTTCGTGAGGTGAATATAGGTGTTCGACGAATCCAATTTTCGATTGGTACCTACTTGAGCACTTGAAGCACTGAATCCAGCGATCTAACTACAAATGATAATAAATCATAATTGCCACTTGACTTTACTGCCACAAAAAAAGAAACGAGCAACTGCCTTTTTCATGTAGGAAAACGCCTGGTAATTTGGGCTTCAATCACCTCGCCAGTATATAGGGATACAGTATAGCCGTTGTTCAAAATTTCTGCCCTTTTACTATGAGTAGCACCAACAACGATGTTATGCGCCGCTTGTCACATAAACAGAACTATCCGCAAAACACCTGCAAACATTAACATCAGCAACAACAGCTTCGTTTTTGCTTTGCTCCCTGGGAATCTATTGAAAACTGTCAACGCTAATAAAACCGTTACTTTTCGGAATAACAAATTGTGCGTTCCAGTACCTTCACGCAGTGACGCGCCAGACGCGGGGTAGAGTGGAATTCAATGTGCACGGCTTCGACCGGTAATTAAACACGCTAGTGGAGTCCGTGGGACTCCACCGGGGTATTAATGTTATAGTTTTGATTTATTTATGAAACTGTTACTGTGCATGTTTTTTTTATTTCAGTTGATATAATGGCATCTGGTAGTACCATTAACGTGTTGGATGAAGGTACTGAGTCTATGGTGGACAAATGGCTGAAACAGGTGAGCGACGCCAACAAAGACGATGAGAATCCCTTAAATATAGTTATGAATCAGGAAGGAAGACTAGAACCTGATGAGATAGTGTCCGAATCCGAGGATGACTGTCAGTAAACCGACCACAACTCTGCTTCAGATTGTTCAGCGAAAGACTACATGTATTTGCCATACTTGTGTTTAGCCTGTGTGCCTTAGCTGTACAAAGAAAATATGCAACGACTATGTCATCAACCGTGACGCTTGATGACTTGACTCGTGGTCTTGCACGTTTTTATTTTTTGGTCTAACCATGTTCTCTTTTTTGTTTTTTTTATTAATTGATTATTACATTGATTTGTTACTTAAAAAATATTTTAGAAAAATGTTTCCTTTTTAACACGCTTCTATTAGGTCGCCATGTATTTAACTAACTATGTAATGGAATTTAAGGTAAATAATTTAACCATCTGCCAAGGGTCGTAGCGTAATGAAAATTGGTAGCTGTATGTAGTTCTGATGACAATACAATAACATGGTACTGTCGAATTGATCTGATGGTGGAGCCGAAAGATATGACCTGGAACTTCATGATAGAAAATCGTATCATAACTGTTTGGATTTCTTAGAAAAGTCTTGTATTGAACTTTGACCACGATTAGCTTTCAAGATCTGATGATGAAACCGAAAGATAGGCACTGGCATTCCATTATGGAATATCGTATCATAGTCGTGTTTGCACTTGTGAGAAAGACCACGTAATGGACTTTTAACACGATTATGTTTCAAGGTTATATCAAACCAATTATATATTGTAGACCACGCAGTGGTGTACTTAGGGTCCCGTACTTTTGCGGCTGGACAGGCGTATGTGGCCCTAAGTAGAGTAAAATCATTTAGTGGTCTCCAGATTGAAGAGTTACATTGTTCTAAGCTGACAGATAAAACACCATGCAATACAGACGCACTGGCGGTGATGGAAAGGATGTAAGTTTATTCGCCTACTTAAAATAAATGTATAAATGTTAAAAATAATTCGTTACCAAAGACCAAAAAGTATAAAATGAATTAATAGTTTAAAAAACACTAGAAAAACACGCATTTATTCAAATTTATTCAAAACAAAAAATAATTTATGGATCGTTCTAGTTGTCTCTATTTCTTGGCTGAAGTGTGAACTATGTGCTTTTAAGTATAATATTTGATTGTAAAAGCGTGGGACGCTAGAACAGGAAAGACTTTATTGTTAACAAATACTAATACTTTTTTTGGGTGGTAGGTGTCAAAAAGTTAACAGCTGATAAAAATTATCAAGTTTTTACAGAAAATACAGTTATTACATGAACAATATTGTTTATGTAAAAAACATCCAGTAAACTGCACCACCTGCCAGCACTTACTTACTAACTTCCATTCTACACAACACTCATAGAAAACCACTGCAAAACAAAGATGTTACAACTTGCTGATATTAAAAAGGCTCAGGACAGTCTTGAGGAGTCCTTCTCAAAGAGGATGGCACAACTGCAAGTTGCGGGCCCGGCAAAGGAAACGGTTGCAAAATTAGGCGAAGAGTTCCGAACCTTTAGAGAACTGATGTTTTCAATGCTTAGCCTGCGCAAACAGGTGAATGAATGTTGCTATAGTATCGATGCTATAGAGACTAGGCACAGGCGCTAGGCTCTTGTGTTTCTCGGGGTGCCAGAGGATGAGAAAGAGGACTGCAGGCCTTCAGTTCTTAACATTGTTCACCGTCTGGAGCTTTCCACCGTGGAAGCACCTGACATCAATGTTTGTCACAGAATTGGATCGCCTAAGATGGATCACCAGCGACCAATATTGGCCTGGTTTACTAATGGAGATGCCAGAACAGCACTTTGGAAGGCCAAGACCAAACTTAAGGGTACAGCTATATCGGTCAAGGAGTTCCTGACGAAACCACGGCAGGCTATATTCACAAAGGCTCGACAACACTTCGGGATGCGGGCATGTTGGACCCAGGATCGTGGCTAAGGCATCCGATGGTAGCCGCCTTAAGATAACCACCATGGAGCAGCTAAACTCCGTGATGCTGAAGCACTCCGGGGCTGCAAGCGGCTCATCTTCGGCGAGCAGGAGCGACACTGCGAGTGGTATGTCCAACACAAGCGCTAAACTGCGTAAATAATCAATCGTTCGAGATTAGCTCTTATTTCATATGTACTTCAACGTTAGTTACAATCATTTACGCATTTCTTCAAGATAATTTTAATATTGATTTGTTTACATTAGCACTTAGCCACCGTTACCTACAATATTATATATAATTAGTAAACTATGTTACGCACATTTATTTAGTTAATTATAATTTGTTTATTTTGCTGTATTGACAAGTCTGACATCAGCTGTCAAATTGACATTGACGTGAAATTTCTGCCTTATGCGTTCGGAAACATTATTGCTTTGTTTTTTTTTGTTTTGCTTGTGTGAGCTGGCGGGTGGTGCAGGGATGTTTAGTATTCATTAATATATTTTATTCTTGCAATTTTTTTTAAACGATTAGGTATATATTATTTAGTATATTAGTATTTATTATAATTTTATATATTTTGTATTATTTATTTTATTGTATTAATTATTCGGATGACGATGCATATCTGTCTGCTTATGATACAGCTGACTCTGACTTAAGTGATAATAATAGTTTTTGTTCCGCTGATGGCAATGTGGGTGAATGCTTGCGACAATCCTTCTTTGCTCAGCAATCCCAGCCATGGCTAAATGTTTGCCACATAAATTCGCAAAGCATACCCAGTATAAATTCACTGCAATAAGCCCGCAAGTACTTTTACTGTAAAATTGTAGGTATAACATTTTTGGTAGTATTTATTTTCGTAAATTACTCAGTTTTCAATAAAAGGATTTTCATAGCCATGACACAGTTATCTTTCATAAAAAAATAGCTTTCATTTAATACATCAATGACTTCAATACTCCAACTCGTTGAAAAGATATTTGATGAAATCAGTAAATATTTTCTCCTGTAAATTTTATATTTTTCGATTGCCGGGTTATTGCTTGGAGGCGTCGAAATGTATTTGCTATAAATTTCGTTTTCAATAATCTAAGAAGAAAATAGAGAATAAACTGAAGTTGAACAACTTCAGTTTATTAAACTAGTGTGAAGAATGTGGACTAAGATGACGGAGCCCTGCTTCGCAGGGCTCCTATTTTTTGGTTAAGGGTCAAAAGAGAACCCTAACCTAACCTAACCTATCCGAGTCGGATTGCACTGAGTCGGGGTGTTAACGATAATTAATTTCGACCTAACAATATGTAACGGGTTCTGGTAGTAAAAACGCAGTAGAGGTTCTAGATGCGTTTATTGCAGAGTATTGTCTCACTTCCCTTGCCGAGTATGACCGACCAACAACACGACACTGGCCTGAACACTAAGGGCTGCGGTCTCCCACGCTGTTCCCTCCGGTAGTGTGCAGGGCAGGTTGCTCGAAGGGCTGCGCGTAGGGGGAAGATCCTCGCAGGCCGTTGGTTCAGCTAGCAGGCGCCGGCGGTCTGAGTGCGATGAGCAGGGCAGGCCAGACTCTTCGGCAGAGGTGACGCCGAAGGCGATGCAGGCAGGTGTAGCGGTCTAGGTAGCGTAGCCGGAGTCTTAATGTGAACCTGGAACCTGAAGGAAAGCAGCATTAGGAGAGCCACAACCAATAGAGTCAGGCAGGCGGCGTCAGCCAGCCTCAGCTAGCAGGTAGAGAGATGGGCAGTACGCTAACGCGGTAAATGTAGTAACTTACCCACAGCTGGGACCAGGATACACGTATGAAGCAGTATAATTATAGATATAGCGGTATAGAATTTAGTAGCGGTAGTAGGTTAGTGTAGAGTAGCGGTGCCGGCCTCTCTGTCGGCCCCTTTATATACTGGGCCCTCCATCAGTTCGTGTCGGCGCATTACCAATTATAGGCAAAACTTACGAGCGCGGACGATGGCCTTCTCTGATTGGCCGAGCGTATGGACGGTATTATGACGTACACTCGGTAGGTACCGGTCATACGCTACAATACCGCCCGCCTTAGGAGAGGATTTTACGTGGCTAACAAGGAAAATCCGACTAACTGCGTTAGGTCTATGAGTCCGCTACTGTCCAAGCTAAGACGGCATATAGAGAGAAAGAAGGGAAAGTCTTCTACGGTTTGTAACAAATAGTTAGGCACCATAGTGTATAAGTTTTAGGTCCTTTATGTGCCAAAACCCAATAGAATTTCCAGACGCGTCCGACAACTCGTAAACGAGGGGCGACTTTTTATCAATCACTGTGCACTTCACGAATTTAGGGGCTAGTTTCTTACAGAAGGACTTATCCTTGTCGCTCTGATAAAAAGTCCGTTTCCACACAGTGTCTCCCACATTAAACTCAGCTGGTTTACGGCGTAAATTATACGTTTGGGAATTCCTAGCATGAGCTTGAATGAGGAGTGCCTGAACTTTGTCAAATATGCCTGATAAGTGACCTATGTTTTCTGCGTAATCGTCCCTAGGTATGTATACTATATCATCAGCGTCTGTGTCGACATAGTGTGAGCCGCATGGAACTAGTTCACGTCCATAGACTAAAAAACTAGGTGTATAGCCCGTGACTTCATTAACTGCAGTATTTAATGCAAACTGCACCTTAGGTACGAGAGTGTCCCATAATCTCTGGTCATTTCCTACAAACGCCGCTAAGGTAGAACCAATGGTTTTATTATAGCTTTCGACCGTATTGACATGTGGGGAATATTTAGGAGTATAATGAAGATTAGGGATTTTGTACTTGCGCAACATAGCTTTTAAAGTAGCAATGACAAACTGTTTACCATTGTCCAATATAATTGTAGATGGTATACCATGAACTAAAAATATTTTTTCATCCAAAATATTAGTTATTATTTCAGCAGTTGCGCGCCTGAAAGGAAAAAGTAGACAGTATTTACTAAAACAACAAGTTACTACGAAGATGTAGGCGTTTTGTTTTCTTGTGACGGGTAGTGGCCCCACCAAATCTACACTAATGGTTTGGAAGGGTCGTGAACACACTTTGGGTCGTCCCATGGTTCCCAATGGTGCATAGTTCTGATGTTTGTGCGCGATACAAGTGTCGCAAGAATTTATGAACTTAACTTCGTCATCGCGCATTTTGGGCCAATAGTAACGCAGTGCTAAGCGCTTGTAAGTTTTAAATATACCGAAATGCCCCGAAGTGGGTTCGGCATGGTTCTCTAATATGGCATTTTTTCGATCAGAAGAAGGTAGTACTTCTTTCCATTCGAACTCCTTACGTAGCATACACCTAGATTTAATCAAACGATACAATTTATTATTTTTAATAGAATAGTCTGGATAGTCATTAGGCGAAGATAAACAACCATTGTAGGTGGCTGAATACCATTGATCAGTGTCAACATTAGGGTCATTCACGTTATTATTATTCGCGTTTATTATATTTACAGGTAGGGATCGTGATAACGCATCGGTTTTAATATTATCCGCACCGCGCCGATGCTTTATTTCGAAGTTGAAAGCTGACAGACGAACCGACCACCGAGCTAATCTACCAGTCGGGTTGCTCAAGTTTAGGAACCATTTCAGTGCAGAATGGTCAGTATACACAACAAACTTTAACCCGTTATCTAAATAACAGCGCCAATATTCGAGGGCTGTTAGAACTGCTAATGTCTCCCGTTCTGTTATACTGTAGTTTTGTTCCTGTGCATTTAGTGACCTACTCATGTAAGCGATAGGTAGTTCCACGCCATCTATTTCTTGTGTAAGTAACCCACCGATGCCGCTCGCACTCGTATCTGTGTGAACTTGAAAAGGTTTCTCGTAATCGGGACACGATAATATTGGTGCGGAGCTTAACAATTGTTTTAGTTTACAAAACGAGTCATCAGCTTCCACCGACCACTGAAATGGTGCGGCTTTCTTACCGGTAGAAGTAAGTTTGTTCAAAGGACCGGCAATAGTACTAAAATTTGGTATAAATCGCCGATACCATGATGCAATGCCTAAGAACCTTTTGACTTCTTTTTTATTCTTAGGCGTAGCATATTGAAGAATGGCTTCCACCTTACATGGGTCTACTTGTAATCCTTTAGAGTTTACTACGTAGCCCAAGTACTTCAATTCATCACGGAAGAATTTAGATTTTTCTAAGTTTATTGTAAGGTTGGCCGATTTTAATTTTTCGTATACTTTATTTAATAGTGATACATAAGCATTTAAAGATGGCGATATAAGTACGATATCATCTAAAAAAACGAATACAGAGTTTTCGAACTCAGGACTGTTCGTAAACAAGTGATCCACCAAACGCTGTTGTGTCGCAGGCGCATTCGTTAAACCAAACGGCATAGTCACAAATCTAAATGTTCCTCTAGTAGGCAAATAGAACGCAGTCTTATCACGATCACATTCGCGAAGAGGCGTCTGCCAAAAGGACTTAGATAAGTCTATACTACTTAGATATCTAGCGTTCCTAAGGTTGTCTAAAATTTCGGATACGTAAGGTAGTTTGTACGCGTCTTTTTTAGTAATAGAATTAAGTTTCCGACTATCTAAACAAAACCTTAGTTTACCGTCCTTCTAAGGCGTTAGTAAAATCGGTGACGACCACGGACTTTCGCATTTTTCTACCACTCCCAATGCAAGCATTTCGTCTAATTCGTCAATAATTATTTTTAATTTCACCGGCGGTAACCTATAATATCTTTGGCGTATCGGCGCAGAATCGCCAGTGTCTATTGCATGTTCTATTAAGTGAGTTCGTCCTAAACCGGTTTTTTCAGTGGAAATCGACTCGTATTGCTTTATAATTAACTTAGCCGTTCTTTGTTGTGACTCACTCAACTCACTAAAAGATTGCAATACGTTCGTGTTACTCGGCTTATTTTCACTTACCACACTACACGGCAATGTTTTAGACATGCATACGGATGCGATATGGTTAGGCAGTAATTTAAATAGTTTCCAGAAATCGATGCCTAAAATTAAATTACTTGTAACTTCTGGAATAATATAAGCTTTCAATAAGTGGGTTTGATTATTAAAAGTAGTGGGTAAGTTGATAAGACCGCGCGGCAACAAGATATTTCCATTCGCGGTCCGAATGGAATTAGTGTTGTGACACTGCTGTATTTTTAACCCGGTTTTAGTAATTACCTCCAGATGGGAGTTGTTACCTAAAATTGTAATGGCTGAACCGGAATCGAGCAATCCACAAATAGGTAAACTGTTAATCGTTACGTTAACATAGGGCCGTAGGTCATTTTTAGGTTTATTATCCAGGATCGAGGCGACGGAATAACTAGAGAAATACACTTTTAGAGTGTTTAGCCAATTTCTCCAATCATTTTTGTCAAAATTGGTTGAATAGGTTGTAGAACCTAATTTAGATTTTGACACGCCCCGACCCTGACCAACTAGTTTTTTGGTTTCGTCGATTTACAGTTCGGGCAGTTAGGGAATGTCACATCCCTACAGCCGCACTTGAAGCAAATTGCAAACCGATCGCGTTTGCACTCATTCAAACTGTAATCATTGATACGGCAGCGCGGGCAGTACTTGGACGTGACTAGAGCGACAGAGCTAGGTTTAGACTTAGGTTTGCTAGGTTCGTTGTTCTCAGTGTATTCGGACGTACCCTCTATAGTAGCAACGGGATAATTATTGTAGGAATTATTACGCGCTCGGTTATTAAGTTTGTGACTGTAAGCTAGGTCTGGTGCCAACGTGTCGTTATTATAATACGGTTCGCGAAATTGAGAGTTCAAACATTTCATCCGTTCGTAGTTTAAACATAACGTCTGCAGTGTTGCTATACTGTCTATTGAAGATATTGACGGAGCTAGCACTAGTGAGTAGCATGGGCGTATGTTATGCAATAGGATGTCTAACTTTTCGCGTTCGGACAATCGCTTTGACGGAGATAGCCTAGCGAACAGCTTAGCCTAGAGATAGCATTATCGAGAGATAAATAATTATAGTTTCGGTAGCACCTTGAGTACGTCGGCGGATTTCATTTAATAACCGGTAGTCATAATCGTACGGTGTGAAATCGTCTATTAATTTAGTGGTGAGTTCTTCCCATGTAGTGAAATATTCTTTTAGGCCGCGGTACCAGTGAAGTGCGTTACCGGTGAAAATTTTGGAGGCATATGATAAAATTTTAGTGGAAGGTAAATTACGCGCGGTTTGGAATTCGGTTACGCGTTGTAGGAACACTCGGACGCATCCCGTACCGTCGTATTTTAGCTTAGACAGTTCGCTAACTGTCAAATGCTCGCAATGCAATACTGGGGCTAACCCTGCCTGCGTCGAGGTAGGCGGCGCAGGTTGGGCCTCAGCCACAGCATCAGCTGAGAAAACACCTGATTGTTCTATGGCGGACAGCTCCGCCGAGAGCTTGTCGAACCGGCTGCACAATTCGGTTATTCGTTTTGAATACGCCGTAGGACGTTCCATCCTACGGAGTCTATGGAAAATGTGGTTGTGCAGTGCGGTAGACCTCCTAGCTAGGTTCGCGTCGTAAGAGGCAGATAACGAAGTTAGTCGCTTGGCCAGCTCAGAGACGGCCTCGCTAGCGCCCACGAAATCCACCGCTATGGCTAGACCCGACTCCAAAATGTCATCATTTGGAATGGCTTCCAGTAATTTAGGGAGCTGCTTCCGCAGACCTAGGACAGAGGTAGCCGGCTCCTCACCTCTAATCGCGACCTCTTAAGCTAACTCGTTCTTGTTTAGCAGGAAGTATTTTATGGGGTGTGAGCCCATGGTGTATGAATAACCGCGTAAGTATACACTACACTCTACACTTAGTGCGCAAGCGTTCCGCCCTTACAAATGGCCTACTTTACGATTAGGTGTAAAAGTTCGACCGTTAGGACTAATTAGAAAACGTTAAGATTCAAATTTGCGAACTAGTACGTAGTAGGTAGTTACACTAAAAGGTAGACAATTAGTACAACAATACGTACCGGTTCGCTGTAGCCGCACCTCCTCGCTTACAATGATGGAGACCTGCTAGAAGAGAACTCGAGCACGGAAAGCGAGACAATAACCCACGTAGGCGCCACTGTAACGAGTTCTGGTAGTAATAACGCAGTAGAGGTTCTAGATGCGTTTATTGCAGAGTATTGTCTCACTTCCCTTGCCGAGTATGACCGACCAACAACACGACACTGGCCTGAACACTAAGGGCTGCAGTCTCCTACAGTGCTGTTCCCTCCGGTAGTGTGCAGGGCAGGTTGCTCGAAGGGCTGCGCGTAGCGGGAAGATCCTCGCAGGCCGTTGGTTCAGCTGGCAGGCGGCGGCGGTCTGAGTGCGATGAGCAGGGCAGGCCAGACTCTTCGGCAGAGGTGACGCCGAAGGCGATGCAGGCAGGTGTAGCGGTCTAGGTAGCGTAGCCGGAGTCTTAATGTGAACCTGGAACCTGAAGGAAAGCAGCATTAGGAGAGCCACAACCAATAGAGTCAGGCAGGCGGCGTCAGCCGGCCTCAGCTAGCAGGTAGAGAGATGGGCAGTACGCTAACGCGGTAAATGTAGTAACTTACCCACAGCTGGGACCAGGATACACGTATGAAGCAGTATAATTATAGATATAGCGGTATAGAATTTAGTAGCGGTAGTAGGTTAGTGTAGAGTAGCGGTGCCGGCCTCTCTGTCGGCCCCTTTATATACTGGGCCCTCCATCAGTTCGTGTCGGCGCATTACCAAATATAGGCAAAACTTACGAGCGCGGACGATGGCCTTCTCTGATTGGCCGAGCGTATGGACGGTATTATGACGTACACTCGGTAGGTACCGGTCATACGCTACAAATATTATGTATTATTTTCATAATTATATTAAATTTTGATTACGTCAAGAGTCGATTATGAGATGTGTTACTTATGGAAACTAATTATTATGATATATGTTGTTATAGAAAGTCATTTCATGGCAAATAAAAGTTATCACTGTTGAGTTGTTAAGGCAAACGTTATTAGTATAAATGATAATAGTGCAAGTAAATATTATGATCTGGGATGATTATGGCAAACAATATTAGTGCAAATGAATTTATGGAAAACGAGAGAATACCGAAAAAAACACAAGCTACTGCACCCTTACTTTATACAAAATAATGTATTAAATAGAAAAGATGTGGTTAAGGATCTTGGAGTGCTGTTTGATAGTGCCTTGACCTTCCATCCGCATTATGATTATATTGTGAAAAGAAGTAATAAACTCCTAGAATTTTTAATAAGATCTACTAGAGAATTTAAACAACCACAAAGTACGCTATGCCTCTATTACAGCTTAGTAAGAAGCATCTTGGAGTACTGTTGTACAGTTTGGTCTCCTTATTATGAAACGCACATAAATAACATTGAGAGAGTACAGAAAAGGTGCTTAAAATACATTTCTCGTAAATTTAACGGACGCTTGAAGTATAATGAGAGGCTAAGTAAGTTTAGGGTTCTATCCTTGAAGACTCGTCGACGTAGATATGATCTACTCTATTTAGATAAGTTGGTTCATTCAACTATTGATACACCGCCTTTGCTTTCTTGTCTCAAATTTAACACTTCACATAGATCGCGTAATCTTAACATATTCGCAATTCAGGCTTATAAAAACAATACCACTTTTTATAATCCAGTGGTAAGAATGTGTAGAACATACAATGGAATGGCACGTGTGAATAAAGAGATCGATATTTTTGATATAAGATTCAATAGGTATAAAAAAACTGTATCGGATTTACTTGCTTTCGAAGAGTTCCAAGTTTGATTATAGATTAATTATAGTTTAGTTTAATTTATTTGTAAGTAATAGTGGGATGTTAAAATTTTTGCAGGTATTAGGTTATCAATAGTCAAAATATTATATAGTTTAACTGCATGTGCATGCGCTAGGTTTATTTTATAGTAATAATTTGTCACACTCAAACCTACTTAAATATACCCATGTTGTTTACACTGCCTCTGGATTACCGTCCAGCTTATAAATTAAGTGTAACTTACTTATAATCATGTTTAGACTGTAATCTGTTTGTGTACCTATTATAAATAAATAAATAAATAAAATCTACGACTGATTTACTACATGTATTATAATCTAATCGTGCTTACCTCGTCAGGCATACTTTATGATCTTAGTCTGCGACTTGGTTAATTTTATTTATTGCATTCATCGGCGGCTGACGAGCCTGCGGCATACTTGATGGTAAGCTACCTGTGGCTCATACACATGCCTGTGTTTTCTCAGCATTACAGAAGAAATAGCAAAGAAACAAATCCAACTCGCTGCCTACCAGGAGGAAGAGAAGGAGGGAAAAGAAGCAGGATGAAATGCACTGTTCAAATTTTTATCAGAATCCTCTCAGGCACTCTCAATTAGCTGAGCTGGCCTCAAATGCTGACTTCTTTAGATTTTCATGACATTCGGGTCCCATGACTTGAAATTGTTTTTCTGACGATCGGGGTCGAAACTAATTATTAAGAATCTTAGCAAAAAATGGTCAGCCCTACCAAGGAAAAAAACCCGACCCGGAACTCATGATCAGCAGCAGTGAATTATCAATAGAACAATGAGGCAGACAGATAAATAATATATGTTATAATTATACACAAATTACATCCAGGGGATCCTGCCGTTTTACCGAAAAGATTTTTACAAAATTTCATTACCCAAACAAATTTTAGCAACCTTTTTTTATACCATTGCAATATTTGGAATGATTTTAGTACGCATATTTTTATTTGGTCAAATTTTTACTTGGCAAAATATTACCAAGTATAATGTCATTAAGGCATTTGGTCTTTAATCAAATGATTTATCACAGCAAAAAATCTACAGACAATAATCGTTTGGTGATATTAGTTCATTTATGGAAGTAGTTAGAGTAGGTTAATGATTAAAAAAATGGTAAGGTTAGGTTAGGCTAGAACTGTGACCTCCCCCCCGTGGGATCTCCACCTTGTCGTGGTGGGGGGGCTCAGTAACCGTGGAATGGTCACCCGCGGTGAAGCTAAGAGGGATCCAAGAGGGGACGCTCCGCGTGAGCTTGACGGAGGCCTGCGCAGGATGCATCCAAAGGGGCGGGTGCGAGGGACAGTTCTTCTGTCCCTCGCAGTCGGGTGCGGTCGCGGGAGGAGAGGCGTGTTGGTGTTGCGTTGCCGCGCGCCCTATCTCCCGCTACCAAATGGGGGCGCACCATCGTTGCGTCGCGGTGGGGCCGCAGAGGAAGAGGAGATGCGGTGTTGCGCTGCCGTCCTACCTATCCTCTGCGGCCGCTGAGTGTTTTGGCGGCGGAGTCTAACACCTTCATCCGCCGCCAAGGGGGTTTTGTTCGGGGCCCGCCTGACCATCTGGCGGGCCAATACCCGTCGGGGGGTAGCGAGGAATGCATCAGCGATACCCGACCCTCCAACACACGGGTACGTGAGGAACACGGGTTGGTTTTTAGTCAGTAAGAGTCTCACAGTCCCCTTCGTCCTTCCCCCAGGGCGGAGGGACTCCATGAGGATTTTCCAACCCAACACAAAAAAAAAAAAAGAACTGTGACCTCCTACGCACGAGCCGAGCGAGCGAAGCGAGAGGTGCCCCGGTAGCGGCCAGCGAGTGCCAGAAATGACTTGCATTAATATAAAAAAAGAGCTTGTTTTTAGTAGGTTACCCGGAACTGAACTATTTAGCTAAGGATAATTATTGATTTTGCGTAGAAACTGTTATTCTAACTGAAATATTTGACTAAACAAAAAAAGTTAAGAGTACTAGTTGGTAAACAAGTTATAGTTTAAACGTTCATTTCCCAAACATTAGGTTTGCGTTACAATTTTTTGTGAATAGATATTTTGCTAAGTAATAATTTGGCAAATGAAATTAAGCGAAAAATTTTTTGGGAAGTGAAAATTTGTCAAATTCCTTTCGGTCAAACAAGGGAGAACCTACCTCTAGACATAGAACTAATACTTGTTTTTATGCTTATCACCAGTGATCGGATAATCGGATGCATATTCACCTAAAGTTCATTTTTGGCTAGGATATTATAGAAACGGCTTCTTAAAACATATATTTTTAAATATAAATCCCGGGATTCCAGATAATTCGGGTATGTGAAACTACTCTGTTACATCGTGAGAAAACGACGTCTTTAACATGTGGCTTTTATTAAAAAAAAAAACTGGTCTCCGGGATTACATAATTATTAATCTGTATTTACTTGAAGTTAATTTTAAGCTCCCCATATATTTATGAGTATGTTGAGTGTAAGAGGAGGCAGAGGAGGCAGAGGTAGGCAGTGGGTGTTAATTAAAAATTGAATACAATTGCACATAATTACAGGATACAAAACATATTAAGCATATTACTATAAATTAAATATCCTTTATTGAAATTACAAAGGTGAGTAAGAGATCTCTTTCAACCAGCCCTACTTATATCCTGTTGTTGTTGTGTTGTTTTTTTGTGACGCTGTTGTAAGTTAATAATTGTTAGGAGATTGAATGGGTTTTCTTTGTAATTCTTATTTATTATTCGTTTGAGATAAATGATTTGAGAAAATTAAGAGTATTTTGTTATTTTTAGAGCTTTTTTTGGTACAAAAGTTTAAATAAATAAATATACCTACACCCGAATTGATTCTATAATAAAAACACTACATTTGTCGATTCCGAAAGCCCGGGATTTTTTCGGTATAAAAATGTATGCCATATTAGCCAACAGCTTACAATAAGTAAATATACCCACACCCGATTTGATTCTATAGTAAATAAAAACGAAATTTGTCAATTCCGTAATCCCGGGATTTTTCGATTCAAAAGTGCATTCCATAATAGCCAACACCTCAACTTTAGGTAAATATGCATCCGATTATCCGATCCCTACTTATCACACAAGGATTTGGTCATGAATACCTAGCTATAAACCTTTTTTAGGGTTCTGTAGTAAACTACAAGGAACCCTTATAGTTTCACCATGTCCGTCTGTCCGTCTGCAGTTTTACGAAAAAACAATAAGCACTATAGAGCTGAAATTTGCCATGGTTATGCATTGTAAGTATTGTAACCACGCGGATAAAACTGTACAATAAATAATTTAAAAAAAAGTTATGTATAGGTACGGGTAGCTCCCATGGGTACACTACATAACACCGAAAAACGTGGTCCGACACGCACTTGACCGCTTTTATACAGTAGAGGTGGCCAACGAGCTACTGCTGCCCGCCTGATAGTAAGCAGCTAATCATAGCCATGTAATATTAATAATACCAACTAGACAGTATAAGCGCGTTGTTGTATCTACTACTGTCCTACTATCAAAACCACCATGTGGAGAGGCTTAAGTCCTATAGTAGACTGCAAAAGGCATCATCAATTTATTGTGACCATCTTCCTACACTATCAGATCAACATTTAGACACCAAAGAAGTTTATATACAATAGCGGGCATTGTAATAATAATAAAGCATCTACTACCAATCATCATTCTCAGAACGTTATTCCGGTAATATGGTAGTTTTGGTTGACTACAATTACCGTTTTCTACCAAAAAACAATTTCTTTAAAAATTACCAAACCTACCATTTCTACAATTTGTGTCATTAACTACTAACATTTCTACCAAAACTACAATTTCTTCAAAATCTACCATTATCACAAGCCAACCATTTGTGCCATAAAAACTATTGCTACCAAAACTATAATTTCTACCAAAACTACAATTGCCACCAAAACTACTATTCATACAAAAACAACCATATAATCCAAAACTACCATTTCTTTCAAAGTAACCATTTTCTAACACAGATTCTGCCAAAGGTCATTGGGCATATCTGAACCACTTTGCGAACAGTGGCGGACATTAACCAAAATAGTTTTAAACAAAGGGGAATAATATGACCTTTCATTGCACATAATTGTTTGATTAAAAATCGTCGGAGAAAAATGTACAGGATCCTTTAAAAAAGAAAACAAACGGTATCAAAGGTTTTTATTTCATCTTATAACGGCATAAAAATAATATCTAAATAAGCTAATGTTTACAGACATGTTATACGCTGTCTCTTTCGCAAATTGAACAGGTTTTTTTTCGCACATTTAATAGCTGCGCCCATATCGCTAGCATTGTTTTTTATCTGTCTTGGGCCATACACCAGGAAGCAACTGGCGCATCTGCTGCCTTTTTAAATGATCTTATGATTGCTTTGGATCAAATTGAATAAAAAATATTGAAATAAAGATAAAGATATTTTATTTGCATAAAACATGGTATAAAAGATGTTATTGAAAATATAAAGTTCGAACATGTTTTGCCTAAAACTAAAGCGTGCAAATTATTAACTAGAAATATATTATAAAATTGAAATGAGTACATTAAATTAAATTCATTTTAAAAATCATTAATAATATAATAATTGTTATTATTGAGCCATTTATACAATTGAATTTTAAATAGATTACAATTTAATGTTTTAAACATATCTGGTAATTTATTATATAGTCGTATACACATAGCCAAAGAATTTTTATTATATTTTGCTGATCTAGGTAGCTCTTCCAGCACACGCCTGTATTGATCACGCCGACTTCGAGAGCTTTTATATAGTTCTTCTGCTGTTTTAAACAATTCTAAGTGCTTTGGAACAAACATGCATGCTTCATATATATATATATATATATATATATATATATATATATATATATATATATATATATATATATATATATATATATATATATATATATATATATATATATATATGTATATATATGTATGTATGTATCTTCCTTGACCGATTTCGGCCACGGCGACCTCTTCAACTCCTTGGCAGTAGTCGTTCGTGTGCTCGTTTGTGGCTTACATAGCCGATCTTATTGATGAAAACCCGTGCGCAATGCGGACAGGTTAGCACACCGTTAATGTAGTTGAATACTATGGCACTAGGTGGGCGTGCCTTTAGCTCGTCGCGCTTAGCATCGAGCTCTCTGCAGCGGCTACTTTCAAATTCCTTGACATTTGCCTTTATTAAAGATCTCTATTCAGCTCGTGATGAGGCCATTTTCTCCCAATCAGAAGGCTCTATACTGCACTTTTTCATATGACGCTTTAGCACATCCTTATACCTGAGGAGTTGTCCGCCATGCTTTCGCTTGCCTTCCTCAAGTTCTGAGAAAAATATGCTTTTTTCCACACGGTCATTCGACATTCTGGAGATATGGCCGCACCAACGAAGCTGTCGCCGGATAATATAGGCTTCAATTTTCTCCACACTAGCTCTTCGTAACACTATCGTATTCCGAACATAATCAGACCACCGGATGTTTAAAATTTTGCGTAGACATTTTAGGTGAAAGCGGTCCAACGTACGGATATGGTGGCGGTAAACGGTCCATGTCTCAGCAGAGTATAGAAGAGTCGGGAGTACAACAGCAAGGTAGATGTTTAATTTTGTGTTCAGTCTTAAATCGTGCGAGCTGAAAACCTTGCGATTCAACCTTCCAAAGACCGCCGCCGCGGCCCCAACACGATTGTTGACTTCAGCATCAAGGCTGCACTTAGATGTCAATGTGCTTCCCAGATATCGAAATTTATCGACTTGTCTCAACTGAGTATCTCCGAGATTGATGGCCAGCGTCTCACGACCGTGAATATCTACAGACATCACCTCCGTCTTTTTGACGCTGATCTTCAAGCCATATCTTCGGCAGGACTCGCAAAGGGTAGATATGAGCTGCTGTAAGCCGTCTGGGGATTCAGCCACAAAGCACAGGTCATCCGCATAGATAATGTCACTAATTAGTGCGTGGGACACTTTTGTGCGGGCTTTAAGTCTGGCTAGGTTAAACAGACTGCCAACATTTCGGAAATACAACGCGAACAATGTGGGTGCAAGAACACAGCCTTGCTTCACTCCACAGGTGACAGGGAAGAAATCCGACCGTTCATCGTCCATAGCAACGCAGCTCTGCATGTCATCGTGCAGTAGTCTCACGAGTCTCACAAACTTCGCCGTGCATCCTAATTTCTCCAGTATTATCCAGAGGGCTTCTCGCGGTATGCTGTCGAAAGCTTTCTCAAGGACAACAAAGCAGATATACATGTTACGACCTTGTTCTCTACTTTTTTCCTGTAGTTGACGGACTGAGAAGATTGCCTCACAGGTACCACGGTCGGGTCGGAAGCCAAACTGAGATTCCGGCAGAATCTTTTCCGATAGTTCCATTAGGCGGTTTAACAGAACTCTGGCGAAGACTTTCCCAGGGACTGACAAGAGGGAAATGCCACGATAAGAGCTGCAATCGGCCCGGTCACCCTTGCCCTTATATAGCGCCCGAATGAGGGATACTTTAAAAGTCTTTGGGACTTGCTCTTTTTCCCACATGTCAGCGAGGAGTGCCCACATAGCCGAGAACAACTCCTCACCGCCATATTTCAACAGTTCTCCTGGTAAATCGTCAACACCCACCGCACGCTTATTTTGTTGTTGCTTAATTGCTAACACAACTTCTCTCAATGACAATGGCTCGTCCAGCTTGGTAGCGCTAGGGGCTTGAGGAAGGGAGCGAATATGCTGTAGGTCGACTGAACGATCTATGTTCAGCAGGTTGTTAAAATGCTCCGTCCACCGCTTAAGTATTTCCTCTTTGCTTTT
The DNA here is from genome assembly GCA_944739405.2 of Euclidia mi. Classification (NCBI taxonomy): domain Eukaryota; kingdom Metazoa; phylum Arthropoda; class Insecta; order Lepidoptera; family Erebidae; genus Euclidia; species Euclidia mi. The sequence goes on from OX123189.2 coordinate 38,149,063, forward strand.
AGTCCATCACCACTAGCTGGCTTAAGTGGGACTTTAGCATTGTAGGATTTACCGAGAAGGTTTCGTACTTCCGTGTAAAATTCACCAAGCTGGTTTGTGTCAGCAAGCCACTGCATGTGACGAGATTTCTCCTGCCACCACTTGTCTTTAACTTGACGTGCAAGTTTTCTTAGTTCTTGATCACTTTGGCGTATTGCCGCAGATATATCACATCGACGTGTTCGGCCTGGTTGTCGCAGGAGACGACGGTGTTTATTGATTGCCTCTGTCAAGATCTTATTGTTTTTGTCAAACCAGTCCTGATGTTTCCGCAACTTTTGACCCAAAGTTACAGCGGCGGTGTCTAAAATACAAGAAGACAATAACTCCCAGTCAGTATTAACATCACCCGTTTTTATTTGCAAAGGCATTTGGACAGTGCTCAGGGTTTCAGCAAACTTCGTCCTCGTCTCGCTGTCTTCAAGTGATTCAACATTCAGACGCTGAAGTTTTGGTCTGTCTGATCTACGCAATCGACGAAAACGAATATTTAGCTTTATGAGTACAAGGCGATGGTCAGTCCAGCAGTGAGCACCGCGCATTACACGGGTAATCTGGACCTGAGATAAGTGTTCTTGCCGCACGATAGCATAACCAATGAGATGCCAGTGCTTAGACCGGGGGTGCATCCACGTCGTCTTGTGCTTGGCGGCTAGTCTAAACATAGTGTTTGTGATTGCCAGGTTGAATTGAGCACAGAGACTAAGCAACAGATGGCCGTTACTATTCATATTGCCGACACCGTGTCTGCCCAGAACTCGTGGCCAAGCATCGTAATCCCGACCTACTCTAGCATTAAAGTCCCCCAGTAGAAGGATCTGCTCTCTGGGAGGTATACAGTCTAAGCACCGTGTCAATTCATCATAGAATTTCTCTTTCACTTCATCAGAATTGTCTAGCGTAGGAGCATAGACACTGATGATATTGAGGTAGTTGTCATGTTCCAAGTGGAGGCGCAGGGTGGTAACGCGATCGGAGATATGTACGGGATACTCCTTTAGTTGTTTCACAAACTGGTTCTTAACAGCAAAGCCCACACCTGACCTTCGCGAATCGGAGGCAGTGAGCCCTTTCCAGTAGAAAGTGTACCCACCACCGTGTTCCACCAGCTCCCCTTCTTCTGCTAGATGTGTTTCGCTGAGAGCAGCCACATCCACCTCATAGCGAAAAAGTTCCCGGGCCACAATAGCAGTCTTTCGCTCAGGACAGATATTTGCCTCACGGTCAATAAGTGTTCTAACGTTCCACGCGCCGAATGTCATCAGTTTTGATATTTTATTATTATTCCTGTAGCGTCGACCGCGAGTTAGAGATGCGGAGGCAGCCGCGGTTACTACTCTCCTTAAGTGTTGGGGTGAGCATTTGTTTAGGGCACCTTTTCTAGCCCCCTCCCAGGCTGAGCAGGGAAAGCAGTGCCTCCCTAAATAGGGCTGCTTTGTCACTCCGGGTGCTGCCGAGATCACTTTGTCCCCCCCGTGCAAAGCAATAACGACCACGGTGTGTAACACCCCCAGAGCCGCCCATGTGCAGATTTCAGACAAAGCCCAGCCTGCATCAAGCTGGACCTCTCTACCTCAACCTATCGCCACGGGCCTTTGAGTAAGTCGGAGTCCATATATACGGAAGCGGTCAAATGCGCAGGATATATTAAGGTGCACAAGCATACGCGCTAATACAGGTGCACTCACTCGTCTTCACCTCCTTTAGTCCAACGGAGTGGAAGACCACTACAGCCAGAAAGAGGATCAGATGATGTGTCTGGCCAGCAGTAACTACGCCTTCTACTGCTGCCCTTGGCCATCCACCTTGCCTTGCTGGCCCGCCGGATACACCAAGCCCTTTTGCATATCTGCGTTGGGTTGCTTTCTCCACCGGGCCAGACTTTGAATACTGTTATACTACTACTACTGCTGCCTTTAGGAGTAGGAAGTGAAGTAGACAGACAGTAGCTGAGCAGCTCGGGGTTGCGTACCCGTGTCCACTGTTGCTGTTACGGGACACATAACAGGCAGTAGGACCTTATATATATATAATGAAGGTAACGGCAGCAAACCAAGTTCTTTAAATATTGGTTGACATGATTCGTCGGATGGAATCTCGTATACAGCTCTTAGACATTTCTTTTGGGCAACAAATGCTCTATTGAGGTCAGTACTATTTCCCCACATAATTAGTCCATATCGTAGTGAGGACTCTACATATGCGCGATACGTCATCACAGCCGTTTTTATATTCGTAACTTTTTTTATTTGTCTCAAAGCATAGACAAATTTATTTATTTTATTGCATACAGTATCGACCTGTGCTTTCCAGTCTAAATGTTTTTCAATTACTACTCCTAGAAATTTAGTTTTTGTCACTTGTGTAATTTTCGGTATGTCCATGTTAAAATTAAATGTATTATTATAATATTGATTAAATTGTATATATACTGATTTATTAAGATTAATTGATAAATATTTATTATTTAGCCACCTAATTAGATTTTCTATTGTATTATTTATGTCCACTTCATGATCTGCAATTGATTTATATTTTTTGTCGGTAGTAACAATTATGGACAAGTCATCGGCAAAAAGGAAGCATTGATGATTAGTTACATTAACTATGTCATTTATATAGAATAGAAATAAGATAGGGCCTAAAATGCTACCCTGGGGGACGCCCCATTTTATACTTATAAATTCAAACGAATAATCTGTCATGTATGTGTACTTTTATTAAGTTTGGTAATAGTGACTTTCTGTTGTCTACTATTTAAGTACGACGATATCCATTGTAGTGGCAGTCCTCTAATACCAGTAGCAATGAATTAGCATTTTATTTTTACCTATATCAATTAATAAGTGGACGCCCGCGACTTTGTCGGCCTCATTCAGTGATCCCGCGGGAATATCGGGATAAAAAGTAGCCTATAAAATTTCTCGTGAATGTGGCTATCACACACAAAAAGATTTTTTCAAATCGGATCAGTAGTTTCAGAGATAAAGAGTATGGATATATACATAGATAACACTTGAATTTTTTGAGATTCCAGAAAAACGTCAGAGACGTTCGAGTTCGAGTTCGAGTTCTGAGACGTAAACATTGTCCGCGTATTTTAAACTATGAAAAATATAAATTTCCAATTATAGTGTCTGAAATTGTTACTAAATAGTGTGTCAGTGTATAATAACGTCCAATAATTATTTGTGGCAGTGTCCGTTATACCGTGGTTTGTGCAATCACAAAAATAACAAAAGTGCTAACCCATCAGCTCTTTTAACTCCTTACGTCACTTTTTATGGTGTTTATGTTTTGATCCGTTGATCGTAAACATGGCGCGTGTTATCGCGCACTTATGACTCACTTCAGATAAACATCCATAAAAAACAAACGAGACCACTTATCGTTGTTCTGTAAGCTGTGTTGTTTTTATGAATAGGTTTCCTAGTTGCTAATACCAATAAGACGACAAGTGGATCGTCATAAGTTTCTAACAAGATCTGATAAGATTTCGTAAATGTGTTTTCAGGTCTCTAAAAGGTTAGGGCGTTATAAATGAATGTTTTATCCATAAATGTCGTAACTACTTATTATAACACCATGAACAAGATATATTCTTCAATAAATAAAGCAATAAAGTATGTTCAGTCTCACAGTTTTGTATAAACAGACCTTGAAATACGATACCGAGATAAGCCGACGCGACGGCTGTGTACACGTCGCAAGTTATAAGCCATGAAAATAATTTTTACATGGCTTACAACTTACAGAATTGCTATGAAAGACTAGGTAAAATATCACTTTATTCATTTCAAATACCTTCTTTGATAATAAATGAACGAAATTTGTATAATAAATAAATAAACTAAGCAATGGATCAAAATACAAAGCTCTTCTACGTTCACCCTATTATGACCCATATTGCCATAGTGGTAACGATCATAACTGCATCACTGCACTAGACGCAGCCACGCCCCGTACGCAAGTGAAATGTGGCATTTTGTTTTTTTTTTTTTGGCTCTTAGAAAGGTGCCAGTGCTTATATTCGTTTTAAAACACAAGCTAAATTTATCTATGGTCTCAATAAAAAAAAATCGTTGAACAAAAATCAACCCAATGAATTAGAAAATTGGGTTTTAAATGCATCGCACCGGCTGAACGCCGGCGTTCTCCACGCTTTGTGAGCATATCGAGCATAATAATAGTTTGAACGCCGGCGGTCTCGATGCTGTTTAAAGGTTTCTCGTGAATGTGGCTATCACACACAAAAAGATTTTTTCAAATCGGATCAGTAGTTTCAGAGATAAAGAGTATGGATATATACATAGATAACACTTGAATTTTTTGAGATTCCAGAAAAACGTCAGAGGGCGCTTCTGAGACGTAAACATTGTCCGCGTATTTTAAACTATGAAAAATATAAATTTCCAATTATAGTGTCTGAAATTGTTACTAAATAGTGTGTCAGTGTATAATAACGTCCAATAATTATTTGTGGCAGTGTCCGTTATACCGTGGTTTGTGCAATCACAAAAATAACAAAAGTGCTAACAAGTAAACTTTACATAACCGCAACAAGTGAGTGTTATAAAAATAAACTTTAACGTCTTAAAATAACTTTCTGAGTCTTAATATTGCTAATACTCACAAGAAATCATACCACATTAACTTAAATCACAAAAGTTAAATTGTTAAAACCGTTGTGAAAAAAACCTATTTAAAAACTTGCTTGTAATGAACATTTTATACACAAACAATGACAGTTGACAATTTTGACAAAAAGTGATGAGGCATGTGAATGAATGACTATCTGGTTCAGTTTTAGTAAGAAGTGTTGCAACTAAAAGAAAAATAATAAAGGTGGACTATTCACGTCAACATTTTTAATACATAAAACAAACATTATAATATTCCATTATTACTATTATTATTACATACAACGAAAAAAAATCAACAAGATATGAATCTCTTTGAAAACATTACGTTCCGTCGCAGGCGCACACGATCTGATACATATGACCCAAACGACTCCCAAACTTTGTCAAAAACAATGATTGAAGATGAAACTGCAAATAGTCTTCCAGATTTATCTTACGATGAAATGGATGAATTAAAAAGTCTAAAGATAAATTAGAACAGATTACTGCAGAGCTGCAAAGCGCTCACAAAGAAATTGAAATGCTATCTTTAGAAAATACTGAATTAAGAAAAGGAATGAAGAGCTACAGAAAAGGAACGAATTACACATAAACGACATAAAACATAAACGTTTAACAAAGTCTGCTGTATGTGAACATGTGGAACAAGGACCAAACCACTACCTGCGATTTGATGAACCACAGATACTCGCAAAAGAACATCGTTTTCTTCCAAGGATGATACGAGAGGCTATTAAAATTAAAAAACACCCTAATTTCAACAGGGAAGATGGTTGGAATGTTCCTCCAGCTTGGGACCCTGTCATAAGGCTAATGAAACCCAAGAAGGACAAAGTCACCAGAAGACCTAAGGACACTGTGAGCTCATTCTGCGTAAATAGTAACACCAGTAGTTGAAAAATGTTCGGGTACTTTGAGATAACTTATACATTCAAGAAAAAGACAAATATCACCTCAGTCTGCCTTGAACATGAATTCTGTAAAGAATTCGAAACGTCGCCTAGTAATAAATTAAAAATATAGTTTCTAGATCTTTAGTTTCAAATGTAATAACTTAGTGAAACCAATACAACGCGATAAAATCCGTAAACTGTAGTTTAATTTCAAAACGAATTATTGAAAAAAATATCTAATAGTCCTATAAAACATAAAATGACCCCAAAGAAAGTTTCTGGAATTACAAAAGAAAAAAGAGAACTGATGAACAAAGTTACAAATAAATCAAACGAATCTGTACAACCTAGCTTACTGTACAACAAATTTTCAGAAGAAATACCCGAAGCGACAGAAAACAAGCAAAAGTGCACACCTAAAAAAATATGTATAGTTAGCACAAACAAAAGAAACAATATCACTACAATAGCAGAAAATGCTTTAGAAAACTACTCAGAATTGTGTCACTATGTTACGCCACACTGCTCAATAATGGAAACCCTGCAAGGGCTTGAAAAAAAGCTTACAAAGTTTACGACTAATGATTATTGTATCATATTAATTGGAGAAGAAAATTTTAATAGCACTTACAATTATTCTGACATAATATTAAATATAAGAAATATATTAGAAAAAATTAAACACACTAATCTAATAATGTGCCTGCCCACTTACAAATTCAGCAACTATAGTCCACCTCCAGTTATATAGTTGTTAGTATAGTTCCACTCTCCAGTTGAACATATTTATGTTCAACTAGAGAGTGGAACATTTTAATAATCTCTTATATATAGATGCACTCACATATAAACATGCATATATATTAGATTCAAATTTTAATCTGAAAGCTGACTACAGTATGTTTCATCACGGATCAGGCTGCATAAATAACAATGGCATACGTCAAATATTTCGATATCTGCAATACCTCATCGACGATATAAAATGCAATAACATGAACGACGACAATACAAAAACTAGCGTTATCAATGTGGAGGATGAAAAAGAATCGGAGCCCATGTTTTTTCGACACTAACTACCTATGCATCATGCATCAAAATATTGCAGGGCTACTCAATAAGTCAGACGCCCTGTTGGTTAATTTAGAAGAACTGGCAGAAATAAAACGATTTGTAGATGTAATCTGTGTTACTGAGCATTTTATGTCAAGAGGATCTGAGATAAACTGTATTTTACCAAACTATACTTTAGCTGCAACTTTCAGTCGAATAAATAGTAATAGAGGTGGAACTTGTATTTTAGTACATGATTCACATATGTTTAGAGAACTTTCAGCAGTGAGTAATTTTTCTATACCTAATGTGTTTGAGTGCTGTGCTGTCGAACTGATCGATTGTAACATTGTTTTGGTTTGCATGTATAGAATACCAAACCATAATAATTTGAATACTTTTTTTAATAGGCTAGAAAAAGTCCTGAAATACACATGTAAACTTAAGTGTCATAATATTCTCATTGCTGGGGACTTTAATATAGATATTTTGAAGTGCAATAATATAACGTTAGATTTTGAATGTATACTACTGAACCATAACTTTAAATTAGGGCTAAAACAAGCAACTAGACTTGTAAGCAATACTTGTATTGACAATTTTGCTCATAATTACAATAAACCATGTAAGACGGAAGTGTTTGAATTCGGCTTATCCGACCACACCGCCCAAATAATAAGGCTACCAGTAAAGAAGAAAATCAAAATCAAAATTTGGCGTAAAACTCAACGAGATTATAGTGTTGATAATATTGCAAAATTTCAAAAATGCATTAAGAGCTTATCTTTCTCGGATGTTTATGAATCTGATGATCCAACTGTAGCATACCGGAATTTTATAAATAATTTTAAACTGTTTTATGACCTGTGCTTCCCAGAAACTCAAATAATAGTAAATGTTCACAGTAAAAAGAGGAATTTGCTTTGGCAATATAGGTTGCACCCCACAAACGTTAATCTTTGATTGATATATATTAAATACACTAAACTATTAAAAAAGATAATAAGTTTAACAAAACGTGCTCAGAATAATTATAAAATTAAAACTGCAGACAATACTTGTAAAGCAACATGGCAAATTATTAATAAAGTTAGGTTAAACACACCGAAAGAATCTATCTCTAATATTAAAATTAATAATTGCTGTATCACGCACCCTACGAGCATAGCAAATGCATTTAACGATTATTATATTGATAAGGTGTGCCCAGCTACAGATACGGGAAAAAATTTAACTCACTTAATAAGTAACAAACTGGAATCGATTTTTCTAGCACCCAGTTTGCCTTGTTATATAAATAAAATTATAAGAAATCTTCGAAACACTAATAGTGTCGGATATGATGGCATTTCCACAAAAATTATTAAGGCCGTCAGTGATGATATTTGCCACCATCTCAGCCATATTTTAAATTTGAGTATATCAACCGGTAAATTCCCAAACGACCTTAAATTGACAAAAAGGAAAAAAAGCAATCAATGGAAAACTATAGGCCGATTGCATTGATACCTATATTTTCAAAAATATTTGAAAAATATATCTACAACGAACTTAATGGCTACTTAGAAAAAAGTGACATTTTATGCAAGGAACAAAAAGGGTTTTGTCGAATGATTTTATATAAAATGTCCTGCGGCCTGTTGATAAAATAACGCCCGTTTGTACTGTTTATTGTGATATGTCACAGGCTTTTGATCACGTTGATCATAATATTTTAGTAAAAAAACTTGAATCCTATGGCATAAGAGGCAATGTTTCAAGTTTAATTAAGTCTTACTTATCTGAGAGAAGGCAAAAAATAGAAATAAGTAAATTTAACTTTAAAACAAAAGCTCAAGACACATACTCCTCAAATGAGCGTTATGCCTCGTATGGTGTTCCCCAGGGCAGTGTACTGGGCCCACTGCTTTTTATAATATATATAAATGACCTACCAATGGCTACCAGACAACCAATGACTTTATTTGCAGACGATAGTACCGTGACTATAGTGTGTAATAATATTGACAATTATCAAACTGACATAACGAATTCATTGACATCAATCATATCATGACTTAATAATAATAATTTGAAATTAAATATAGATAAAACTAACATTATGCATTTTAGCCAACGATCACAGGAACGTTCTAATATAAATATAAATTATAACGAGAAAACCCTAGGTGAAGTAAATAGCACTCGATTTCTTGGTTTAATCATTGACAAAAGATTAAATTGGAAGGATCATATTGAAAAACTAGGTAAAAAAATTAGTATTCTGTCTTACGCTCTTTATAAACTCTCTTCAACAGTTAACACTGAGGCTATACTCACAGCATATTATGGTTTGGTTGAATCAGCCCTGCGGTATGGGATTATATTTTGGGGGAACTCTACAAATAAAGACATGATTTTTAAAATACAGAAACGTTGTATACGGGCTATGCTCAATATTCGTTGTACTGATAGCTGTAAGCCATTGTTTATGGAACATAAAATTCTTACACTTCCGTCACTATATGTTCTAGAGGTAATATAAATATTTGTAAAAAACAATCCCCATCTGTTTCCAAAACTATCCGATACAGTTATACGCAGTAGACGAGATGAATATAGGAAACGCTTACACAGTTCGAGAACAACGTTTATGCGGAACAGTGTTATCTGTATGGGGCCGATTGTATATAACAAACTGCCAAATCATTTAAAGGATTTGAATGTCCAACTATTTAAGAGAGAGGTCAAGAAATTACTGATTGAAAGAGCCTACTATAAGATAACGGATTTTTTAAATGACATATTGTAATCTTTATTTTATTTAATTAAAATAGTTAATAGCTACTAATAATCATGCAATTAATGAACTTAATCCTGGAGCTACATAGTATTGATCGGTTGGTTAGCTGGTAGTATTATGACTGGATTTAAATAAGTATACAGATATGGCATGTAAAGTATAATATGGAGCCACATCACATTGATTTGTTTTTATATAAGTTTACTGGATTCAAATAAGACGTACGATGCAGCATATAATCTGGGGCCCAATTCTCCTAAATATATTTATTCAAAATACAGTTTCGATATAATGTCAGTGTCACAAATGGTATTCTTGTAAATTAACTGATATTTGAATGAAATTGTAATGAGATCGTTAATTGAAACAAGTGTCAAAATATGTGTCAACAACGAACAATTATACGATAATGGCTGCAGTAGGTTAGTAGAATACCGATTCTCAGTCAATTCAAAATATAATCTCATTTCGTTATATATATATGTATATATATATATATATATATATATATATATATATATATATATATATATATATATATATATATATATATATATATATGTATATATATATAAACGACGGCCATATATCTCAGACCGACGTCAACTTTTTGGCTCCAAATTATATGCCATGCGTGCGTCCTTATTTGAATCCAGACATGACAATTATAAATATGTGGTTCCAGGGACAAGTTACTTCAGAACTTGCTCCGTGTAATAATAATATATGATATAACCATTTTATACATTCTTACCAGCACTATAATGATCCTATTTCTACTTGATAATTTAAATACTATTTAAGTCCGATATTTTCCATTTTTTGTATAGGTACTATTTAGCTCCATTTATACTGTATAATAATTAGGTATGCCAAATCATCACCAACCTCTGAGCGTTATGCCAATTGCATCCAGGCCTTCGCCTTGGAGCCCGGGCTCCGCTTTCTAGTCTAACCAGATTTGACAGAATATAAGCTTTTCCACAGAGCGACTGCCGTCTGACCTCCGCAACTCAAAGGGATAGCCATATTCTATGGTTTAGACCAGAGTCAAGATGTTCGCGGGTACAAATTCCTCGTAACGACTGTCAAAGATCTTTTTGATGACAGCTCGCAGCAGCAGGCGTGGAGAGTATGACTTTTTGTGTTCGGTCACCCATCTATAAACCAGATGGTTACGAACCCGCTTAACCTTGCAAATCGATAGATTCGAGCGGTCGCCACTTTGCCACTCACACACTTATTTGAATCCAAAACTTTTTAATATAGACCTGCTGGTCAATATTATGTGGCTCCAGGATTATGTTACTTGAGTATTTTTGTTTGAATACTTTAGCTTACTATTTAACGCATAATTGTATACCATAATCTGTTTATTTATTTGGCTTCTTTAAGACATACATATACCCGTCAATCAATACTTAATGGTTTCACATTACAATTATTTAAATTTTAGTTTTCGATACATAGGATGATCCAGTGAATTTATATTCATTACGTCTATGCATTGTCAAATCCGAAAGCATACTATATTAATCCACTTTAAATATGAACTGATACTGATTATCTTATGCACAATAGCTTATATGAATATTATGTGGCTCCATGACGTTAGTACGGCACGCCATATCTGCGTACTTATATGAATTTGGGTTGTTTGGCTGATATGAAATATGATCATCATATGAGCCAAACGACGTCCACAGCTGGACATAGGGTGACCGGCCACAAAAGATCACATCCCTCCCTGCCTCGTAAAGTACGTAAAGCCATCGGTTTCGGTTATAATCTTTGACAGTCGTTAGGGCAATCAGTGCCCTCAAATATCTGGTCTAAACCATAAAACATGCCCACGCCTTCGGGTTGTAGAGGTCAGACGGCAGTCACTATGTGAAAAAGCTAATATTCTGTCAAATCTAGGCAACTATTATGAAAATCTTTCTGAAATTTCTTTCGAAACACAATACCCACGATGGAGTTCCTTCGGACATCTTTTTTTATTAATGTGAAACATTTACAGAATAGAAAATAATAGTTTATTTGTTGGAATACTGTTTACAAAGTTGTTTACTGTTTTTAAGTCCATAGTATTTTGTCGTCACCGGCGTACAAATGTTCCTTTTACATTAAATATAATCTTAAATACTATAGTGCTATTACATAAGTCTTACTGTTCATCACACTGTATGACACATTTTAAATTAAAGGTCAACATTAATAAAATTTGCACGTCATAAATTCTATTGAATAATATAGATAGAGTACTAATATCATCATTTAAAAGTGATAGGAATTAAGTATTTGGTAGAAAATTGTGACTGGCAGAACTTGTAGCTTTGGTAGAAAATTAGGCAGAATCTGTGGTAGAAAATAGTTACTTTGCAAGAAATGGTTATTTTGGAAGATATGGTTGTTTTTGTATGATTAGTAGTTTTAATGGAAATTGTAGTTTTGGTAGAAATTGTAGGTTTAGTAGCAATAGTTGTTATGGCACAAATTGTTGGTTTGAGATAATGGTAGATTTGGTAGAAATTGTAGGTTTGGTAGTTTTGAAAGAAATTGTTTTTGGTAGAAAACGGTAATAGTAGTCAACTAAAACTACCATATTACCGGAATAACGTTCTGAAAATGATGATTGGTAGTAGGTGGTTTATTATTATTACAATGTCCGCTATTGTATATAAACTTCTTTGGTGTCTAAATGTTGATCTGATAGTGTAGAAAAGTGGTCACAATAAATTGATGATGCCTTTTGCAGTCCAATAAAGGACTTAAGCCTCTCCACGTGGTAGTTTTGGTAGTAGGGCAGTAGTAGATAAAACGACGCGCTTATAATGTCTAGTTGGTGTTATTAGTATAACATGGCTATGATTAGCTGCTTACTATCAGGCGGGCAGACAGTAGCTCGTTTGCCACCTCTACTGTATAAAAGCGGTCAATTGCGTGTCGGGCCTCGTTTTCACGTTATGTAGTGTACCCATGGGAGCTACCCGTATACATTACTTTTTTCAAAATAAGTTATTGTACAGTTTTGTCCGCGTGGTTACAATGCATAACCATGGCAAATTTCAGCTCTCTTCCAGTTATAGTTTTTTTCGTAAAACCGCGGATGGACAGATGGACATGGTGCAACTATAAGGGTACCTTTTAGTTTACTACGGAACCCTAAAAAAGATTTATAGCTAGGTATTCATGACCAAATCCTTGTGTGATAAGCACAAACACAAGTGTTAGTTCTATGTCTGGATGTAATTTTTGCATAATTATAACATACTAGAGGACGTCAGCAGCTACGCCTGCATTTTTTAATTTACCCGTTTTGGTCGTGGGAATTTCGGGAAATCCTTTCTTAGTGCACCCCTACGGTCTCCAAGGAACATGCATGCCTAATTTCAGCTTCCTACGTCCAATAGTTTCTGCTGTAGCGTGTCTGTCAGTCAGTCAGTAACGCAAGGATTTTATATATTAAGATATTGTTTATCTGACTGCCTCATTGTTCTACGGATAATTTACTACTGCTGATCATAAGTTCCGGGTCGGGTTTGTTTCCTTGGTAGGGCTGACTAATTTTTGCTAAGATTGTTAATAATTAGTTTCGACCCCGATCGTCAGAAAAAAAAACTCTACGTCATGGAACCCGAATGTCATGAAAATCTAAAGAAGTCATCATTTGAGGCCAGCTCAGCTGATTGAGAGTGCCTGAGAGGTTTCTGATAAAAATTTGACCAGTGCCTTTCAACCTGCTTCTTTTCCCTCCTTCTCTTCCTCCTGGTAGGCAGCGAGTTGGATGTGTTTCTTTGCTATTTCTTTTGTAATGCTGAGAAAACACAGGCATATGTATGAGCAACAGATAGCTTACCATCAAGTATGTAGCTGACTCGTCAGCCACCGATGAATGCAATAAATAAAATTAACCAAGTCTACTAATAATCGTGCAATTAATGAACTTAATCCTGGAGCTTCGTAGTCTTGATCGGTTGGTTAGATGAATAGCTGGTAGTATTATGACTGGATTTAAATAAGTATACAGATATAGCATGTAAAGTATAATGAGGAGCCACATCACATTGATTTGTTTTTATATGAGTTTACTGGATTCAAATAAGTACGTATACGTATACGAGTTAAATAATACGTAAATCTATAACATAATGCTAGCAAATAACTCCATGGCTGCTATAATTTCACTCGTGGATCTAACAATGCATGGTTATAATAAATATAAATCCTCTGGATCAACTTATGTATGGAAAATAGATAGGGATTTCATCTAATGATATTAAATATCTATGGGCCTTATCCGAAGGCGCAAAGTCACTCAGAGGGCAATGGAGAGAGCTAATCTTGCAGGTTTTCTGTGCGAGATCGAATCAGAAATGAGGAAATCCGCAGGAGAATCAAAGACATAGCTTTCCGGATTTGACATGGCTTTCAAGCGTTGTCAGTGGTCAGGGCACATATCTCGAAGTGGAGGCCGTGGAGGCAGAAAGGTTCTGAAGTGGTGGCCACATACCGGATGACGCCGCAGAGGAAATCCTCCAAGATAGATCGACGATCTCGTTAAGAACGCGAGAAGCGGTTGGATGCGGGCGGCTCAAGACTGGTATGTGTGGAGAACTTTGGGGATGGCCTATGTCTAGCAGTGGACGTCGTTTGGCTGATATGATGATGTATTGATGATATTTCATCATACAAGCCAAACGACTTCATATAAGCACGCAGATCTGGCGCGGCGTGTATAGTAATGTAGCCACATAATATCCATAACCTTGTGTGCATAAGATAATCAGTATCAGTTCATATTTAAAGTGGATTAATATAGTATGCTTTCGGATTTGACAATGCATAGACGTAATGAATATAAATTCAATGGAAGATCTTATGAATGGAAAACTAAAATTTAAATAATTATAATGTGAAACCATTAAGTATTGATTGACGGGTATATGTATGTCTTAAAGGAGCCAAATAAATACACAGATTATGGTATACAATTATGCGTTAAATAGTAAGCTAAAATATTCAAACAAAAATACTCAACTAACATAATCCTGCAGCCACATAATTTTAACCAGCAGGTCTAATATAAAATATAGTTTTGGATTCAAATAAGTACGCACATGTGGCGTATAAAGTGAGCGGCCCGTGGCAAAGTGGCGACCGCTTGAATCTATCGATTCACAAGGTTAAGCGGGTTCGTCACCGTCTGGTTTATAGATGGGTGACCGGCCACAAAAAGTCACACCCTCCGTGCCTCGGAGAGTACGTTAAGCCGTCGGTTCCAGCTGTCATCAAAAAGATCCTTGACAATTGTTACGAGGAATTAGTACCCGCGAACATCCTGACTCTGGTCTAAACCATAGAATATGGCTATCCCATAGGGTTGAGGTCAGACGGCAGTCGCTCTGTGGAAATGGTAATATTCTGTCAAATCTGGTTAGACTAGAAAGCGGAGCCCGGGCTCCAACGCGAAGGCCTAGATGCAACTGGCATAACGCTCGGACCATGGTGATGATTTGGCATAATTATTTTGTTTTTACGTGCCTTTTTAAAAGCGTGTTTTTCTAGTGTTCTTTAAACTATTAATTAAATGTAGAGACTGAAAGTTAGGTCTCGTAATTTTGTGATAAAGAGTGCCATGTCTTAGATCTTCCTCAATAAAAGACTGTGATTCCATAATTTGAAGTGAAACCCTACCAAATTGTAAAACTAAATAAATACTATACAAATCTAACTAGAGTTTTATTTTAGAACTCTAGTTAGATGCACGGTTGGCGTAGTGGTTTAAGCGGTCCCTCGCCGCTTGACACTTCGCTGAGTGTTGTGGGTTCGATCCCCACACGAGGCAACACTTTGTGTAATTCCCAAATTGTTGTTTTGAGTCTGGGTGTTCATTGTGTCCGTTAGTTGTATTTTTTTAAAGTCCCCGCGACACAGGATATAGTCATAAAGCGGGAGTTGTCTTAAAAAAAATATATATATTAAATAAAGGAACGTTTTTATTTCATTTTAAATTTACGATTATATTTCCGAGAGTCCTGGGGACTCCACCAGGTAAATTGTGAATGTGTGAAGTCACCGGGTAAATCAAGGGCTAGTCGCGATTCGAGCCCTTTGCGTTGAAACCCGAGAACCGCTTAGAAACGTGCCAAAAGTATTACAGCAAGTATAAAAAAGAAAGACAACTCCAACTTTGTCATGAGTGGTTTGAATTCAAATATCTTAATATGCAATTATCATGGATAGGTAGCGATAGCCTAGTGGAGATACCAACAGACTGGCATGCAGAGGATATCGGTTACGAATCCACGGCGCGCGCCAATGACTATTCGGAGGTATGTGCGTATGGAATTATTAATTATCGCTTGTCCCGTGCCTCGGAGAGCATGTTAAGCCGTCGCTCCCGGTAGTGATAAAGATCTTTGACAGTCGTTACAGAATCTCAGTACCTTCTAAATAAACTGACACTTGTCTAAACCATGGAATAACGCTATCCTTTCGGGTTGCGGAGGTCAGATAGGCAGTCGCTGTCGCAAATCCGGTAAGACTAGTAAGCAGACCCCAGATTGAAACTGGGATAGCGCTAAGAGAATGATGATGCAAGTATCATGGAAACGTTCATATAGACATAAATAAATGTCAAAACCTGCAGTTTCCATAGAAACTATATCACTACACATCTATAGGTAAGTACTATATTGCTTAAAGTATTTCTGCTTACCAACTCCGCCATCACTGCCTCGGATTTCAGAAGTAGAAACTGTGGGTCAATCAATCAATCCGTTTGCACAAACTTGGGTCGCCTTGAGATCTAACAGAAATATAATAGTGAGATATTAATTCCTATCATCGAATATTGTCATATAACTCGATATCATACGAGAGTAATAATTAATCTGCACTCTGTAATCTTTACACGTAAAAAAATGTTTATAGATACCTATATCGCGCAATGTTAGCTAACGTAAGTACACTAAGCTCTTTTAGTGTACATTAAATTTAGTACTTTCAAAAGTCATAAGCCTGGTATATTACTTACGGTCGCTTCAGTACGATCCATGCAGTTTTGTAAGAACACAAAAACAATTCCATCTTGAAAATTTACCTAAATATTTATGAGTACCGCCCATATTTCTTCACGCAAGGTTTGTTTGCAAACTTTGAACAAAAAGGTAACGAATGATAAATCGGGGTATCTGAGTTCACGAAATTAATTGAGCTCGTACGAACACCAGATTGGAATTGGTCTTGTGTTGGATACAAGTAAATTTTTATTCCCTTGCGTCCTACCCATCACTTTCACGAACTTACCTACATATATACGGAATTGGACGGCATAGGGCCCTTTGAGGAATGGAAAAGAAAATATTTCTTTTAGTGAACTTCGATATATTTTGGGTATTCACAAACGTAATAGGATTGAGAGGAATACAAGTAACCTATTTGCTTAATAAATAAATGTCATCAATACGCGTGTCTCTTCGCATTGATTACAACAAATCAAGTATTCTGCATAGGTGTACCGGTAAGAGATATTTATATGAAATATTTCAAAAAAAAAACGTGTATGATGAAATGATTCACACGTCATACTCGTGAACGGGTGCCATCTGCCGGGACTGGTCGGCTCTGAACTGCTGCCGAAATTCTGTCAAAGGATAACTTTATTGCAGTTTATAGTCGTCTCACATTGTACTCACATATTTATACTTTATACCTTATTTTATATATTATTAATTTTAATCATATTGTCTGGACTAGAGAGAGAGACTATGACCTCTGAGTTTGTTTCGGATGTTTCTTCTCAGGGCAGTCAGTTAGGAAACACCGGCCTCATCTAGTTTATTTTTTTTTTAAATTTGACTTTGTTTAAGTGTTTGTAACGAACCTATGAACAAATAAATGATTTGACTTTGACTTTGATAATGTCTATCAACAATATTCGTTAACATAATTATCTGCGCGAAATTCTGATATACTGAATAATTTCTTCACATGTTTTACTAGCCTAGTTTTGGATTCAATCCGATTCCCTGCTAGTAAAAACCATTTTGTGATAAGCAAGATGATAATTATGTAACATACCAGAAATCTGGTTTCACAGCTTATATAAGGCCTTGTCTTTTTTAAACCCAATCAAAGCATTGCAGGTAGTTGTTGTTCGCAAGACACAAGCGCAATATTAATTTTATCACTCTCAAACATAAATTTGCTTTAGTTGACTTTTCTCGATTAGTTGTTACCTCACACACGGCTCTGGTCGCATGTATTACACACCTAAACCTTCCTTAAGAATCACATTATCTATTAGTGAAAACCGTAAAACCCAACCCAAAAATCCGTTACGTGGTTTTTAAGTCTATCATTTTTATACAAACAGACTGGACGGAGAGTTCTTCATTTTATAATAAGTATAGTTGTAATAATAAGTATATATGCTGCTATTTTGTATAGTTTGTTCCTACCTTTGGGTATGAACAAACTATAGAAAATAGCTCACTCCACGCCCACTACCCATAATACTACGGTATTTGTACCGTAGTATTATGGTCAGTGGGCGGGCTATAATTAATTAATCATCTCGGACGAATACAAAGAATTCTTTAAAAGGAAAACCTTTGAAGCGAACTCACTTTTTTTTACAATAAGTAGAAGAAGGCCTTAGACTTTGAACCCCGAGTGCTAAAAAGGTTAGGCCTTTAATATAATATAATAATCATTTATTTTCAGGTAATAACAACCTTAACATACATAAAATCTTAATATATGAAATCCTTGCGTTACTGACTGACTGACAGACACGCTACAGCCGAAACTATTGGGCGCAGGAAGCTGAAATTTGGCATGTATGTTCCTTGGGGACCGTAGGGGTGCACTAAGAAGGGATTTCCCAAAATACCCACGGGATCGGTCAAAACAGATAAATTAAAAAAAATGTGCAGGCGTAGCTGCTGGCGTCCTCTAGTAACATTATAATATTACAAAACAAACAGGTGTTGTTTACGGCTTCATGTTACGCTAAGTGGTATTGTGTAATCTTCCATAAAAACGCCGATACACAACACCTTTCGGCCAAAACTCTTCTTTGAGGAAAGTCTCGAGATGATGAGTCGGCACCCGCACCATGTACGACTTGAAGTTGGTGTTATGCCGTGACTCCAATCTCTCGACTCTCAAAGTCCAGTTGGTCTTCAGGCGTATGTATTCTACGAGCTCCTCGTCCTTTGTGGAATGATGCAGCCGAGACACGTACAACTGCGTGGTTGGTACGGTGCAACGCAGCAGCATGTTCGGTCGCACTAACCCGGTACCACAGAGGTTACGACAAGTAGGTTTCTTCTTCTCCACCTTGATGAAACCGTTCTCGTCGCATTTCTTCGTTTGTGGGGCTCGTAGCTCCACGTCCTTGTTATGAAGGGGTGCACAACGCTTTTGTTTACCCCCTTTTTCATCCGGCCGATTTTGCTGCGTTTTGCTTTAGGCAGCAACATTGGCATAGGCGCGCTTAAGCATTGACGCATCATCACTCGTCAGAACCTTGACTGGTGTCAATGACCCGAGTTCAGTTCGTTCGTTCGTTTCGTTTTCCTGCAAGTCTACGTAAAAATTAAGAAGTATTTGAAATGACGTTGCATTTCGTGCGTTGGGAAAAGTGGGCCTTGCGCAGGATAGGGGTTAATACGCGCGTAGCAGCGCACAACACGTCCGCACTCGACGACCGTATTGTGCTACTTTCAGTAGTGTACTTATAGGTGATCGGTGTAGAATAGTTTTGTTATAGTTTTTAATTAATTTACTGCACGAATAGCGTAACTGGTTTGGGCTGTCGCCTCACTGTCTTACACTGCGCCGTGTGTCGTAAATTTGATTCTCACACAAAACCACACTTTGTGTGTTCTACAGTAAACCCCTGGCTAGCGCGTGTTGGGCCACCCTGAATTAAAGGTACTCGCTTTCTATAGTTACTCTTACTTAGTGTCGAAGGATTAGAGAGACTCAAGCAAGCAAAGCATACAAAATATATTGTTTCACTTGAAAGTTTCAAAAGTTAAAATAAGTCAAAGATAGTCAGTCGCCTTTTACTCGATGACTTATTTCATATGTGACATATTGCAACTTATTAAAGTTGTGGTTGATGCTTAAGTGTTGTGGCGTATGTGTGGCAAAGTTGTTGCCGCATTAGTCTATCGATTCGCGAGGTTAAGTAATTTCGTCTCTACCTACATAGTTTAACGATCGATGGCTGGCCATAAAAGGCACACCCCATACTTCGTTGTGCTACAAAAAGAGCTGGCTGTCATAAAGACCTAGAACAGTCTTTATAGTATGAAAGATGTTTGAAAATACTTACTTCTGTGACAATAATCATAGTTATATAAATTAATAAAATCCGATTTATACATAATAACTGTATTTCTGATTATCGAAGGTCAGATGGTCGCCGCTCCGAGGGAAAGCTAATACATGTTGTTCGCTTTGGAGGTCATGCCAGTGGCTCTAAAGGAAAATTTTGGATATAAAGCTGAGATGATGGTGATGATGATTTATGTTACCGTGTTTTTGCTAAATATTTTCTAACCGCAAAAGAATCCTTATCATCATCATCAGCCCTGTATATAAACTGTCCCATTGCTGGCCAAGTGCACACATGTCTTCCGAGAACAATATGGAGAACTCTCAGACATGGAGGTTTCCTCACGATGTTTTCCATCACCGTTAAGCAAGCGATAACTAACAATTTAATACACACTTAACTTCAAAAAGTCATTGATGTGCATCGTGGATTCGAACCCGAGTTCTTCTGCGTAGCAGTCTGTCGGTCTCTCCACTAGGCTCAGACTAAGAATCCTTATGCCGACAGAAAAATATTTAACATCAAAATGCCACATTATTATCGCCATAAGTCCACATTATTTAATATACGGTGTATGGGAACTACCCATTCTGAATCGTTTATATTCAATAAAACAGAAATTATATCCTTAATATTTGTAACTTAAAATAACGAAATAAGTTTAACAGACTTAGAAGGCTGACTTTAATTTTAATCACAGCTTGTCTCAGATTCATTACCTTCTTTAGCGAGTAAGTAAGAAACAAACTTTGTCAATTTAAACATTAATACGGCCCGAATAGAACTAAGTAAAACATTGACAGTGCATGTCGAGTGTTTGTTGTTGTGTCGTCACCGAGGGATCCTCTATTGTACCGCTGCGGCTGCCCGACGATAGGAGCCCGTCATGATACGTCAACATGTTATCAAGTGTATGCGATTACGTTGGGTTAACTATAATTTCGATGTTGTTATTTGATTTTGATTATATAAGGTACTTTTTTGAATATTTAATTTATAAAAATACCTGCTGGCGTTACTTCTTGGACGATGTTACGCAACTTATCATACAGGTAGAAATATAAATAATCAACCTAGTACCATTATAATAATACTCTATGATATATCTACCAATCTATGACTGGAGAGTGATGTGAACCATAGATACTGTGCAGCCACATACAGCTTCCGACTTTTTTAAACATATTTTTGACAATGTTTAGCTAAAGATCTTAATTAAAAGCCCCTTTAAATGTGCTTCATCACCTCCCTAGCGTTATTTCAGTTGCATCTAAGACGTCGCGTCGGTCTCTGAGCCCCGGGTTGCTTTCTAGTTAAACCAAATAGAAATAGAGACAACATATTTGCTGCTAGCTTGCGCGATAGACAATTTGTTTGCACCTAGTTAAATGGAGTATCTTACGAATATAATTAAAATATTAAGAAACTAGTTTAATGAATTTGAAATTGAAAATAATAAATTATAAATTACTTATTAATAAGCGCGAACGAAGTCGCCAGCAAAACATAATTTGTAAACTGTTTCATTTGCCGACGCAGAGTACCATTTAATTTTATCATTTCCTGATACTCTCCATCAATCATCATGTCAGCCTAGAGACGTCCACTGCTGGACATAGGCCTCTCCCAAAGTTCTCCACACACACCAATTTTGAGCCGCCCGCATCCAACCGCTTCCCACGATCTTATCCAGATCGTCAGTCCACCATGCGGGAGGCCTACCCCTGCTGCGTCGTCCGGTACGTGGTCGCCACTCCAGAACCCGCCTGCCCCAACGGCCATCGGTTCTTCGCGCTATGTGCCCTGCCCATTGCCACTTCAGCTTGGCTATTCGGAGAGCTATGTCGGTGACGTTGGTTCTCCTGCGGATCTCCTCATTTCTGAATCGATCTCGCAGGGAAACGCCGAGCATAGCTCCCTCCATCGCCCTCTGAGCGACCCTGAGTTTTCGGATGAGGCCCATACTTAGCGACCACGTCTCAGCGCCGTAGATCATCACTGGCAACACACACTGGTCAAAGACTTTCGTCTTCAGACACTGCGTGATATTTTACGTGAAGATATGCCGTAACTTCCCGTACGCCGCCTAACCGAGTTGGATTCGACGAATGACCTCTTTCTCGAAGTTGGACCTACCTAATTGGATCATTTGTCCCAGGTAGACGTACTTGTCGACAACTTCGAGTGTTGAGTTCCCAACCTGGATAGGAGTAGGTACGACATGGGCGTTAGATACGATTTTCATCTTGTCCATATTCATCTTAAGACCTAGGTACTTGTTGGGAGACTCTACAGAGGCCATCGAGCATTGTGCTGAGGTCTTCTGTGGTCTCAGCCATGACCACGATATCATCAGTAAATCGAAGGTGAGTGATGTACTCGCCGTTGATGTTGATGCCGAGTCCTTCACAGTCCAGAACCTTGAAAACGTCTTCCAGTGCAGCGGTGAAGAGTTTCGGAGATATAACATCTCCCTGCCTCACCCCTCGCTGTAGCCGAATAGGTTTTGAGCTCTGGTCCTGGAGGCGGACTGACATGGTGGCGTTTTCGTACAAATACTTCAGCACTTCGACATATCGATAGTCAATTTGGCACCGTTGGAGAGACTGCAGCACTGCCCAGGTTTCGATCGAATCAAAGGCTTTCTCATAGTCCACAAACACCAAGCATAGAGGCTGGTTATACTCCTCGGACTTGTTCGGGAGGCTGGAAGTCGTCTAGCTTGATCTCGAGATGATTCGTGATGACCCTAGAAAACAAGTTATAGACTTGACTCAGAAGTGAGATGGGTCTTTAGTCCTTCAAAAGGGTTTTGTCGCCCTTCTTGAAGAAAAGCACCACCACACTTCTGTGCCATGCCTGTGGCGTTTTGCCCTCGAGTATGACGGAATTAAATAGCTTCCGAAGCATTTCTACAGCAGGTGCACCGCCAGCTTTCAGAAGCTCTGTAGTTATGCCGTCATCACCGGGTGCCTTGTTGTTTTTTAGTTGTTCTAGGGCTACACTAATCTCGTGCATGCTGACGTCCGAGATATCTTCAGTATAGTGTCGGGTCAATCCAGCTCTAGGGTCAGTGGCTGGAGTAGTCACAGGTGTTCGTGTAGTCGTGTATAGCTGTCCATAGAACCGTTCGATCTCCTCCAGGAGCTGAGGTTTGGACGAGATAATTCTGCCATCCTCCGTCTTCAGCTTTGTCAGCTGACTCTGCCCGATTGACAGATCACTTTGGAACACTTTGGAACCCTTATTCCGCTCGATCGCCTCTCGAACACACTAACAGCCATTTCCAATATTCGATCCATACATGGATTTTGAGATTTGAGATTCGTGTTTGACATATTTTGTATGGAGCATATATCAAAAACAATTCTAAAATCTACAGATCTATCTATAGATCGAATATTGAATTCCGTAGTTAAAGATCTGCCTATTGAGACGCCGATATTTTGGCATGTCGTCGGAGGATAGCAGAAGCATCCTACGCCTTTCCTCTATGAGCTCGAGGGTCGGACCAGAGATTTTGTTGGCTCTTTTCGTCGTTTTGGGCTTCAAGAACTTCAAGCCTGTTGTATGGACAGCATCCACGAACCTGCCACTGAAGTCGTCCATATCTACGCACTCTACCAGGCATTCGAAGCGGTTTCGCAGTTCAAACTGAAAGCTTACTTTAACTGTCCATCAAACGCTTTATTATTTATCGATATTCTTGAATAGTTTCCCTTTCAATGGATCTAATTTGTTTAAACTTCTGGTGATGTTTTGAATACGCCGTTCTGCTAATATCACATTGTTATATGCGATATAACAGTATTATCTAAAAGGTTATAATTGTTCAAAGCCCCTAAGTGTAAAGGCTATTAACGAAATATAATTTAAATCGAGAACGGCCGAACGGGATGTCGTTGTGACGTCGAATGTATTGTGGTTAAGTGAAGCGAGTTATATTGGTAACTTGCGAAGTTATGGCCGACCTCACATTGGGCGTCAACGTTCCTCGAGCGTACGCCCAGCGTGCGCTCGGCGTTCACTCTGTTGTACAGAGTGAACACCCCGGGCGCATGCCGAGCGGACGCCGAGCGGACGCCGAGCGTACGCTCGAGGAACGCTCATGAGTGACGTGAGGGAGGCCTATTTCGTGAGGTGAATATAGGTGTTCGAGGAATCCAATTTTTGATTGGTGCTTGAGCGCTTGAAGCCCTTTAATCTAGTAGTGTAACTACAGGTGATAATAAATCATAATTGCCACTTGTCTTTATTATTTGGAATATAAGACACTGCCATAAATATAGAAACGAACAAATGCCTTCTTGATGAAATAAAACATGAAGTTATTTGGCATTTAATCAGCGGTATAAAGCCTAGACTTTGTAAAAAAGTCCTGCTCTTTCATTATGAGCAATGCCAACTATGATGTTATACGCCACGGGTCTGCAAAAACTATAATTGTCTTTGCTTCGCCCCGTTTCTAATCTAAGAATTACGCGCTGGACCCCGAAGAATGCTTAATGCGTGCAAAAATATGAAAGAAACACCGGTTCAGTTTTGCTACTAGAAAAATTTAATTTGAATATCTTAATGAGCAAGTCACGTGGATACGTTTATAACGGCATAAATATATTCCAAACTCAGCAGTTTCCATAGAAATTATAATACTAGGTGTATTGCTAAACGTATTTCCGCCTACCAACTCCGCCATAACTCCCTCGGATTTCAGAAGTAAGTATTGCGGGTCAATCACTGAATCAGTTTGCAGAAACTTGGGTCGCCTTGCGATCTACCAGAAATATAATACAGAGAGTGAGATATTAATTCCTATCAACGAATATTGTGATATACTCCGATATCATACAAAAGTAATAATAATTATTATTACAATCTGGTCGCTTCGAGAAAATAATATAATATAAAAATAACGTAATAGCATATTCAGACATGCCTATATCCCGAAATATTTCCTAACTTAAGTACATTAAGTACTTTTTAATGTAGATACATTTTGTACTTTCAAAAGTTATAAGCCTGGTATTACGTACGGTCGCTTCAGTGGGATCCATACACAGATTTGTAAGAACACAAAAACAATTCCATCTTCAAAATTTGCCTAAATATTTATGAGTACGGTCCACATTTCTTCACGCAAGGTTTGCTTGCAAACTTTGAACAAAAAGGTAACGGATGATAAATCGGTGTATCTGAGTTCACGAAATTAATTGAGCTCGTATGAACACGAGATTGGAATTGGTCTTGTGTTAGATATACAAGTAAATTCTTTATTCCCTTGCGTCCTACCCATCACTTTTACGAACTTACCTATATACGGAACTGGACGGCATAGTGCCCTTTAAGGAGTGGAAAAGAAAATATTTCTGTTTGTGAACTTCGATATATTTTGGGTATTCACATACGTAATAGGACAAGTAACCTATTTGCTTAATAATTAAATGACATCAAAACGCGTGTCTCTTCGCATTGATACCAACAAATCAAGTATAACGTATAGGTGTACCGTTAAGAGATATTTTTATGAAATATCTTATTGCAAATAAGGATATGACGAAATTATTATGCCTATCGACGATATTCGTTAACATAATTATCTGCGCAAAATTCTGATATATTGTTAATAAATGGTTGTAATAGTAATTATTAATAGAATCTCTAAAACAGGCCGTAATCATTACACATGAGTTAATTTTTTATTGGCAATTAATTGGTTCACATGTTTTACTAGCCTAGTTTTGGGGCACCCCCCCGTGGGATCTCAGTAAATGTGGTTAGGTCACCCACGGTGAAGCTAAGCGAGATCCCGGGAGTGGACGCTCCGCATGGGCTTGACGGAGGCCTGCGCAGAATGCGTCTAATGGTGCGGGTGCGAGGGACAGTTCTTCTGTCCCTCGCAGTCGGGCGCGGTCGCGGGAGGAGAGGCGTGTCGGTGTTGCGTTGCCGCGCGCCCTATCTCCCGCAACCAAATGGGGTGCACCAAGAAGAGGAGATGCGGTGTTGCGTTGCCGTCCTCCCTATCCTCTGCAGCCGCTGGGTGTTTTAGCGGCGGAGCCCAACATCTTCATCTGCCGCAAAGGGGGTTTTGTTCTGGGCCCGCCTGACCATCTGACGGGTCAATACCCGCCGGGGGTAGCGAGAAATGCTTCGGTGATACCCGACCCTCCGACACACGGG
This sequence comes from Euclidia mi, assembly GCA_944739405.2. Classification (NCBI taxonomy): domain Eukaryota; kingdom Metazoa; phylum Arthropoda; class Insecta; order Lepidoptera; family Erebidae; genus Euclidia; species Euclidia mi. The sequence goes on from OX123189.2 coordinate 38,175,004, forward strand.
TACATGAGGAACACGGGTTCGTTTTAGTCACTAAGAGTCTGACAGTCCCCTTCGCCCTTACCCCAGGGCGGAGGGCCTCCATGAGGATTTTCCAACCCGACACCAAAAAAAACTAGTTTTGGGGCAGTGGTTAATGATCCTGATTGTTACCCCTGGGTTGTGTCTTCCATGCTCTTTTTGCACAAATAGTTTTGTAATGAACAAGACGATTATTTAACTTACTACTGATTAATCAGGTTTCATTTATAAATATGTACCTTGGTTTTAAAAAGACATGGACTTATATTACTTAAATATAAGTCCATGTCTTTTTAAAACCCAATCAAAGTGTTTGAAATAGAAATATTGTTTATGATAAATTGAATTGATTATATCAGTTTAGTAGCATGTTACTTTGTCTATTGAAAATTTCTGACTTTGGTCACTCTATGAACTGTCAAATCATTCACTCTTCTTGCATTGTCGTTTCCGTAAAAAAAAACTCTCTTGTCCCCCACGCCGTCTTGTAAGTTCGCGTTTTGGAATTGAATTATATTGGTTAATAACCTTGCAACTGTCGCTATTCATGTTGACCGACATAATTGCGAGTGATTGATAAATCGATTGTGATAAAATTGTGAACTATTGAACCCTTGTAAAATTTGTGTGTCGTCGTCCACGTGAATCGTGATCTGAAAACCCTGACCATTGGACTGGTAGCTATAAGATACTTCATTCATTTATTTTGGCCAATATATTTGTATGATGTGTCTAATTAGCTCAAGCCTGACATCAACGATGATTCAGGTATGTAATAGTTGAAATATAATCACTGTGCTATCACAGTATATAGTTTAGACCTTTTGCCTTGTCATAGTCAGGTAGATGTAATACAAACTTCCACTGCGCACTCTGAATAATTCCCTACCTGCCTGCGGCATCTCTAAACAAAGTTGGTAGCAGAGCGTAGTTGATTGTACTTAGCCGCTGTTGATTGTACCTAAACTCAGATTGGTATTGTATAAGCTTGTATCTGAGCTATATATAATAATTGTTAACAGTGTTGTAGTGTTGTTAGGTCAGTTTTGCTTCAATACAATTCAATACAATACAATTCAATAGGCCGCTTGTCCAACCAGTCGACGCCGCGCACGGGCGGGTGTTTTGAAGAACTGTAGCGTGGGCACGCCTCCTCTCTCTCGCGCCCCTGAATATGCGACTGTTCAGCGTCACCAGCACCATGACTACTGCCCCAGGTATTCCCCTCCTTTGGTGGAGCGTCCTCGCCTTGACTCGCGCCCACCTCGTTTTGGGCGGGTGCGTCATTATGACCCCCCACAGATGGCGCGCGGATCGAGTCACCGCGCCTTTGAGGACTTCAAACCACACCCTCGTTTTGATTTGCCCGGTCCTGGCCAACGGTCGCCGCCCAGGCAACAATAGGTCATTGACTCCTGCCCTATAACGCCAACCACCCCCATTGAGACCGTTATCCTACCAACGGTTGCTGTTAGGGTCTGGGGACCCACGGGGACCTCTGTTGTTGTCCGTGCTATATTGGACACAGGTTCACAAAGTTGCATTGTTTCCACTTATTTGGTAGGGCGGGTTAAATTAAATATGAGTTCTTTTCCAAATTGTATACGGGGAATAGGTGACGTAGCCTCTAATGTTGAGGGGCAAGTTAAGGTTTTGTTTGCCCCTGTTGAATCTTCACACCCGAGGAATAAAACCTCGGCTATTGTGCTGAAGAATATTTTGGGTATGCATCCGCAGAAACAGCTACCTGCTGCTGCGGTGAATTTGACATCGGGATTGGAACTGGCAGACCCAAAATTTGACACACCAAGACAAATCGATTTGTTGATTGGCTCTGATGTCCTCGGTGGAATTTTGATTGGTGGGAAACGGGTCTTGGTGCCAAATGGTTTGACTGCCATCCCAACTATATTTGGATTTGCTTTGATGGCACCTGTACCTAGGGACCCCTCCACACGAACTTGATAATTTGTTGGCTGTAGACTCCGCTCTCTCTGATGTGGTTTAGAGGTTTTTGGAGGTAGACGAGCCCCCTCAATCTGCTCGTTTGAATCCAGAACATGAGGAGTGTGAGCTGTTCTTCCAGAACAACACTGGTCGACTCCGTTCTGGTCGGATCATTACGAAGCTAACTTTTCTGTCTGTTCGGCCTCCGCTTGGTGAGTCACGACCTTTATCCGAAGAGAGATTGTTGGCTATGGAGCGTTGCATGGGTCGTGATCCGGAGCTCAGACAGAAGTATATTGAGTTCCTGAGAGAATATGAACTATTGGGATACATGTCTGTGTCAAATTTGGATTGGCGTTCGGTGGAGCATTACTTTCTCCCGCATCATGCGGTATTGAAGCCATCAACTGGCAAGATGCGCACAGTGTTTGATCGTTCTGCGCAGACTTCAACAGGTATCCTTGAACCAGTGCTTGCATTCTGGTCCCAAGTTGGTCAAGGACCTTTGTGACGTCATCACTAGCTTCCGACGACATTAGGTTGTCTTTGTGGCCGATATAAACATGATGTATAGGCAGACGATTATCCACCCTGATGACTGTCGTTTCCAGCTGGTCCTTTGGAGAGAGAATCCTCGCGATCCCGTGGTCGTCTACGAGCTCAATACCAATACGTACGGGTTAAGGTCGAGCCCCTACTTGGCAATACGTTCTCTTTGGGAGCTCGCAGACCGCGAAGGCTTGCGTTTCCCACGAGCCTCTGCCATCCTGAAGGACGATATTTATGTGGATGACATTTTTTCGGGCGCCCTCACAGCGGACGAGCCGATCCTCTTGTGGGACGAATTGATAGGTATCTTGGCCTCCGCTGGTTATGAGTTGCGCAAATGGATTTCCAACTCACCAGCGCTTTTGGAAGGCTTGCCAGAGGATCATCAGCAAGATCCACATTTATTTGAGATTGTTGACAACCCCGCCATGATGGCTGTTCTTGGCGTTCAGTACAGACCAGTCCAAGACATCTTTACGTATTACGTAGACTTGAAATTGCCTTGTTGTTGGACTAAACGTCTCGTGTTATCTTCTGTCGCCAGAACCTTTGATCCAAACGGTTGGATTTGTCCTGTTATATTTTGGGCAAAATGCTTCTTGCAGAAGTTTTGGACAGTAGGATTGACCTAGGACGAACCTCTACGCGGTACTCTTGTTGAGGAATGGACCTCTTTTGTATCCTCACTGCCTGCCATCAACGAGATCTCCTTGCCTCGTCCCATCCTTCCTCCCTGGAAGTACAAGGCAACCCTTCACGGGTTTTGTGATGCTTCAGAACGTGGTCACGCGGCCGTAGTGTACATGCGTACAGTCAGTGCCTCAGGTCAGGTGAGGGTTTCCCTGATCATGGCGAAGAGCAAGGTTGCACCTCTTCGGACATCTCTGACCATTCCGAAATTGGAGCTCTCGGGAGCAGCCCTACTTGTACGCTTATTGAATCACGTATCTAACATTTTGGGTAAAACAATTTGTATTAATGGGACCTACGCCTGGACAGACAGCCAAATTGTTCTTTGTTGGTTGAAGGCGTCTGTCCACACTTTGGAGGTATTTGTCGCTAATCGCGTTTCCCAAATCCAAAAATCCGAAGTCAAACTTTTTTGGAGACACGTGCCGGGTGAGCTCAACTCCGCTGATTGTGCCTCGCGCGGATGCTTGACGCCTAGTTTGATAGGTCATTCGCTGTGGTGGGGTCCGGAATGGTTGAGTCGACCAGAAATTGATTGGCCTCGAACGCCAGTTTTGAATACTTCCAATTTGCCGGGTCTGCGAACCGAGTGTTCGCAGACCCGGCAAATTGGAAGGTAGAATGCGCCTTTGACCCCGATTTTTTGTTAAATCGCTACAGCTCCCTCGACAAGTTGTTAGGTGTTACTGCTTGGATAAAGCTTTTGTTTTTAATTTTAGGCACCCATAACAGAAACGACTGACACCGTTTCTCTCACCACAGGACTCTCTCACCTTTTGGATTCGTTCTGTGCAGTTGCCGCACTTTGAGAAGGAGATTGCTATACTTAAGTCAAGGAAATTGAAATTATCGGGCGCGGTATCTAAATTGAATCCCATTTTGGACGATAAGGGTCTCTTGCGCGTTGGAGGGCGTCTCATGAACGCCAACCTCCCCTACGGGGCACGTCACCCCCTGTTGTTACCTAAGGACGGTCATTTGGTACGCTAGTTGGTAACTGACCGTCACCTCAAAAATTCGCATGCTGGTTGTAATGCTTTGTTGGCCATTTTGCAACGCGAGTTTTGGATTTTGTCTGCCCGAAGAATTATTCGGAGTGTAGTCTTTCGCTGCATTCCTTGCTATAAGCTCAAGGCTTCTACCATGCAGCCCTTGATGGGAGACTTACCGGCAGATTGCGTAACAGAGAGCAGGACATTTGACGGTATTGGCACGGACTTCGCTGGTCCCTTTTTGGTGAAAACATCGACATTTCGAAACAGCAAGACTGAGAGAGACTACTTGTGCGTTTTTGTTTGCCTCTCCACAAAGGCCGTTCATTTGGCATTAGTTTCCTCGCTTACGACCGAGGCGTTTGTAGCCACATTTGACAGATTTGTATCCCGCAGAGGGCTGCCTTCCTTGATCCGTTCTGACTGCGGCACTAACTTCAAGGGCACTTATAATTATTTGAATGACGTTGTTAATTTCCTTGAAACCAACAAGGCTTATATAGGCAATAGGCTTGCCCGACGTGGGATAAATTGGTTGTTTTCCCCACCAAATTGTCCACACTGGGGTGGTATATTTGAGGCCGCTGTAAAATCGGCCAAAACACACTTGCGCAGGACAATCGGTGAATCTGTCCTTACATTCGAGGAACTCGCAACTGTGTTTTGTAAGATTGAGGCCGTTTTGAACTCTAGGCCATTGTGCCCCATCTCCTCAGATTCGAATGATTTGGAAGCCCTTACGCCGGGCCATTTTTTGATTGGTCGCCCGCTTGTCACCTTACCTGAGTACCCCTATATTGATACGAGACCTAATCGTCTCTCGCGTTTTGAATTGGTACGCCAGATTACTCAGAGCTTTTGGAAACGCTGGAATTTGGAATATTTGCACATACTCCAGCAATGCGCTAAGTGGTTCGACAAGACCAATCCACCCAAGATTGGAGACCTCGTTTTGATCAAGGAGGCTAACCTTCCGCCACTCAGATGGCGCATGGGGCGCATTCTTCGTTTGGTAACTGGGACTGATGGAGTTCCCCGATTTGCTGAGGTTTTGGTGGACGGTTCGATTCTGAGGAAAGCGGTTGCAACGTTGTCACGTCTACCAACCGATTAGCGGACCGGTAGGCCGGTCCGGAGCGGGTGGATGTTTAAAATAGAAATATTGTTTATGATAAATTGAATCGATTATATCAGTTTAGTAGCGTGTTACTTTGTCTATTGAAAATTTCTGACTCTGGTCACACTATGAACTGTCAAATCATTCACTCTTCTTGCAAAGTCGTTTCCGTAAAAAAAATTATCTTGTCCTCCACGCCGTCTTGTAATTTCGCGTTTTGGAATTGAATTATATTGGTTAATAACCTTGCAACTGTCGCTATTGATGTTGACCGACATAATTGCGAGCGATTGATAAATTTATTGTGATACAATTGTGAACTTTTGAACCCTTGTAAAATTTGTGTGTCGTCGTCCACGTGCATCGTGATCTGAAAACCCTGACCATTGGACTGGTAGCTATAAGATACTTCATTCATTTATTTTGGCCAATATATTTGTATGATTTGTCTAATTAGCTCAAGCCTGACATCAGCGATGATTCAGGTAAGTAATAGTTGAAATATAATCACTGTGCTATCACAGTATATAGTTTAGACCTTTTGCCTTGTCATAGTCAGGTAGATATAATACAAACTTCCACTGCGCACTCTGAACAATTTCCTACCTGCCTACGGCATCTCTAAACACAGAGCATATCAGTAGTTGTTGTTAGGAGGACAAAAGCGCAATATTAATTTTATCACTCAAAAAATAAGTTTGCATTAGTTGACTTTTCTCGGTTAGTTCTTAAGCTTGAAGTCATAACCCAGTAATGACTTCACACGCGGCTCCGCCCGCATGTATTATTGGTATAGTAGGAATATCTATTGGTGAAAACCGTAAAGCCCAACCCAAAAAGCCGTTCGTATGGAGTTGTTGAGTATGTAATTTTTATGTAAGAGATACTAGAGGAAAATGAGCTTCCTTTTATAATAAGTATTGAATATTATATGCAATACTTTGTAAAGTTTGTTCCTACCTAAATACCGTAGTATTATGGGTAGAGAACGGGTTATAATTGATTACATCTTGGATGAATACAAAGGACCTGTAAGAAGGAAAACTTTTACAGGGAACCTTATACCGAAAAGAGTATTTTAAAAAGACTTATTTAGATGATGATGGATCGATAGATTATTGTTTCATGTCGATAGCGATACACCAAGAAATATAATCCCCTTTAAATAATGTCGCTTACAAAGATACAATTATTACTAAGTACTACAAATTTATTTTACAGGTTAAAACATGAATAAATGTACTTACTGTAAAGTCTTGAAGATTTAATCAAATGTTCGAAAAGAAAATCAAGTATCCTACGTTATTTAGTATAATGAAAACAATACATTTAATTACGTTTGAAGTACGGGTATTCTTTACATCGTATTTGTTATCCATCAAAGCGATTGAATCAACTGTTTATATATTGAATACTCATTTATATTGACAAGAAAACTACCGAAGAAATAAATACATATTATTGCGTAAGTACTATGTTTTTAGGTTCTACGTCGTAATTTAAGAGGAATTTGAGTCCCGGCAAGTAAAGTGGCGTTTCATCACTTTATTGAAAAACCTATATTGAATCTATTTTTCTCAATTCCGAAGTAAACCGGAATGTGATATTACAATTGCATGTAAGATGAATGATTTGTATATTCGAAATATTTAATTTCAACGACATCTCAGCTCTAACAAATACCTGTCAGCCATCACACTGTTCTCGCCAGTTAATTATCTGCTCTTCGTCTCGCCTCCCATGACGAGGCTTTCGTATTGACCTCTTAATTTTAATAAATATATCCCTTATAATAGACTTGTCGTTACCATCATCATTTTGAGTATTTAAATAAGCAAATGCTCTAATTAGCTTTTTAATACCATTGCAGAACGTTCCATCTTATAATCTATATGTTACTGTAAAAGCCAGACGGACGGTAAATCTTACCAGTAAATCCTAAGATTTACCAGCACGACGACGATTTTTTAAATAAAAACTAAAATAAGTTGACGGAGCCTTGCTTCGCAGTGCTCCCATTTTTGGGTTAAAGGTCATAACACAACCTAAAATAACCTAGGAACTTGAATTACAGTCTCACCTAACCTTATGGGGTTTTTCATTATATACGATAATTCTAATATTTGACACATTGTGCACACTCTGTCAATTAAATATTTTTTTTATTAAAAATGCGGACATTTACCAACTCATGCTGGTAAATCTTAAGATTTACCGTACTTCAGGCTTCTACAATAACATAATACAACAACTAAGTAAAGTTAATCCGAGATTTAGTTTTGTAAGCTATACCGAAGAATCCTTGCTAATATCTAACTGAAGACCTACACAAAAAAAATCTAGTAGTAATAGCTAAAACTTTATTTGTTCTAAGAAACACACACAACCGCAAATAACGGCAGTATTGATGGCAGCCTTGGATAAAAATTGGTTGCCTGTAAAGTCGGTATACGGGCGAAAGTTTTACGTGACAACGACTTTGAGTGGTAAAATAATTTTAATGTGAATATTCATTCGTATAGTAGGAAGAAGGATGAAAGACGCGTGCCTTTCACTTTTTATGTCTGTCTCTCTCGCTCTTAGGCGGGACGCGTGACTCTCACTCGCTCTCATTGTGAGCGCATAACGTGAGCGGAGCGTAACGCAGTTTCTTGAAGTGTCACCCGGCAAACCAATTTATAAGACGTTGTCACGTCAAAAATGACATGACAATTTCAATTTATTTTCGGTAAATCAAGAAAGTAAAGCATGAAATGTGGGTGCACAGGAATTAACCGTCATATAGAAGTCGAGTTGAAGGAGTAGAAAATCACTGACATGCCCTTCACTATCCGAATCCAAGTGTTAACCATTTGTTTCGTAATTTGTCAATTTTCTACAAAAACAATGACACAGAATTTCAAACATTCTATTTTAGTACATCAAGGTGAAACAGCAATTTTATAATATCTGCCTGGGTGTACGCGAATGTTACACACTGGAATTAAACTACAGTTTACGGAGTTTATCGCGTTACATTGGTTTCACTGAGTTATTTATTATATTTAAACCGAATGATCTAGAATCTGCATTTTTTAATTTCTTACTAGCCGACGGTTCAAATTCTTTATAGGATGCATGGTCTCGGCAGACTGAGGTGATATTTATATTTTTCTTTAATGTATAAGTTATCTCAAAGTACATGAACATATTTCAACTATTGGTGTTCTGAATCTATTTACGCAGAATGAGCTCACAGTGTCCTTAGGTTTTCTAGTGACTTTGTCCTTCTTGGGTTTCATTAGCCTTATGACAGGGTCCCAAGCTGGAGGAACATTCCAACTGAATTTCCCTTTTGAAATTACGGTGTTTTTTTAATTTCAATAGCCTCACGTATCATCCTTTCAAGAAACGGTGTTCTTTTGCGAGTATCTGTGGTTCATCAAATCGCAGGTAGTGGTTGGTTCCTTGTTCCACATGTTCACACACATCATTTCAGCAATTTCATATGTAAAGACCTTGTTGATTTGACTTTGGACACAATTTATACCTTTTTAAGATAACATACACATACAATCACTGTTTCCAGGATATTTTTATTCCTACAAATTGTCTGAACCCATTAATTAACTTGTTTAGCACACTGAGACTTGCGGCTGGAGATGTTGTACATTCAGTCCCACCTATTTAACAAAGCCTGAACCACATGTTGTTTGAAATGCTTTAGAAGTACGCAAACTGCACGTGATGCTGTTTCAATGTTGCGAGTTCCTGTCATTTGAATAAGTGCATTGAAATGTTACATTTTTTGGACTTTTATTTTATAGACGTCAAGAGGGGTTTGGTGTGAAGTTAAAACCAATTTTGTGAGGTCGCAGCCTTTGTCCCGCGGCCGCCATCTTGGCGGTACAAATGGGTTTTAACAGAAAAAAAAAAAACAAATTACGTTTGGTTGCAAATTGTAGAGAATTTACTACAACTTTGGTCCCGTAGCATTTTGTCGTAAAATGGAAAATAACAAAGTTACAAACGAAAATCGAGTGTTTGCAATAAATTTTCATTTAGTGTGTTATAATTTTTTCGATGTCAATCATTAAAAATACATTTAATTTGGATTTACTTCTTTCAAAATAAGACCTCTGCCGCACCATGAGGTCCCAATTTCACTCATTGCAGCCATCCTAAAAACAGGGGTTGAAAAAAGAACTAACTCTATCCCTGGACATCTGAAATTGATAGTCTACCAAGCCAGAGGATACTGCAATTTATTCTGCAGTGCCTAAATGTTCTGGAGACACCTGCTGGAAAATTATTGAAGATAGCAAAATTCATTGAGGAAAATTATGAATTACCGACAAAAATGTGACTTCCCTAACATTTCTTCAACAAAAATTTTATACCGGCGCTTGACCAGACCCTGTTCCAAAGCCTAGCTGATTTCAGAGTCTGAGGACACAGTTGTAGTGGGACAAAAGTCAAAATTTACAAAATGATATAATATAAAATATAAAGACATAACTTTTAATTTTGGCTTTAAGACAAAAGTTTCAGACGCAAATTTGCAGAGAATTTAGTTTTCTACAAAACCTCTTACACATTTTCTGTGTGCGGCCCATATTTTAGCAAATAATCAAGAAAATTATCTGCACGTGCAGTTTTCCAAGATGGCGGCCGAGAGACAAGAGGTACGACCCCACAAACTTGGATCAAGCTTAACACTAGCCCTCTCTACCCATGTGTAAAATAAAATTGCGGCCTCTGACAAATGCAACCCCAAATGTAACTTTTCAATGGCCCAAATAGTAGGACGACACATAAAAATTCTAACTGACGATCATAACAAATATCAAACTTTTAAAGGTCAGAATGTCATAGCAATAAAAATATTAGCACTTAAGTTCAAGATTATTCTCAATAAATAACTGTATATTAAGACGCATATACACAGATGTACGTAATAAGCCGTAGTATTTATGAAGACGCTAAATTTATACTCGTTATTTAGCAACGTAATGGTAACGTTACATATGACGAGGATGTAGCCAACCAACTATATAAGTTGTACGATCTGTCTGTGGTTCCCGTCTCGCGACCATTGGTACAAAACTAAAGGGGCGCGAACAACTCATAATATATCAACGGTAGGGTTGCTTGGTTCTACAATTTTATTTTTATTTCTGTTTAAAATCGCGTATTTTTGTGAGGATTCTTTGCCATGGTTATAATTCTTCGTATTGTTTATTTACGTATATATAGACTACTGTTGATGAAGTAAATAAATATTTCCTTTGGAATTTAAAATGAATACATCCAGCAGGTAATACACTGACGTACAATGTCAGTGTATTACCAATATTTTATATTAAGCTAAGATCTAAGAGAATCTTTTTGGAATAATATATTATATATTTAGCTTAATCGAGTCTGAAAACTTATTTTTACAAAGCCTTTGCGCTTTTGAACACAAAGAAGATTCATTATCTAACAAGCTTTATTACTTACAATAAAAAATTTTAATTATTTCATGTCTATTCATAAAACCTCAATAATAGAAGTAACTGTAACGTAAAAAGAACCGTTCGGGTGTGTGCTGTTACGATATCCCTACTAGGGTGTGTCTAAATGAGAAGCGTGGTTAAATGTTACAATAAAAATTGATTTAATTGCCAATAAATTTTAGACATCATTTAGCAAGCGTTACTTTAATGAAAAAAATTACTATTTATGTGATATTAAGAAAAATTTACACAGGGTCGCGTAGTTCGGCGAGGGGTTGGGGTTTTTGTGGAGAATCCTGCTGCCGATGGTCCAGGAGAGGTGGTCAACTTATCTCGGAGCTGTAGCCGCCGCAAAAGGGCCCGCGAAACCAACGCGTCCGCTTTTATAGGAGCTCGCGGTGCGGTGGGGGCGGAACATGCAGGCAGCCGGGAGGCGGTGTCGTCTCGACGTCACAGCGACGTCACACACTCCCCCCATTAGGCCAGAATTTTCCCAGGGGGAAAATTCTGTGGCTGGTAGGCGGCAACTGCATTCGGAGACCCTGAAACACATGAGTGGTAGTGGTGTCAGTAGGTTAAATACAAGGCAACTATTAACCCTGAAAGAGGGAAAAAACAAGTATAACCCTCGGCCATTCATACGTCACCAAGCATTGAACGTTCCTATAACCTGACATTCATCACATTCAAAAAGGCCTACACACTATCATACGCATGAACAAGCCAACATTCATTCAAGATGCGAGTCGCATTCATTATAATACACGACGCGCGAAGAGGTATTATACGTGAGTTTTATAGCAAATAGTCACCCAGTCTATGTTGGTAGGCACCACCTGACCACCCATATTCGATAAGTGAAATTAATTGAAAGAGTATAAGTCGTAAACCAATATTACAATCTTACTATATTACGATACTAACAATCATACGATTAGTTGGCAGTATCACAAACAAATTGCTCATTAACAAGGTAGATGCAATATTGCAAGGACAATTTGTATTCATTTAAAATGGAATAACAATGAAGGTTTGAACCAGTGAACACGTGAGTCATCACTGCGCGCTTGGCGCCGGCCGCATTCCATTCTCGCGGACAAATAACAGGTTTGTGATTATGATACAAAATCGACAACGGCAAATACACAATTCGGAATAGGTTGCAATGTATAGTACATCACCGCAGGAGACAATCGATGACATAGTGTACACAACCATAGCCAAAAACATAAAAAAATATTCACGGCAAGATGTAATGTATAGTACATCGTCGAAGGAGACTGTCGACGACATAGTACACACTACCATAGTTAAAAACACAAAAAAAATAAACACAATCGAGAATCGAACCACAGACCGATCCGACAACAACCTTTCAGCCACTGAGCCATAAGGGAAAAACAAAATTATTATATTACGATCAGTCATTATCAAAGCTATATGTAACAAGATATATGGGTACATGATTTAGCTGTAATTAGGAGTTAAAGGTTTTTATATTATATGTAACGAAGTGTTATGGCAATCACCAAGAGAAACACATCTGACATTTATATAGTTAGATAGTTATCAGATAGTTGGATAATTAGTTAGATAAATAACAGATTCTTTCAAAAATATTAAGTTTGGAAAACCTCTTCGACAATTTATAACAGTAATAACTATTCATGTTTTATGTTAGCATATTTATTCATGTTTTATGTTAGCATATTTATTCATGTTTTATGTTAGCATGTTTATATAATTCGTTAACACAACAATGCGTTATTATGCGAGCTTCAATTCGGAAACAAAAGAACCATTGTTGGCCTTCACAAATAATTATGTAGGTAATTCTAACTTTGTATAGATATGCGTCTTACATTGTTGTGAATGACACTGTACCCAATCGTTTATAAACTTGTTTATGCTGTAATAGAATACGATTCAGTTATTTTATTCAGCTTTTAGGTTTAAAATAAACGACGGTGAAATACGAAATGGTATTATCTTTAACTTGTAAATCAATTAATTTGCTTTAGTTATTAAAGTATAAAATTATTGATTTATGTAGAAATACCCACATTAGTTATTTAAGTATTGAAATTATTTATTAACTTGTGTGTAAACAGCCACTTTAGTTATTTAAAGAGGTATAAATATTATTTATTTGATTCATATGTAAATAGCCACTTAGTTATTCAAGAATAGAAGTTATTGATTTAATTTATGTGCAAATACCCACTTTAGTTAAAGTTAGTTTCAATTCAATTAAGTTTGATAAATTCAGTAAGATATAATAACATTTGCGTTAACACAAGGAAACATTATAACCAGCACTATTTAAGATGGTTTAGTAAAACCAGATGCATAGCATTTAGTAAAAAGGAAACAAGTTACATATTGACAATTAATTATTTTACCGGCTGTCAGCGGTTTCATTTTATCATTTATTTATCATTATATCTTTTATATATTTCAATAGAAACCAGACATTGAAAGAACAATCCTAGCGACACAAAATATTACAAAAAGAACATAATTCAATAATTGCGACGCAGGAATTTTATGATTGAGTTCACAATGAACAGTAAATGCATAAATAGATGCATTTGCAAATGACATACCGATAGGCAGTAACAAGGAGATAAAACCGAAGACCAAAAACAACGATTGTAGCATAATAAATATTTGACAAAACGAACAACCAATAATTCTACGATGATATTCGTATTTTTATACCAAATAGACAAAGATTAAAGTTTTTCATTATTGTTAGTGAGCAACCTGCATGTGACACGTGTACATTTTATTAATAAATGAACGCGGAATTCTAGCTAAATACCTAGTATATAATACGCTAGCATCTTAGGTACGTTCATTCTCAGCCAGTCCAACTATGTTAGGTACACGTGGTATAATAAAGATGCAACTTTCTTAGTAAGAAAGAAAAGAATAGTTAATATTAAAAGATAATCGCCGTAGTAGGCGGTAAAAGTATTAAATAATACCGACTATATAGAAATATATCGCCGTACAAAATCACTAGCAGCAGGTTATAGTAGGAAAATGAAAAGAAGTGAGAAAGAGAAGGGTGTGAATTCGTTCCATAAGTCAGCCAAAGCAGCAATTAGCAATAATTACTAGTAGCACTTAATTACCTTAGTGGCATTTAAAAAAGTTAATCGCGAAGCATACGATCAAGGTGACCTTAGCACGTCGTTAGTGGACGTGAGGTCATAAATCGCAATACAAAGAATGCGATCAAAGAATGTGACCTTAGCGCGTCTTTAGAGGACACGTGGCCGCAGTCGAACGATTATAACTCGTTACTTATGCGGTTGATACACAATAATTATCACACGCGGTAACAGAAAAAGTTATAATATAGAAATGCTTACCAAGCGTAGTAAGACAAAATTTGTCTGTTGTGACCGACTCAACACGCCCGACCTTCCGAGCACAACAAAACAAAAAGAGAAAATGTCTATTGTGGCCGGCATAACACCACCGACTTTCCGTCCACAATAAAACAAGCAAAAAGAAACAATAAATGCCACTAAAATAATTACACACAAATAGGAACGATTTCACACATTCACAAAAAATAAAAATAAAAAGACTCACCGGCAGCGGATTCTCAACAAAACCCTACCTATAATATTCCCGTGGGCGCCACTGTAACGTAAAAAGGACCTTTCTGGTGTGTGCTGTTACAAATGTTATTATATCTTACTGAATTTATCAAACTTAATTGAATTGAAACTAACTTTAACTAAAGTGGGTATTTGCACATAAATTAAATCAATAACTTCTATTCTTGAATAACTAAGTGGCTATTTACATATGAATCAAATAAATAATATTTATACCTCTTTAAATAACTAAAGTGGCTGTTTACACACAAATTAATAAATAATTTCAATACTTAAATAACTAATGTGGGTATTTCTACATAAATCAATAATTTTATACTTTAATAACTAAAGCAAATTAATTGATTTACAAGTTAAAGATAATACCATTTCGTATTTCACCGTCGTTTATTTTAAACCTAAAAGCTGAATAAAATAACTGAATCGTATTCTATTACAGCATAAACAAGTTTATAAACGATTGGGTACAGTGTCATTCACAACAATGTAAGACGCATATCTATACAAAGTTAGAATTACCTACATAATTATTTGTGAAGGCCAACAATGGTTCTTTTGTTTCCGAATTGAAGCTCGCATAATAACGCATTGTTGTGTTAACGAATTATATAAACATGCTAACATAAAACATGAATAAATATGCTAACATAAAACATGAATAAATATGCTAACATAAAACATGAATAGTTATTACTGTTATAAATTGTCGAAGAGGTTTTCCAAACTTAATATTTTTGAAAGAATCTGTTATTTATCTAACTAATTATCCAACTATCTGATAACTATCTAACTATATAAATGTCAGATGTGTTTCTCTTGGTGATTGCTATATAGAAGATCTTAAATTAACTCACTACAAAGTTTAAGAATGTAATGATTAATGCTCATCACTAATGAATTAATCACTAAAATAACTTAACACTTCGTTACATATAATATAAAAATCTTTAACTCTTAATTACAGCTAAATCATGTACCCATATATCTTGTTACTTATAGCTTTGGTAATGACTGATCGAAATATAATAAAATATTTTTTTTTCCCTTATGGCTCAGTGGCTGAAAGGTTGTTGTCGGATCGGTCTGTGGTTCGATTCTCGATTGTGTTTATTTTTTTTTGTGTTTTTAACTATGGTAGTGTGTACTATGTCGTCGACAGTCTCCTTCGACGATGTACTATACATTACATCTTGCCGCGATTTTTTTTTGTGTTTTTAACTATGGTAGTGTGTACTATGTCGTCGACAGTCTCCTTCGACGATGTACTATACATTACATCTTGCCGCGAATATTTTTTTTGTGTTTTTGGCTATGGTTGTGTACACTATGTCATCGATTGTCTCCTGCGGTGATGTACTATACATTGCAACCTATTCCGAATTGTGTATTTGCCGTTGTCGATTTTGTATCATAATCAGAAACCAGTTATTTGTCCGCGAGAATGGAATGCGGCCGGCGCCAAGCGCGCAGTGATGACTCACGTGTTCACTGGTTCAAACCTTCATTGTTATTCCATTTTAAATGAATACAAATTGTCCTTGCAATATTGCATCTACCTTGTTAATGAGCAATTTGTTTGTGATACTGCCAACTAATCGTATGATTGTTAGTATCGTAATATAGTAAGATCTTAATATTGGTTTACGACTTATACTCTTTCAATTAATTTCACTTATCGAATATGGGTGGTCAGGTGGTGCCTACCAACATAGACTGGGTGACTATTTGCTATAAAACTCACGTATAATACCTCTTCGCGCGTCGTGTATTATAATGAATGCGACTCGCATCGTGAATGAATGTTGGCTTGTACATGCGTATGATTGTGTGTAGGTTTTTTTGAATGTGATGAATGTCAGGTTATAGGAACGTTCAATGCTTGGTGACGTATGAATGGCCGAGGGTTATACTTGTTTTTTTCCTCTTTCAGGGTTAATAGTTGCCTTGTATTTAACCTACTGACACCACTACCACTCATGTGTTTCAGGGTCTCCGAATGCAGTTGCCGCCTACCAGCCACAGAATTTTCCCCCTGGGAAAATTCTGGCCTAATGGGGGGAGTGTGTGACGTCGCTGTGACGTCGAGACGACACCGCCTCCCGGCAGCCTGCATGTTCCGCCCCCACCGCACTGCGAGCCTCTATAAAAGCGGACGCGTTGGCTTCGCGCTTTTTTTTTGCGGCGGCTACAGCTCCGAGATAAGTTGACCACCTCTCCTGGACCATCGGCAGCAGGATTCTCCACAAAAACACCAACCCCTCGCCGAACTACGCGACCCTGTGTAAATTTTTCTTAATATCACATAAATAGTAATTTTTTTCATTAAAGTAACGCTTGCTAAATGATGTCTAAAATTGATTGGCAATTAAATCAATTTTTATTGTAACATTTAACCACGCTTCTCATTTAGACACACCCTAGTAGGGATATCGTAACAGCACACACCAGAATGGTCCTTTTTACGTTACAGTGGCTGTATTGGCTGAAAACTTATTTTTACAAAGCCTTTGCGCTTTTGAACACAAAGAAGATTCATTATCTAACAAGCTTTATTACTTACAATAAACAATTGTAATTATTTCATGTCTATTCATAAAACCTCAATAATAGAAGGCAAACTAAATCCTAACATAAATTTAAATTATAATGCAATCTACATGTATTATAACAAAATTATTCCATTAGTAATTAAAGTTGCATTGTATAAAATAATAAAGCTGACTTGGTTCATTTTGGGCAAATGGACGTAAACCCTCATTCAATTTAAATTTCAAATGGAAACGTATTGGAATCTCTTGTAGTGGTGTCCAAAAGTAAATTGATTATAACAAATTCGGTTCAAATAATGAACGAAAACAGTGGAGAACCGCATCACGATACCGTTATATTGAACGAACCAATAACGTGAAATTCTGTGTTAATTGGACCTTTAGGTTATATCAAGAGATGCTTGGGCTGATACAAATATTGTTTATTAGCCAATTATCTGATATTGTTTCGTAGAATGAAAATTATTGTCATCTGATGACAGTTTATCTGATGCTTGTAGTTAGATATTAAAATATGTAAGAATTGGCACAGATTCGTTTAAATTTAAAATAGCTTGGTATTGTCTTTCGTTATCTATTGTCACCTATTCAAATAAAAGAGTTAAAGCTTTGAAACCATTTGGTATGGCGTGGTGCCGAAACCGATTAGGTTCTAGGCGACTTGGAGAAGGAAATGGATACGGGAGTATAGGATATTTCCAGGATGGAAGGCACTTACCTTATTCAGCCTTCTTCGTTTCTTGTCTTCCTGGTGGTTACGCGATGCAGCTGCTTGTTTTCACTAGCACTCACGAGCGGGTTTTCCTTGGTGGAAGCGGCAAAATCACATACAGCGGCGCGGCGCGGAGCGGTATCGAGACGGCGTTCTCAGCGGGAGGAATGTTCGAGACTGTCCGTCGCGTTCACGATCGCGTCGACGAATCGGGCGTGGCAGTGCCTTTCCAGGGAGAGGGAAAGAGAGGGACGGAAATATGATATCGCTCGCACTAGACAAGCGTGGAACGATTCATGTTGATGCGATTAGTTGTAGATAGGAAGGTAGATGGCGCTACCATATCCCCCCGGCCCTAAAGGGTTGCCTTTAAAAAAAATAGAATTGAACTTAGCTATGTTGGGTGTACTACCGCATAACCCATCAATAGGCTAAGACAGCGATATGACAATAAAATTAATATAAATTAACTTTAGCGAAAGCTACAAACGCAATAATAGCGAAAACTACTAACTAAATACTTAAACTAAGAGGTAGGTCCAACCTCAGGCTAGATCTCACTGAGTTGGAAGCGGACGCGAGTTGATCAGTGCCTCGACTTGTGCAAGGACAGTTAAAGGCTCTTCGTAAGAGAGGATCGGTTGACCTATAACTTTGAACAGATGCGTTTTAATTACTTTGACCATGCTTGCCCAACATCCACCGAAATGTGGTGATGCTGGTGGAATAAACTTCCAGTCAATATGATCTATGGAAAGTTCTTCCTGAAGACGAGTACGATAACCCGCGACGTGATTGAAACAAGTAGCGGGAACAAGTTCAATCAATTTACTAACGCGGTTGGCGACAAAAGTCTGCCAGCGGTGAGGAGAAGAATGAATCCAAGCGAGCACTACTTTGGAGTCGGAAAATGCGTGTATTTTATTAATAGAGTGGTGGGGCAAAACTGTGTCTTGAACCTTGCGGAGCAACTGAGACAGCAGAAGGGCCGCGCACCACTCCAGTCTCGCAACCGAAATGGTTTTAACAGGCGAGACCTTAGACTTGGCACAAACTAACTGCACCGAGTAGTTAGACCCAATGCGGACTTGCAGATATACGACTCCGCCGTAAGCACGCTCGCTGGCGTCAGCGAAACCTATTAAGTTGATGGTACATCCATCTACCAACCCAAGATGACGCGGAATAGTAATTTGATTGAGCGCGGTAAGCTCAATACAAACTGGCCCCAAGCGGCGACAATATGGTCAGGGGGTGTTTCATCCCACTCACACTTTGATAGCCAAAGCTCTTTGATCAAGAGCTTGGCGTACAAAATTGTGGGAGCCACAAACCCATTTTGTCCCATAGTCGAGCCACTGTGGACAGCATAGTGCGTTTGGTGCACTTATCATCTGGTGGTGAGACGTCAAACCGAAAACTATCACAGGATTTGTCCCAGCGTAAACCGAGAACCTTATGCGGTACAGACTTCTCAAACTCAATGTCTGGAGAAGCTTTATGAGAATCTGGTGTGCGTGCGAGAACCTCCTTAGAATTGCTTGTCCATTTGACAAGATCAAACTGGCCTCGCTTGAAAAGCTGAATAAGCTCTTCACAAAGCGAAATTGGTAGCGGAGCGGGTATGACATTACAGGCAATGTCATCTATATACAAAGCGGAAGTGTAGTATAGTATAGTGTAGCGTAGCGTAGCTTAGCATAGCGTAGCATAGCGCAGCATAGCGCAGCATGGCGCAGCATAGCGCAGCATGGCGCAGCATAGCGCAGCATGGCGCAGCATAGCGCTGCATGGCGCAGCTTGGCGCAGCATAGCGCAGCATGGCGCAGCATATCGCAGCATGGCGCAGCAAAGCGCAGCATGGCGCAGCATGGCGAAGCATGGCGCAGCATGGCGCAGCATAGCGCAGCATGGCGCAGCATATCGCAGCATGGCGCAGCAAAGCGCAGCATGGCGCAGCATGGCGAAGCATGGCGCAGCATGGCGCAGCATGGCGCAGCATAGCGCAGCATGGCGCAGCATGGCGCAGCAAAGCGCAGCATGGCGCAGCATGGCGCAGCATGGCGCAGCATAGCGCAGCATGGCTAATTAGTGCTTTAGCTTACACACAGTTTTAGCACCCACCTTGATCTCTTGAAGAGCAGAACAACAACAAGACGTAATACAATGAGAAGTATGTAACGTAGGTACGGTACCCATAATCACATACCCAAGTACCGTCTCAATAGCGGGCGGTAAATCATATCGCTCACTACGAACTATGTTAGTTAGTAGCAAGTGCGGAAATATTGAAGCTCCGATCAAAAGATCAATGCCTGCCGGATTCGCAAACTCCGCGTCGGCTAACGGCAATGATTCGAGATGAGTGAGTGATGCTACGTCTACATTAGCGTTTGGCAACGTGTCTGTAATACGTTCCACGATAAGCGAAGAAATGTTGAAATTAATGTCCCTATTAAAACGCGAATGTATTTTAATATCTACGGAACCTTTGCAATGTTTTTCTGATCCGCCTATCCCTCGGATTATTGAGTTCGTATTTTTAAAGTTATTCCATAATCCGAGGCGTTTGAACAATTCTAACGTTATTAAATTGGTCTGAGATGCGCTATCTAGCAGACAACGTACCATGTGCGGCGACCCATTGACATCATATATGATAACTTGCGCTGTCGCTAACAGAACAGTCTTAGACGCCATACATGGCGGCCAAGCACTGCTCTGATCACTACAAGCGCGCGAAGGCCGTCCGCGCGTGCGTGCCGCCCGCGCAATGGATGTCGTACACAACGATACTTCGCCCTCAGACGCGGAAGGCGCAGCTACCGTGGTCTGCTGCACCTGCGGCGTACTCGTAAGTGTGTCAAGGCTAGCGGCTTGACTTGGCAACCGGTTATTTTTATCATAATGTAACAGTCTGTGATGTTTTTGTTTACATGTGCGACATCTCGTTCTACTGGAACAATTACTCGTTTTATGTTTTATGCTTAAGCAATTAATGCAAGCTTTGTTATCTTTTACGCTTTTAAAACGAGCAATTGGATTTAAATCATTAAAGGTGGGACACTTATAGTAATGGTCGTGCACTATATTACTGCACAGACACTTCTGTGAATTATTACTATTAGATTCCGAACATGTTACGTAAGATTGTGGATTAGGGACTGAGTTATTATTACTATTTCGCGATTTATTCAACCTTTGTTTGTTGTTGTTAGTGTTAGACGGGCCAGGTGAACCAGACTGCGTATTATGAAATATTCGACACTGATCTTTGATGAACGAAATAAAACTATCTAGTGTAGGTATTTTATTATTGCGTTCAGTCATCTCGAATGCGCGAATTGTATCAGTGTCAAACTTTTTTAAAGCGAGTTGAAGCAACATAAAGTCGGAAAGATCTTCTAATTTTAAATTCCTAAGAGAATTAACCGCGGTTACGAAGTTATCAATAAACAGCTGGAAATTCGAGACAGACGCGTTGCTGGACAGTTTGAGATTTAAAGCTTGGTCAAAGTACGTAGACGCTAGAACGCGCGTGTCTTGATATCTGTCAAGTAGTGACTGAAATATGACCTGATAATTCTCAGCACTGGGTGTGACACCTGCAAATACGGACTGGGCCTTCGGTGACAGTTTACCTATTAAATAGTACAACCTGTCAGCATCTGTCAGAGAACCATTATCGTGCACCGTAGATTTAAAACTCGCATAGAATAACGGCCAATTTCGTATATCTCCGTCAAACGACATAATCTCGATTGGCGGTAATCTCGGTTTGCGGGCAACGGGCTCTGCTGAACATTTACCCTCCAATTGCGATTGTATACGCTTAATAATACAATAAAGATCTTCGAATGCGGTATACGCCTGATAATTCGGTTTTTCATCAGGATTGATAGAAAGTAATCTTGCGTTATAATCGTCTAACAACTTATGAAAATCTGTTCGAATACTATCTACTGTTGTACAATAACTGAGAAATGCTTCGCTATTACTGTCAGACATCGATGCGGTTTTTGAGCATTCATAGATATTTTGTATGCGCTCAAATAAAATATTGCGTTTTGCTTCTAAGATTGTCATCTCTTTGTCTTCCGACACGCGTGACTTCTTTTGTTGTGACATGCTTACGTAAGTATAAGCTAATGAGACCGAAACAAAATAAGAATATCTAATGTATCTATTATTTTACCTAAGTAGGCTAATTAGGGCTGAGGAAATAAAAGTTGATTGAAATATGAGATTTATAAGACAACTATGATAGTTGCAGAAATAATAATTTAATAAGTAGGTAGCTACATAAAAGTTTACTTACTAATGCGGGCGGAAATAACCATGTGACGGTTATATGAATATATTAGGAGTATAGCTAGGTGCTATAACTGCCTAGGTATAGCGGTATAACGTATAAAACGTAAATGAATCCGACTCGTATGGATCAAATAAAATGGTATGGCGTGGTGCCGAAACCGTGGGGTAGGGAAAGAGAGGGACGGAAATATGATATCGCTCGCACTAGACAAGCGTGGAACGATTCATGTTGATGCGATTAGTTGTAGATAGGAAGGTAGATGGCGCTACCACCATTCAATTTTTATGTTCAGAAAAGCTTGTAAAAATGAAAATTTATTTGAAAATTCAATCCGCTGTTTTTCACGCAGTTGAGAATAGATGAATGTAGTAAAGATCGAGATGAGGTCTGTGGCATATGGTTTGATAAGAACGTTGCGCCCTGTGTCCATAAGTCATGGTAAATGAGAAGACGTCGCCCGAGCCCGACCACTTTAGCTGGAGCTGCTAAGACCGTTAGATTTATAGATGCTACGTGGAGACATATTTAATACATTTACCGTCTTTGCCTGATCATTTCGGAACTTTGCCAGTGTAAACATTATATGTTGGAAGAATTACCGTTATGTGCGCCAAGTGTTAATTAATCTTTAGAGGACGAGATACCCCCAACCCACATTTATGTAAACGAATGGGTACACAAGGTCGAACTTTGTCACTTTTCCGGGATACGGCATAACGAGTCAAGGGATAATATATGACGTATTTGACAATCAACCATCGAGAAACAGGTTGATGCAATACTAGCCCACGGAAATATTCGACAGACAACTATAAATAAAGAACAACTTTGAAGTATTTTCGATCTGGCAACGTGAAATATTTTCTCTTTTGTTTTCGCAAAGCTGTTTTATCAAATAAGGAATTTGTTTCTCCAAGCATTCAATGTTAATACATGTGTACAGAGTACATTGTGGAAACTAAATAAAATCAGAATGTTCGTAATTGTCTGTATTCTCTGGAGATTTGAAGCTACGTTCCATAGACTGTCAGTGTAATATGAGGGAAACCGAGTGAACAATTTTGCTGATGAGATGATGGCTGATGAGACCCATCTGGCCCCAACTACAATTTTATTTCTTTCATCAACTTTTGCTAAAGAACTAATTTCCTTTATACTGCATTAACTGTACTTAGATATTTGCTTAGATAGTTTGATGTCTTCTTAAGTTATAATGCTATTATGGATGACTTAATTTTATGATAATAAAAGTTATCATCGTGTGTAAATAAAACACTTTGTTTGTTGTCATGCCAATATTTATCAAGTAATCTATTTGCTGTCAATGCAACCCAGAAAAGTTTTGCTAAGACGTAGGCGTTTTTGAGGGAAAGCTTTAGTTATTGTAACATAAATTACGACTTTATTGCAATCAACTCATTAAAAAAATGTTTTGATAACGAATTTATGGTGGGAGACAAAAAATATACTTCACTGAATCTTTTAGCCTTTTTTCAGTCGCCATTTTAACAATTAGATTAAACAAATTTTTAATTAAGACAAAATTTTCAGACATTTACCAACTCATGCTGGTAAATCTTAAGATTTACCGTACTTCAGGCTTCTACAGTAACATATACCTACATCGCAACTGAAGATCTAAGTACCTAAGTAAAGTTAATCCGAGATTAAGTTTTGTAACCTATACCGAAGAATCCTTGCTAATATCTAACTGAAGACCTACACAAAAAAAATCTAGTAGTAATAGCTAAAACTTTATTTGTTCTTAGAAAGATTCTTGTTACACTGAAGTCAGTCTTTATCTCACCAGATTACAACACTTCTGAGTAAAACTTCTGTTTGGTAAACAAGTTCGTTGAATTAAAATTACACCTACCAAGAAATGCTGCTTTCATAAACAGCCTCCTCGGGCTCGGGCGACGTCTTCCCATTTACCATGACTTATGGACACAGGGCGCAACGTTCTTATCAAACCATATGCCACAGACCTCACCTCGATCTTTACTACATTCATCTATTCTGAACTGCGTGAAAAACGGCGGATTTGATTTTCAAATAAATTTTCATTTTTACAAGCTTTTCTGAACATAAAAATTTAATGGTTTCAAAGCTTTAACTCTTTTATTTGAATAGGTGACAATAGATAACGAAAGACAATACAAAGCTATTTTAAATTTAAACGAATCTGTGCCAATTCTTACATATTTTAATATCTAACTACAAGCATCAGATAAACTGTCATCAGATGACAATAATTTTCATTCTACGAAACAATATCAGATAATTGGCTAATAAACAATATTTGTATCAGCCCAAGCATCTCTTGATATAACCTAAAGGTCCAATTAACGCAGAATTTCACGTTATTGGTTCGTTCAATATATTGGTATCGTGATGCGGTTCTCCACTGTTTTCGTTCATTATTTGAACCGCGTTTGTTATAATCAATTTACTCTTGGACACCACAACAAGAGATTCCAATACGTTTCCATTTGAAATTTAAATTGAATGAGGGTTTACGTCCATTTGGCCGAAATGAACCAAGTCAGCTTTATTATTTTACACAATGCAACTTTAATTACTAATGGAATAATTTTGTTATAATAAATGTAGATTCCATTATAATTTAAATTTGTGTTAGGATTTAGTTTGCCTTCTATTATTGAGGTTTTATGAATAGACATGAAATAATTACACTTTTTTATTGTAAGTAATAAAGCTTGTTAGATAATGAATCTTCTTTGTGTTCAAAAGCGCAAAGGCTTTGTAAAAATAAGTTTCCAGACTCGATTCAGCTAAATATATAATATATTATTATAAAAAGATGCAGTGGTTCTGAAGGCTAAATTATACACATAGTATCTTAGCTTAATATAAAATATTGGTAATACACTGACGTACAATGCTGGATGTATTCATTTTAAATTCCAAAGGAAATATTTATTTACTTCATCAACAGTAGTCTATATATACGTAAATAAACAATACGGTGAATTATAACCATGGCAAAGAATCCTCACAAAAATACGTGATTTTAAACAGAAATAAAAATAAAATTGTAGAACCAAGCAACCCTACCGTTGATATATTATGAGTTGTTCGCGCCCCGTTAGTTTTGTACCAATGGTCGCGAGACGGGAACCACAGACAGATCGTACAACTTATATAGTTGGTTGGCTACATCCTCGTCATATGTAACGTTACCATTACGTTGCTAAATAACGAGTATAAATTTAGCGTCTTCATAAATACTACGGCTTATTACGTACATCTGTGTATATGCGTCTTAATATACAGTTATTTATTGAGAATAATCTTGAACTTAAGTGCTAATATTTTTATTGCTATGACATTCTGACCTTTAAAAGTTTGATATTTGTTATGATCGTCAGAATTTTTATGTGTCGTCCTACTATTTGGGCCATTGAAAAGTTACATTTGGGGTTGCATTTGTCAGAGGCCGCAATTTTATTTTACACATGGGTAGAGAGGGCTAGTGTAAAGCTTGATCCAAGTTTGTGGGGTCGTTCCTCTTGTCTCTCGGCCGCCATCTTGGAAAACGGCAGGTGCAGATAATTTTTCAATTTTCTCGATTATTCGCTAAAATATGGGCCGCACACAGAAAATGTGTAAGAGTTTTTTGTAGAAAACTAAATTCTCTGCAAATTTGCGTCTGAAACTTTTGTCTTAAAGCCACAAAATTGGTTTTAACTTCACACCAAACCCCTCTTGACGTCTATAAAATAAAAGTCCAAAAATGTAACATTTCAATGCACTTATTCAAATGACAGGAACTCGCAACATTGAAACAGTATCACGTGCAGTTTGCGTACTTCTGAAGCATTTCAAACAACATGTGGTTCAGGCTTTGTTAAATAGGTGGGACTGAATGTACAACATCTCCAGCCGCAAGTCTCAGTGTGCTAAACAAGTTAATTAATGGGTTCAGACGATTTGTAGGAATAAAAATATCCTGGAAACAGTGATTGTATGTGTATGTTATCTTAAAAAGGTATAAATTGTGTCCAAAGTCAAATCAACAAGGTCTTTACATATGAAATTGCTGAAATGATGTGTGTGAACATGTGGAACAAGGAACCAACCACTACCTGCGATTTGATGAACCACAGATACTCGCAAAAGAACACCGCTTCTTGAAAGGATGATACGTGAGGCTATTGAAATTAAAAAACACCGTAATTTCAAAAGGGAAGACAGTTGGAATGTTCCTCCAGCTTGGGACCCTGTCATAAGGCTAATGAAATCCAAGAAGGACAAAGTCACTAGAAAACCTAAGGACACTGTGAGCTCATTCTGCGTAAATAGATTCAGAACACCAATAGTTGAAATATGTTCATGTACTTTGAGATAACTTATACATTAAAGAAAAATATAAATATCACCTCAGTCTGCCGAGACCATGCATCCTATAAAGAATTTGAAACGTCTCGGCTAGTAAGAAATTAAAAAATGCAGATTCTAGATCATTCGGTTTAAATATAATAAATAACTCAGTGAAACCAACGTAACGCGATAAACTCCGTAAACTGTAGTTTAATTCCAGTGTGTAACATTCGCGTTCCAGGCAAATATTATAAAATTGCTGTTTCACCTTGATGTACTAAAATAGAATGTTTGAAATTCTGTGTCATTGTTTTTGTAGAAAATTGACAAATTACGAAACAAATGGTTAACACTTGGATTCGGATAGTGAAGGGCATGTCAGTGATTTTCTACTCTATCAACTCGACTCCTATATGACGGTTAATTCCTGTGCACCCACATTTCATGCTTTACTTTCTTGATTTACCGAAAATAAATTGAATTTGTCATGTAATTTTTATCCAAGGCTGCCATCGTTACTGCCGTTATTTGCGGTGAAATCTCTTCGACTGCAATTTCCAATGCATGATTATCAACTGCAGCCGTTGACTGATTTCGTTCTTTACATCAGTATTTCCGGAACTTAAAAACGCATGATTTTCCTTGCAGTGGAAGTGTCGTACACATCATTAATTCTCTACTGGTATCTGCAGCACCGACACCACGGTTGAACTCATTTAAAAAACAATCGTTATTTCAACCATTCTATACTTGGAAACATAACAATATCAAAACGAAACTAAAATTAAATGATAGAAAAGCCATCGTGTAAAAATATAACAGAAACCTTAACATTTCCAGATTAAAATATGTTTTAAATGTAAGGATCTCAAGAGTTTTCAATTCACATAATTCTGAACTACGGATTTGGTTTTCTTTTATTTAGATATGGAGTACATACTAATAATCCAGATGAACTACATACGTAAGTAATAATGCGGCTTATTGGTATTCATTATTTAACTCCAATGTAGAAATTACGCATCGATTTTTTTATTGTTATTACTTACTATTTCAATAATAATATTCCCAGTATTAAAACTGTCGTTCTGAGCATAGACCTCGCTTAGCCTACTCTACTACCTATACCTACTTTTGTAATCATATAAGCATAATAAATTATGCCAATTCCCAAGAAATAACAATGAAGTAAAATAGGACATCCATTATATTTTTGAGTAGGCATGAACTCCTAGCAATAAACCATGGGAATATTGTAATCCCCTAAAAAACAATACTTGTCAAAAAGCCAAGTCTCGCTACTCAGTTCTTCAACAGTAAAAAGTTATGAGATCCATGTAATACCAAGTCGGTTAATTTATTCAGTCCCGACTTAATGGATCTTAAATAAATAAATTATCACGGCACATGCAAACATAATATGGGCCCGGTCACAGCCTACAGCGGCGGGCGGCAGCAGCGAGCGTTTTCGATGTACATGGCGCGTCTACTGTGACGCGGCGCGCGGCAGCCTCAGAATAAACGCGCCATGTACATCGCCCCTGCCGCGCCACCCGCCGCTTTGACCGATCTCGTGACCAGGCCCTAAATCTCACAAGTAATACATATATAAATTAGATTGTTTAGTGCGATTGCCAAGTCAATTTAAGATCTCTTAAGTAGGGACTGCGTTTTTTATTTTATTTTTTCATTTTTTATGGGATCTCAATTCTTTTTGTAAATAATCCTACGTTTTCCCTTTCCCGTACCTTTCTACTTCTTGTATACCAACAACGAATTTTGATAAAGCCCTTTGATAAAGCCCTGCAAAAGTAACTTTGTAATCCTATATGTTTATATGGGATTACAAAGTTATTTACGTAGTTGATCTATCTCGAAAAATGGACTGAAATTGAAAAATATTATAGATTTTCCTTTATTCATACACTAAACACTAACTGTATTCTAAATTTGAAGCTTCTATGTCAGCTAGAAGTGCCTTAGACTTTTGATGATCGGTCAATGAGTGACAAAATTAAGAAACTTTGACTTGTATAATTCTTAAAGTACTGGTTCAATTTTAATGATATTTAAAAAATACCGTGTTTATACAATGCCTGCTGGGTTACCGAAAATTCAGGTTTCTAGTTTTATCCACAACGGAGTTATGGGGGGCCGAAAATGGCCTGAATTGCTTCGAGAAAAGGATGGCACGGCCGTACCGCTTTTTTGCTCGACTTGGCGATGTAAAAATAACAATAGCTTACCCTTTACGCAAAGAAATAATAAAACAATTTCCGGTGTAAATTTACATAACAATGAAGTACAAGGGGAAATGCATATTCATACAAAAGATCGTTTGAGGGGCAATTGTGAAATGGTATCGATACTGAACGTCATTTTTTCTTCCGAGGACGGTATTGTAAAATCTATCTATCCTCCTTTCTTTTTGAAGACATTGATTTCTCGTGTACTGAAGACGGATCTGACTAGAGTGCCTCTTAATATTCAATGGGCTGTCATTTTCATATTCATTACAGAATTGAAATGTTTTAATGATTCTGAGTTAGGCAAAAGTACTAGCGGAAGAATACTTAGCATTGAAGTAAAACTGGAAGAGCGATATTTGTTTTTATATAAATAATACCTGTCTTAATTGATGTGAAGAAACCAATTATATCCCCATCGATACGAGGCTACTTCAAAGTAATTCCTTACGAAATAACACCTTAGCAAACTTGTGATTAACACCAGAATGCCAATTCTCATATTTTATCAGACACCGACACTATATTTTGAACGAAATAAGATTCGATTTTGAATTGACTTGCAAATGGTATTCTGCTAACTTAATGTCATTAACGTCTAATTTGATACGTATAGTTTGGCGTTGACACATATGTTGACACTTTGTTCAATTTACGATCTAGTCGCGATATCATTAAAATATCAGTTAATTTAGGAGAATACCATTTATGACGTAAGTATGACACTAGATCGAAACTGCATTTGAACAAATATAACTAAGGGAATTGGCCGTCAGTCCTCCTCCTCAATCGTCAGGCCGTTTTGTAAAATATGTCTGACGTAGCCGCAGGAAACAAATATAATTATTGTGGATATTACTTGTTGCATATGGCAATTTATACATCATTCAGAAATCTCGAGATCTTGACGACCGTGACTGCGGCCATAAGGCGTGTCAACCACGTATACTATATAATAAAATAACTATAATACGCAAAACAATCGTGCACTTTGCCGCAACAGCCAATCAGACTCAACCCTGGTCAGTATGTTTCTTTTTTTTTCAGTGACTGAGTTCATCGCGTCGGGTGGATTATGTTATCATCTTAGTAATTATTATCGGCAACATTAAACACGACCAACCGTGGTAGTAGTCGCAGTTTTAGTCGAAACTTCTGCAAACACGATTGACCAAAGTCTTAACCACCTGTGTATTCAAAAACAAACTGAGCCAAAATAACTCCTTTTTTAAAACCTTAAGCACAGACTAACTAGCAGTGTTAAGCTAAAAAGAAAACGTAGCAGCTTTATAGACTTTGTAAACAAGAAAATTAAACAGGATTAAGCGCCTTTATATTTACGACAAAAGACGCTACTTCTTATTAAGGAGGGAATACAATTACGCAGTTCCAGCAATTTAAGAAGACCTAGTACCGTTTAATTGCACCGGCATAAATTGTCTTTTGAACAGATAATTTCTCCGCACCGTTTTATGGGCGACTCGTAAAATCTGCAACCTTTCGGCCGCGGTGTGTGTGTATCCATTAACGCTAAGATAGACGGTTCTATAATCCTTTGTAATAAACATGCTGATTTACTAATTTGCTATGGATTATTTGGTTATGGATTATTCACATATTTTATCACGTATTTATTAACATATGTAGAATCATTGAAGACGACTATTTAACAAATCAGTATGAACACTCATTTTATTTGATTTAACCGTGAAATATACAATCACAATTGCCCTACGTGATCAAGTTGCGCTGATGTTTGTTTTTCTTTGTGTCTTTTACTTTTAATAACAATAATCATTTATTTGTCAAACACAGGTAACATTATAATTTTCGGTCTTGTGTGTTTACAATTTCGAGTGCGCTGTGTTTTGCCTTAAAGACATACAAATATATTAATATTATACAAAAATTGTCTACGCTTCATTCACTAATAAGTTAACAAAAATACAAATTAAATTAAAAGAAAACATAATGTCATAATATAATAATAAACAAAGGAAGTAATAGTAAATAATCAATGTCAAAATCAAGTTTAAAATAGAAATTTAATAATTTTAATAAAGAAATAATTTGCGATATAGATAATATAGAAATAATTTATATGTCAAACAGTACAGAATAAAATTATTTTTTTTGTTTCAAAATAGTTACAGTTTATCATTCAGGAATTCGTCAATATTATAATAACATTTCTCTATTAATAATTCATTAAATCTCTTTTTAAACAGTTTTAGTGGCATATTCTTGATAGATTCGGGTACTTTATTATAAATTCGCGGTGCGAGACCAAAAAAACTTTTTTGCGTTAATGTTGTTTTGCATTTGATGTTACTTAATTGGTTTTGATATTGAGCACGTATTGGACCCTTTCTGGCATCAGACAATCTTGTAAATAAGTGTGGATTGCATTTTACAAATAGTGCCGTTTCCAATATATACAGTGATGGTAATGTTAAAATGTTTAAAGATTTAAAATAAGGTACGCAGCTGTCAGTTACCTTGATACCACACATAGATCTTACACATCGTTTTTGAATCCTAAATACCAGCTCCCTATCAGTGGACTGCCCCCAAAACACAATTCCGTACCGTAAAACTGATTGTGCCAAGCCATGGTATGCTGCAAGGAGAGCTTGACTGTTAACCCTTCGCGACAGTTGAAACAGGGCGTACGCGGTTTTGCTCAGTCTTTTGCATAATGCTTCAACATGAGGCTTCCAATTTAGTTGGTTATCCATTATTATACCCAAGAATTTGCACATAGTTGTTGCCTCAATATTGACATCCTTATACGAAATGTTAATGTTTGGTATTTCACAGCGCTGATGGAAATGCATAACCTTGGTCTTACTTAAATTGATCACTAAATTATTATTTTGAAGCCACTCTATAATAGTATACAGGCATGCATTTATCTCTTTCTCGTAACCCACTTTATTTTCACACTTTATTATAGCTGTGCTGTCGTCCGCAAAGAGTACCATTTTATGTGGTGTTATTTTTGGCAAATCATTAATATAAATTAAAAATAGTAACGGGCCCAGCACGCTGCCTTGTGGTACACCGTATTTAATGTATCTTGGACTTGATAAGAATATCCTTTCTAATTTGCTCTTGGGACGTATTCTTGTGATTTCCGTATATTGTATTCTATTACAAAGATAAGACTCTAAAAGTTGCAGTACGTTTCCTCTTACGCCATAACCATGCAGTTTGCGTGACAAGATTTTATGGTCCACATAATCGAATGCTTTGGTCATGTCCGTGTAAATTGCACATACTGGATTACTTTTATCTACAGCAGTCATTACATTGTCTAATAGGTCAAAAATTGCCATATTAATATTTGTTTTTTTCCGGAACCCCTTTTGCTCTTTGGAGAATAATTAAAATTTCTCGAAATAGGTATATAACGAGTTATATATAACTTTCTCGAATATTTTAGAGAAGATGAGAATTTTGGCTATAGGTCTATAATTTTTTAAATTTGTCTTATCATCTTTTTTGTGTATGGGCTTAATAATAACATTCTTCAGGTTTAGAGGGAAAATGCCATCCGTAATGCTTCGATTAATAATGTGTTCTAGTGGGGATGCTATTACATCCTTCGTGTATTTAATAACCTTTGTGGATATACCGTCAAATCCGACAGTATTCGTACATTTTAGGTTATTAATGATTTTAATTACGTCATTCATTGTTACAGGTTGCATAAATAAAGAATTTAATGTCAAAGTATTAAAATTAGAATAATTAAAGGAAATGTCAGAATTTTTATTATTTTCAATTTCATCAATTAAATAATTATTAAATAAATTAGCAATAGTCAGGGGATGTGTAAATGTCTTATCATCTTTTTTTATGCACGCTATACTTTCGTGAGGTAGACGTAGTTTAGGTTTATTTATTATTTGCCAAGTAGCTTTGGATTTGTTTTGTGATGTAGTAATGAAATGATTATTACGCGATTTTGAGTTAATTTTATAATTTTCTTAAAGAGCTGAGTATATTTTTTGAACGCTGTTTTATTTTGTAAATTTGGTTTTAATCTGTATGTCCAAAGTAGTTGTCTTTGTTTCCTACTACACAATTTTATGCCGTGAGATAACCATTTTGTTGCCTTATTAGTTTTTATGGTTATAATTTTCTGTGGAAAGCACAATTTATATAGTAGTGAGAAATCATCCATGAAGTTGTTGAAAGCTTCATCTGCATTTTTTTAATTGTATACTTGCGCGAAGGATAAACAGCTTAGATGAGTTTTAAACTTTTTAGGGTTTCTGTTGATATGTCAAATTTCTTTGCTTTCCAAAATTTTAATTTACAACTTTTGTTAACTGGAACTTTAAGTATTTGGCTTGTATGATCCGAAAGAGCAAGATCTGTTACTTTTGCTTTGCACTCCTTTCGGTAATTATGTGCAAAGTTATCGATGCACGTGCGACTACTTAATCTCGTGGGTGCATAAAGAGCCAATTTTAAATTATACTGCATGAGAAAGTGTTCTAACTCTAATGTTATTTTGTTTCTTTTTAGAACATCTATATTGTAATCTCCGCACAAGATGACTTTTCGATTTGAGTGAAGACAGACTTAAGTCTTAAGTCTTAAGAATGGTATCTAACTTTTCATAGAATACTGTGTAATTATGTTTAGGTACCCTATACATACAGATAATAATAATTTTGTGGGGTATCACTTCTATTGCGCAACATTCAATGACACCTGAAACTGATAGTTTTGCAACGTCGGATATTTCTCTGTATTGTAGTCCCGATCTAACGAGAATACATGCTCCACCTCGCTTTTTATTCCTAGAAAAGAACGCAGCCGGGCAAAAATTTGGTACATGTAACAGATGCTCATATCCCGTTTGAACAAAGTGCTCCGTAATACAGATTATATCTATTGTAGTTCCCTTGTTATATAGTTCCTCCAATTTGATCGTTAGTGTAGCCGATTTACTCATTAAGCCTGCTATATTTTGATGGAGTATATGAAGGTGGTTAAAGAAAAAACTCTCGATCACCTTGTTGTGAATCAGTAGGTAAATCCTGATCGTCAGGTAAGCAATCAACCTCTAGGGATGTGGTATTCAAGTTTCGATTTCCCAAAATCAGATCCTGTAAGTCTGACATTACAATTTTAAGACCATGGTGATTTAAAGTGTCATATTAATAGTCATAAGGTAAATTTAAATTAGAGTCAAGAATAAAAGCATAATTGAATGAAGTTACATCCATGTAAAGTAGATTATTGAATGTTTCTATACGACTGTTAAACACAATATTTGCATTTTTCATGTATTTGTATGTGGGTAGACATATTACAAAGTTTGTATGACTTAATGGCAATGATTTTTGTTTGATGTATATTACAAGGTCTATGTAATTTTGGGTAATCCGAAAGTCTTCCTCACCAATATATATAATACAGTAGTCAGAGACAGTAAAGTTTTCTACTTTGCCCTCAATGCCGTTTAAAATTTGCATTATTCCACATTTAGGTACACGATAATGACATATTTCATATTCTTTGTATAGTTCTGTATTTTCAGCAAGTTTATATAACCTGTTTGAGGTTTCACCGCTTATTAGACAGATTTTATGTTTGGTGGGTGAATGTTGTGTAGAAATACCCTCTTTGTATTCATTGATCTTGAGTTTATCGGTGTTCTTGTTGATTTTAGTGTTTAGTTTAATTGTAGTCGGCAAGTCTTCGAGTGTGTCAGATGTTTGTGTTTGCCTTGTTACTGTATGTTTATTTGTTGTCTTCTTAGGTGTTTTGTTTTTTGCTGGACTGTTGACAATTTTTTTATAAATTTTATTCTTTTTATTGTATTCTTCATTTATTTTCTTCAACGTGCTGTTCTCTAAAGATAATATTTCAATTTCTTTATTAGCGCTATTTAACTGTGACGTAAGCCTATCGATCTCGTCTTTCAGGACTTTTATTTGTTCATCTTTTTCATCTTCAGAGATATCTGGTAAACTATTGGTAGTGCAATTCAATGACTGTGAGATAATGTCGCTCTTATTATTACTTGTTTCCGATCGCGTGCGAGTGCGTCGGAACGTTATATTTTCCAAGAAGTTCATTTCAAAGACTCCAAAAATATTTCCAATTTATTAAGCGTAGTATGAATAGGCTGCTTTATTGTCTTTGATCAGTCGAGAATATCAGTAATTCTCGAGTTGTTATAACGTTATCTGTGGTACTATTTAGTCTGTGGTATTCTCAAGACTGGCTGTCAAAATTTGTTGATCTGAAGTTGCGTGTGAGTGAGTGTATACATACACAGCAAAAACAGCTGATAAAAACGATTACGGGTGTGTGAGTCGTTTTCAAAATTGTCTGTAACGTATGTGTAAGTGTTTGTGAACTCACTGTTTTATCCAGGTAATGTTGATGTTATATTAAACCACACATTTATAGGTTATGTTGACTGTTTTGAACACTTTTGTCACTGTTTTAAAACTCAAAATTTGCTAATTTCAATTTTAATTAATTTTTTTACAGAAGGACTTGTTTACGTTCTCGGCAGTGTTGCCATTTTTTTTTTACTTGTAATGATGAAATTTCGATGATGAATGGATCAAGACTTATTCCGATAACTATCAGAGATTAAACAATTATACTTTTTAATAGATAACCAACACGCTCGCTTAAAACTACAGACTTAACTTACTGATTTCAGATTCTGGTAAAGATTAACATAAGTTACTGAATAAGTTTTGAATACATTATGTTATCGACTTAGATCACGATTATTAATATTTAATATGACGTTTTTGTAAGATCTGTCTCTGAACTGACACTACTTTAGCGACTAACTTCATAATTTATTGGTATAAGTAAATCAGAAAAAAACCTTCTGGAAATTCTGAAGACGCTAACTATCTCCATCCGACCTTTTTGCCAAATCGTTTTCTAGTAAGAATCGCTTACCCTCCAGTAGACTTTCCTATAGGTCGTCGATGCTATCGTCAAATTATTACTTACAATCACAAATTTATTTTAATAAGCTAAGCCGAACGACTTTGATTTTACTTCTTTTGAGAAAATGCCATTTAAGCGTTATATACACATACATACATACATAGACTCACGCCTGTTTCCCGGAGGGGTAGGCAGAGACTATGGAACGCCATTTGCAACGATCCTGACATACCTCACTTGCTTCACTCACTCCCATCAAGTTTCTCATGCATGCTCTTTTGTTAAGGGTACTTCTGACTTGTCCTTTTTTCAGGATGTCTCCAATCTGGTCAGAGAACGTTCTCCTAGGTCTTCCCCTTTGTCCTGTCCCATTCACACTAGCCTGATATATCTTCTTTGTCAGTCTATCGTCGTCCATCCTCTCCATGTGCCCAAACCATCTTAACATGCCTTTCTCAATGCTTGTCACTACATCTTCTTTTACCCCACACCACTCTCGTATCACACAATTCTTTACCCTTTCGGTCAAAGACACACATACTTAGTTCTCAGTGCTCTCATTTCTACAGCATTTATTCTACTTTCAAATCTCTTCTGCCATACCCAACTTTCACTACCATACATAAGGGTAGGCACTAACACACCTCTATGTACAGCCAAACGTGCCTTTTTGGACACGTTTTGACTGTTCATAAACGCCTTCAGAGCTCCATTCACACAATTACCTGCATTAACTCTCCTTTCAATATCTGCTGCATTCTTACTATCTCTTGTAAACAACGTACCTAAGTAAACAAACTCTTTCACTTGTTCCACTCGCTGTCCATCGATCAAAACATTACAAGCCGTAACGCTTTCCTCCTTTTCAAAAACCATAACTTTCGTTTTACTTACATTCACTTTCATTCCTTTCCTTTCTAACGCACGATGCATGATTGTTACCATCTCCTGCAACTCCTCCGTTGAAGATGCAAGTATAACCTGATCATCAGCATAAAGGAGGCATTTGACGAGTAACCCATTCATCCTTAATCCGCAGTCACTATGTTTTAAATCTTGCAAACAACTGTCCATGAAGAGGTTAAACAGCCACGGCAACGCTACACATCCCTGTCTAACACCTTTATCGATGGTAAACCAGTCAGTGTATGCCCCGTTTATCCTCACACAAGCTCTAGAATCCTCATAAAGGGATTTCAGAGCTGTCCACCCCATTCATTGACAGCACCGACCACATTTCATTCCTCACCACTTTATCGTAAGCCTTTTCCAAATCCACGAATGCGCAATAGACCTTTTGACCTTTGGCCAAAAATTTTCCGGCTATGCTTCGCAAGGAAAAAACCTGATCCGTGCATCCCATACCCTTTCGGAATCCCGCTTGTACATCCCATATTTTCTTGTCGGTTACTTCTATAACTCTTTCAATAAGTACCTTTGCATACAATTTGCCAACAATGCTGAGAAGGCTAATGCCTCTATAGTTTTTGCAGTCTTGTTGCGAGCCTTTTCCTTTATAAAGAGGCACAACTACAGCTGTGGTCCAGTCATTAGGTACTCGGCCGGTGTTCCAACACAAGTTATATAACCGCTGCAACTGATCAACTATGATGCCCTGTCCAGCCTTCAGCATTTCGACTGTAATCCTATCATATCCTGCAGCCTTACCTACTTTCATACTTCCCAGTGCCTTCACGATCTCATCCACGCCAATAACGCTTTCATCATTGCTATCATTACAATTCACTTCAGCTATCGGTGTCTCTATCGCCTTTCTTTCGAATAAACTTTCAAAATACTCTTTATATCTCTTCAGCACGCACAATTCACCATTTACTATACTTCCATTCTCGTCTCTGATGGATGTGTGTTCTGAGGATTGAGCTCTTCCACGAACTGCATGAACGGATTTCCAGAAAAACTTTATGTTCCGCTGGAAATCGTCAGATAATCTGCTATCAAACTCATCTTTCTTTTCCTCTTTTTTCCTTTTAACCATTTCTTTCACTATTCTTTTTGACCTAACAAACTCCTTTTTTGCTTCATCTATGTCTACACTCGTTGCTTTTCCCATTCTTTCATTTGCTTTGGCAGCCAACCAATCTGACCAAGCTTTCTTCTTCTCTGACACTGCTGATTGTACATCCTTGTCCCACCATGTATTCTTAACCTTTCATATTTTCCTTCTCTTGATCATACCACATACTTCAGACGCTACACATACTACCTCTTCTTTAAAGGCCTGCCATAATTCTTCCATATCATTTATGCCATCGAATCTCTCAAATCTTGCTATCAATCTTCGTTTATACTCATCTTTCACATCTTTCTCTTGTAGATTTTCTACTTTTATTCTTTCCAAGACCCTATTTTCATTACGCTCTCGGTGTCGCCATCCTTTAAAGAGCCCACTTATCCGGCTCAACACCAAGAAGTGGTCTGTGTGGATGCCGATCCCTCGATATACTCTTGTATCCAACACATTATTTCTCAATCGTTCATCTACTATCACAAAATCAATCATACTTCTTCTGACATTTTTCGCCTCTCGCGTATACATATGTATCCTTTTATGATCAAACATGGTGTTTGTCACACAAATGCTCCACTCCAAACAAATCTCAAGCAGTGCTTTTCCATTTTTGTTCACACTCTCATCACCAAATGCACCTAACACCCTTTCAAATCCATCTCGCTTTACTCCCACCCATCCATTGAAATCCCCTAACAAGATCAATCTTTCATTATCCTTGCAGTTCCTCAAAATCTCTCTTAAACTCTCCCAAAACTCCTGCCTTTCGTCTTGCTGATGTTGTGACATACCCGTAACTATATTGACCGGGGCGTACACCCCCACAATAAAGAGACGAGTAAGTCCTACTTTCATTCTCATCCACAGTAGCCTAGCATTTACACATTCAAACTCTTTTACGCACTCATTCATTCGTGCAGACAGTACTACACCAACTCCCTTACAGGCTCTGGTGGTACTATCTACCCCAGACTAATACGCCGTATATGCACCATGCTTGGTGGTGTCATACCCTTTTCTTTTTGTTTCATTCACACAAAGAACATCAATCTTTCTATCATCCATCATCTGACATACTTCATCCAATTTGCCGTTCATTCCTCCACCAACATTCAATGTTGCAAACCTGCTTTCCGTAGGCCGCTTTTCGCCCTCGCGGGAAACGAGACGTGACGGGTTGCGACCCGCGTCGCCGCCGTATGGAGAAGAATAAGTTTTTGTTTCCATAGCGTTCCCACGAGATTTAGGGATCTAGACGGTCCATCCCCGCAGAGCCCTTTACGGGGGTAAGGCGGAATATCAGCTGTGCCCTGTGACCACCAACACAGGCACCCTCCGTTTACGACCAGCTTGCCCTCTGGCCACGAATCCGTCGGCACGGGTCGGTTCACACCTTAGATCGGGGTTTTGTTTCGGGTATGCTCCCTGAAAGTTGGTTTAAATTCGGAGTTTTCCTTCTCCTAGACAGCTTGCCAACTAAGGCATATTAAACGCCCACTTTTCGCCAGTGTTTTGATCCCACGTAGCTTTATTATATTAATTTTTTATAGAGTTGGTAGTATCTCTTATGAAAAACTATTTTCTTGCCATAGGTAAAAGTTAGAAAGTTAAAGCCTAGTTTCACTTCTGGATATGCCTTATCTTCCAGGTAAATTCAAAAGTAAAACGAAATTTGTATGCGTTATGTGATAATTAAACAGGAACTTATCTGACAGCGCTGAAACTGCCGTAAATATACGGAATCATATGACTTAGTAACAAAATTATACAAACCGGCTTATGATAGTTATCTTGATTATAAGATAACAATCATAAATCGGATTAATCATAAGGTAATGAAATTTAATTTCATAAATAGCCTAAAATTTACAAAAGTATTACAAAAGATTTAACTCCTACTTACGGATTACCTACACGAGTATCACAGCTTATTTTAGTATAAGTTTTCACAATTTAGTTTTTTTTTAAACTTGATCTTACTTTTAAACCGTACGATCTTGAATAACATGATTCTATGACCCAACCTTTCAGTTACTGTTGCTCTAAATGCCCGTAGAGCAAGATTTGACCACTTAAAGAAAAGTATAATTATTAAAATATGCACAAACCCTTATTTTATTGCATGGGCTCTTTCGGTACAGTGAACAATACAAAATTCTAACTTATATAATATACTTTCTCACGTGAATTGCAAGTAATGCTTATTGTCAGATTAATATTTTCATAGGAAAAGCGCATAAAAATAATAGAATATTCAGCAACTACCTCATTAGTTGATCTTCTAAAGTCGTCTTCAAGCCATGCAGTTCGTATTATTTGATTCCAGGAAAATCAGAGTACCTAATAACGATTGCCATCTGAAAACATCATTAAATTTTACCTTCATTTTTATCAGAGAGTAACGAGGGTCTGAAATTTTATATTCCTTGACATTATACTAATTTTGTCAATCTTTTTGAGTGCCTCCATGAAATGTTGTGTCTGAATTTTATTTTTGTACAACTACGTCAATTTTGTTTTTGCTGAGATGGCATTGTATTACATAACATAACATGTATTGTATTATTTTAATTAGCCATACCTTATAATTATCCATAAAAAATAAATATTTCATCGGCGACCTTTGTTATATTATACAGGAAGCAATAATCTTATCCAAAGTAATGATGGCCTGCTCCGATTCTTATCTTTTGACTAAGTTGATTGTTGTTTACAGATTGTATGGATTACGAAAGTCAAGTGGTGACCTAAGCATTAAAAGGTACCTATATGTATTTTCACGTAATCATCAGTGGATCAAATTGTAGTTTTCTTGGCCAATAGTAGTTTCGGTCAAGGTCACCTAACTGAAAATCAACTATCATGTAACAGACATACGACTTTTTATTCTTTCCTAGAAGTCACATAGCTAATCACAGCAACATGTTATACGTGTTTGTGTTTCTAATATACGTTATGATCGGCGCAGAAAACTATGTATGTTAATTTAATTTGTCCTTGTCTCTTTTAGTTTAGCGATCTACAGAAATAAAAATCTTTCCAAGATACAACAATCACTATATAAAACTGTACATTAGAACTGAATAAAAAAGCCTTATCTTCAAAAGAGCAACTTTGCGTATAATAAATTAGTCACCAAACGAACGTTATCAACAGAATTGCTAATTGTATCTCATTGTAAATATCCGCAAAGTTCTTTTGTTTCAGAGTATGAAATAATGCCAAAGTTCCGTGTTTAGCCGACAGTTACTTGTCCCAACAATGTTATTAAATCATACAGAGAGACGCCTCGCTTGTAAAGGACGTGGTGCAAAAGCATCGTATTCTCGAGACTGTGACTTCATAAATATGTTTGATCTTTTTTTTTTATATATGTAATCTAAATGTATGTAGGAATCAACTTTTGTCTTTATGGAACCATTTCATGATCAGCCTTGAAATTTTAAACCAAAACAAAATATATTCGCTGCTGGTAGATAAGATTGTTATACTTGTGCCTAGCGATAGTCGTCGCTGAAATTAGCATAAAACCGGCCACATGCATTCAAACAACTATACAGGTTGTCACAAGACCCATCACCAAGCCGAAATCTATGCATTTTGGACATTATGCCAAGTCATATTAACCAAAAATAAAACCTGGGAAACGACTTTTTTTTAAGTTTTTATAGCGGCTTGAAAAAAGTGAATTTTCAAGCCGCTATAAAAAATGCACCCTTGCAATTTTCGAAATACCTACTAATCTTTGGGTGCATAGGACATCTATAGAACAGGTTAGCGGGGTAAATGCATCGATTTTGTACCTAATTACAAAACTTCCATAGTAACTTTGAGCCTCAATATCTCCTGAACCAGTAATTTCCCAGGTATGATGCCGAAGCAAAAAATGTTCGTAATGATTGGTACAATATGAGGTTTCAGTTTTCGTTAAGGGTCTTTTTACAGCCTGTATATACGAAGTACTAAGCCAAGAATATTGATTGTGCCAACGAAGAATGCAAGCAAACCTCGTCATTTTTCAGCTAGTAGTGTAAGTGAAAAACATGCATGAAATACAAACTGCGAAGTATTATATTATAGCTCAAATTAATCTTAAGGTTGTAGACCAAAATGTTATTCTGGTTGCTCAAAGTGTTTAATAATTTCACCCTTAACACTTTAACAGACGATTTAAATTCAAATAACTAAATCAATAATAATAAACTAAGCACGTGTGGTACCTGGAGCACGTTTAAATAGCGCCATCTGTCGACCAGGAGATAAAAAGGACACCTCAGTGACGTACTATTATCGCCCCTTACTCAGCAAGTTTTGGGGTTGTGGCTTATGGCGAAATGGCTGCTGGGATCGTTGATCTATCGAAAATATATTTTACTCTTTCAGTTTTACTAAGGTTGTAAGTAGTCAAAAAGTGTCATCACAAGTAATTTAGACATCAACATGTCAGCCTAGAGACGTCCACTGCTGGACATAGGCCTCCCCAAGGTTCTCCCCACAGACCGATTTTGAGCCGCCCGCATCCAACCGCTTCCCGCGATCTTAACCAGATCGTCGGTCCACCTTGCGGGAGGCCTACCCTTGCTGCGTCGTCCGGTACGTGGTCGCCACTCCAGAACCCGCCTGCCCCAACGGCCATCGGTTCTTCGCGCTATGTGCCCTGCCCATTGCCACTTCAGCCTGGCTATTCGGAGAGATATGTCGGTGACATTGGTTCTCCTGCGGATCTCCTCATTTCTGATTCGATCTCGCAGGGAAACTCCAAGCATATTTCTCTCCATAGCCCTCTGAGTGACCCTGAGTTTTCGGATGAGGCCCATAGTAAGCGACCACGTCTCAGCGCCGTAGATCATCACTGGCAACACACACTGGTCAAAGACTTTCGTCTTAGACACTGACTGTAATTTAGACATGTTGAACATAATATTCTATTGAAGAATAATCTAACTTCGTAATTAAAAGTTCTAGGATTTACATGTACCTAAACCAGATTCTGCTAAAGGCGCCAAGCGTGACTATCAAAAAAGCGGATTAATAAAAGTTTACGATTTCCTCGAGCATTTCGTCTTGATAAGTCCATCGAGTTACCACAAATCATGTGTTATTCTGTATTAATATAAATAAAGACTATGTACTAATAGAGTAAGATCCCAGGGCCGCCACACCTTAATCATTTTCTCAGACACGAAATGTATAGAATAATGCAGTGTTAGTATGTGCTATGAGTGTACGCATACATGCTAGCTTGGATCGTGGGCCAATTTTAGGTAGGAGGTGCTAAAGGTTGGTAAAAGTGGTACGAACTTTTCTTAAATTCTCAGTGCTGTTATGTATGTTTTAGAAAATATTATAAAAATTCATGAATAATACTGCCAGACTTTCACCGGC
This sequence comes from Euclidia mi, assembly GCA_944739405.2. Taxonomy (NCBI): domain Eukaryota; kingdom Metazoa; phylum Arthropoda; class Insecta; order Lepidoptera; family Erebidae; genus Euclidia; species Euclidia mi. The sequence continues at coordinate 38,217,951 of OX123189.2, forward strand.
GGCGGTAATTTTTACCAGATGCTTTAAAGCTTCCAAAATAAGGGATGGTAGGTATATAATATATATAGCCAAACGACGTCCACTGCTGGACATAGGCCTCCCCCAAGGTTCTCCACACAGACCGGTCTTGAGCCGCCCGCATCCAACCGCCTCCCGCGATCTTGACGAGATCGTTGGTGCACCTTGCGGGGGGCCTACCTCTGCTGCGTCGTCCGGTACGTGGCCGCCACTCCAGAACCTTTCTGCCCCAACGGCCATCGATTCTTCGAGCTATGTGCCCTGCCCACTGCCACTTCAGCTTGGCTACTCGGAGAGCTATGTCGGCGACTTTGGTTCTACTGCGGATCTCCTCATTTCTGATTCGATCTCGCAGGGAAACTCCAAGCATAGCTCTCTCCATCGCCCTCTGAGTGACCTTGAGCCTTCTGATAAGGCCCATAGTGAGCGACCACGTCTCTGATCCGTAAGTGATCACTGGCAACACACACTGGTCAAAGACTTTCGTCTTGAGACACTGCGGGATATCGGACGAGAAGATATGTCGTAGCTTCCCGAACGCTGCCCAACCGAGTTGGATTCGACGATTGACCTCTTTCTCGAAGTTGGACCTACCTAATTGGACTACTTGTCCCAGGTAGATATACTTGTCGACAACTTCGAGCGTAGAGTTCCCAACCTGAATAGGAGCAGGTACAACATGGACGTTCGACATGATTTTCGTCTTGTCCATGTTCATCTTAAGACCTATTTGTTGGTAGACTCTACAGAGGCCATCGAGCATTGTGCCTAGGTCTGCCATGGTCTCAGCCATGACTACGATATCGTCTGCGAATTGAAGGTGAGTGATGTACTCGCCGTTGATGTTGATGCCGAGTCCATTCCAGTCCACAAGCTTGAAAACATCCTCCAGCGCAGTGGTAAACAGTTTCGGTGATATGACATCCCCCTGTCTCACCCCTCGCTGGAGTTGAATAGGTTTCGAACTCTGGTCCTGGAGGCGGACTGACATAGTGGCGTTTTCATACAAACACTTCAGCACTTCGATATATCGGTAGTCAATCCGGCACCGTTGGAGAGACTGTAGCACCGCCCAGGTTTCGATCGAATCGAAGGCTTTCCCATAGTCCACAAACGCTAAGCATAGGGCTGGTTATACTCTTCGGACTTCTGTATAACCTGCCGCGTATGTATGTGGTCTATGGTACTATAGCCTTTACGGAAACCGGCTTGTTCGGGAGGCTGGAAGTCGTCTAGCTTGCTCTCGAGACAATTCATGATGACCCTCGAAAATAACTTGTAGACGTGGCTCAGAAGTGTGATGGGTCTGTAGTTCTTTAAGAGGGTTTTATCCCCTTTCTTAAAGAAAAGCACCACCACACCTCTGTGCCACGCCTGTGGCGTTTTACCCTCGAGAATGACGGAATTAAATAGCTTCCGAAGGGCTTCTCTAGCGCTGCACCGCCGGCCTTCAGAAGCTCGCTCGTAATTCCGTCATCACCCGGCGCCTTCTTGTTTTTGAGCTGTTTGAGAGCCACACTAATCTCGTGCATGCTGACGTCCGGGATATCTTCGGTATTGTGTCGGGTCAATCCAGCTCTAGGGTCTGACGCTGGAGTGCTTGCGGGTTGTTGTCTTGTCGTATATAGCTGTCCATAGAACCTTTCGATCTCCTCCAAGAGCTCAGGCTTGGACGATACGATTCTGCCATCCTCCGTCTTCAGCTTTGTCAGCTGACTCTGCCCAACAGACAGATCCCTCTGGAACACTAAGTCCGGTATTTACTGCTTAACATGCGACCAATGCCAAAATAATTACAAAGGACAGACGGGACTGAGATATAAAGAATATTTAGCGGCGTTTAGAAACAACCAGTCGGAATTGAACATATGCGCTACTTGAGTTTGATTGGTGACTAATAAATTGTTTTCTTTTAGTTCAAATTGGTTTTCCCGTGGTCGTGCTCTTCCTGTTTCATTATTTATAATTCTCCAAGTTTCTTTAATTACATAAGTTGAATGCTTAATTTTACTACTAATAAATTTTGATTTTGCCATAACACGAACTTGTTTAAAAATGTTTGAGTAGTTTTTTACATAATTTAGAAAAGGTGTGTCAAATCTATGTTGTTTCATACCATATAATTCAAACAATTTGGCTCTACTTCTGTATATACCTATAGTGGCCCACTGGTTAAAAGATCCGGTAGTACCCTTTAATGTGACAGTTTTACTCTTGAAAGTATTTTGAAACTTATTATTTACTATTCCAAAAAGTGAATTATAAATTGTATTTGGATTTTCTGAGTTCAATATTGACGTTTACGGAGTTTAGCGATAATATTGTTTTTAAAACGTATAAGACGATTGGTAGTTTAGGCCTACATTCTACTGTATGTGATTTATCATATGTTGAACAGGAAAAACTAGCTAGCTGTCCACGGTGATCAGAAGGAAGAGAACTAATAACTACTGGGTTTTTAGCAACACAAGAACTAAATATGTTATCCAAACAAGTAGAAGATGTTGCAGAGACTCTAGTAGATTCACAGAATAAATTACTTAAATTAAATGACTTGAAAATATTCAGAAATCTAGTACACTGTGAAGAATTCTCTAAAATATTAATATTAAAATCACCACATACTATAATATTCTTATGACTACCTATAATTTTATTAAGAGCATCTTCCATAACAGATTCAAATAGATTATAATCACCAGAAGGGGTCGCTATACACAAATTACAATATATAAGTCTAGTTCCACACAGGACAACTCAATAGTGCGCTCAATATATAAGTTTACAATATCCTTACGTTCTTTGCATTTTAATAAATTTGAAGTCATTATGTGAGAACCGCCTCTAATAGCCCGCTTTCTTATATACGAACTCTGCACTGTGTAATATTCATTTATAACAATAACCTCATGGGTGTTTAACCAATGTTCAGTTAAGCACAAAACCGTAACATCATATTTTTCTAGAAATAAACTTAACTCTAACTCTTTGCCAGATAGGCCCCGCATGTTTTGATGTACTATATTCAAATACTGCAGCCTAACTGTTGTCCTATCTTGGAGTTTAAATCACAAGATGTGTCAATAAAAACGTTGTTAGTACATGTACTAACACTATCAAATAAATTGTCAACACAAGGCTCGCTGCCTTGCTGTAAATTGTATGCTAATAACTTAGCAATTTGTCGCTTAATATAAAATGGCAGATACATTGTATCTTTAGTTAAAATAAATTTACTAATAAATTTATTAGCGTCAGAAAACAATATTGCGTCACTATGACGACAAGTTATGTTATACAATAACATGTTTAATGAGTGTATGTGCATATTTCGTGTGTGTGTTAAGTTGTTTAAGTAAGGTAAAGTACCTAAAATAAATTTACAACTAAATTTAGAATTAAGTTCTATCAACAATTCAACACATTCTATGATATCCTGTCTCTTTACAGTTAAACTGTTACCAAACAATAATATTGCAGTACTACTCTCATCTAAGGGGTGTAACTTAATCTGATTAACTAAACTACAGTAACTATCCCCTGGCCTACAATAATTTATAACACACTGATTTGTATATTCACTGAGAAGACTACGAAAATTGTGACCTAGCCTATCAGAAAAAATAAAAGTTTTATTAATAGATGTTGGAAGCCTAGATTTATTTAAATTTGATTGTAATGAGTGTGAGTTTTGTGGATTGTTATAAAAATTACATATAGCGGGATACTGCAAGTCAGGTATCTTCCTGGAACCCATACCATTCCTATATCCCTTATCCTTTTAGAGGAGTTCGGTATTGTCAACCTTTTTCTATTGCAATAGTTGGGGTGGTCAATCCGAGGGTGCGTGGTGGGTTCCTCTTTCCTTCCATTAGGTTAATTGCAAATTAAGTGACAACAAAATATTGTTGAACCGAACCTGGGTATCGACAATCTAGTTCTAAAATACTAATAAACATTGATTATTATAAAATATGCTTTTAGAGGTTTTCTCAGGGAAATGACGACAGTTCATTGTCATATTCGAGTACAAGCACTTTGATCGCTACACAATTTTATTTACAATCTTACGTACGACACAGCTACGTCTTGACATCGCTATGATTAAATTTTCAAAATGACAGGATTTCGGTACGCTGATGATATCTAACTGTTTTGACGATTAATTGCGTTTTCCCGGCATTGCGAAATCCAGCGCAGGGAAAACAAGAAACACGTACACGTTACTAAAGGCCGAATCTTTGTTAAGAAGGAATACCTAGTCGACGATGTAAATCGATAAACACTTCAGAGATTTTTAACACTTCAATGATTTTTCATCTATCAGAGGTGTTGAAGTGTATAACATCAATATCGTTGACTTGTATCGTGTCATCAGCGTCCTAGCGTTATGCCTGTTGCATCCAAGACTCATACACCTTGGAGCCCGAGGTCCACTTACTGGTCTAACCAGATATGACAAAAGCGACTGCCGTCTGACCTCCGCAACCCAAATATTATGATATTAAATGGTGGACCAGTATTCATGACGGCCGGGATAGACGGTTTTACGTGTTCTCTGAGGCACGGGGCGAGCGATAATTAACGATTTAAAACGCACATAACTTCGAAAATTCGGTGGTGCGCGTCCTGGATTTGAACCCGCTGCCCTATGCATAGCAGTCCGTTGGTATCTCCAGGAGGCTATCGTTGACTTATATTATGTAAATCTGTTATACAGAAACCACAAAAAGAGATAATTTCAACTTTGTATCCATTATTCATATTAAAAAATGCAGAGTATATTTAACGAACTTGGTCACTGAGCAAGCAGAACAATCCATTCGTATCACAACAACGCTGAATGCGGGGTTAGAGTTAGGTTACCCCCACAGTTCGACAAGGGTAAACAATACAAGTCAGTCCTCTGAAACTGCGGCCCGACGTTCTATTATGTAACTGTTTAATATTAGTTAAACTTCTATTCGGCAGTATTTTAGACTGAGAGGCATTCGGTGGATTATTCTCCTTGCAGTTGTTATGAATTTACTATATTGGGTACGTATCTAACGTAGTAGGTATAACTAGGATCGATAGACGAAATCTCTAGTTTCTAATTAACCACTTGGTTAGGAGAAGAGATAGGTACTGTAGATCACTAAAGACTACGCTTTGATGAAATGGATAGAATGGTTTCTAATCTAGCAATTTACAGAGTATCTTTAGTCAATTCGTTAACACTCAGATTATGGCGGTGATACAACTGAGCATTCACTTGTAACAGAATAGGGAGCATTCGCCGTTTTTTGTTTTGTCGAACGGAGCAACGAACAGATCCGAACATTGCTACGAACATTATCACGATCTTTCTAGCGAAGACACTAATCCTTAGAATATAGAAAAAAATATAGAAACCGCACTACAACAGCAGTTTTACCGAATATATTTACTCCAGTTTGACTTATGAATTCTTACTAGAGTAAGAGTAAGATACATAAACAAATAATGTTTCTAAATAATCAAATGCATTTCCTAATTTTAACAGGTTTAATAAATCTCACAAGTGTCTGTTCCTACATTCAAATTTATTTATCGATATCCAGGATTTATCCACATTCTATTGAAATTTATTCTGAGTGAACCAAATTTAATACAAATCGAAATTTTATCGATATTAATTCTGAGTAAGCCCATCACTAGTCAAGTTAAAATTAGTGACAAACTACGAAGATTCGAAATGTCATTTGTATATTTATCTTTCTCTTACATTAGATAAAATCATAAGTCAAAGTGAAGTAAATATATTGGGTTTAACCGCCATTGTAGCGCGGTTTCTATGTATTTTCTATATTCTAAGGCTCGCCAAAATGTTCGTAAGAACTCGCTATAACACACTCTTTTGTTTTTCTGCTTTGTAACATTCGCACGAATGCTCATTACAGGTGAATGCTCAAGTGTATCAGCGCTATTACATGAATATTACTGTCCTATAATATTCTTTTATTAAATCAGTCTTTTGTCAAAAAGTAGATACATATTGGTATATTTGGTCTCGAACTGTATTAATAATTCGTGCGCGAGTGCACAAATTTTCAAAGCACACGTTTCAGAACAGCTATTTATTCTTTACTACAAAGCAAACATAAAAAATAGTTAAAGACTTAAAAATAGACAACATGTTGGCAGTCGTCAACCGTGTAAAAATATACATTTATCAAAACTCTTTAAACAAGGTTCTTACATACTTTCGCGACGTAAATATATTTGGAGGTTCCTTGAAACTTTCCTCAAGGCACGCTAAGACACTAAAAATAAGTTTCATGGTTGTTTATGTCTTTTCCAATCCACCATCTTTTGGGGCTTTTGTGTCGTAAAAGATAGTCGCTACTAATATAATGAAGTTTAAGATTTTTTTTGTTTTCGAGCTAAATAAAAAATCTTTATACGATTCCTAAACCTTTATAAGATAAAAATCTGTTATATGATTCCTAAGAAAGGTACAGGAGCATAATAAAACCGTGGGCGGAGCCGCGGGTGTAATAGTATGTAATAATTATAACACATAAACTGTAAATAAATAGAACGTTTATTCTTCGAGAAATGAAGTGTATCTCCATACAATGTCTTATTGACATTTTATTTCGTTACAGACAGATCTTATCTGGTCGTAAGTTCACAAAAGACGTACAACAAAATTTGCCAGATTTTGAAATTTGAAGAGTACTCTCTAAAAATCATAAAACCGTCTATGTTTCTGCAAAGTATATTCATTATATTGTAACGTTGGGAGTCACTGTAACTTTATACGTGGGTCAACGCTATTTAGTTAAATTAAATATCAATATATCGGTAACAATACCCGTATGTATATTTCTGTAAAAAGAATCTATACAGCTTTTGGCAAAAGGAAAAGAAAACTGATTTTAAACAATTTTGACTCTAAGCTAACATAGAAGAAAGAGTCGCGGAATTCGAAGATGATGTCCTATAGAAACGTATTTCTGGCGTCGCTCAGGGAAGCAGAGAAGACTTAGTTTGGATCACCGCACAGCCGAAAAAGAGGGCCGGTCCCTCCCGCGCCACGGTATATAAAGCCCGCTGGGGGGGCGAGCGGCCAGCCGAGAGTAGTGGGCGAACGACGTCAGTGATGACGTCACAACATAAATATGTATATACAACAACCTTATATTATCTAATTAGTGTTAATTTATTACTTTGCGTAAGTATAACGTACCTTTTCGTCCCCACTCGAGATGTAGTAAATTATATTCTGATTAATATACAAGGCTCTATATCCACCTAAGCACAAAGAGGAAAATTGCCTTACTTATATATGTTATCGATAAAATATTTACCAACGTGTCCCCGAATACATAGAAATTCCTAATTAATATTATTGCGTATTGTAACAGGCTTTTTGTATTCAACTATGGTGCCAAATAGCTCATTAATAATAAGGAATTATCATTATTAACTGGATTATAAGGGCTTAGATAGTCTGTGACGCATGATGAAAAAGATACAAATTTAGTCAACACTTTAAAACTTCAGTCTTATGAATGACAATCTAGCTAGGTACTTTTCCACATATAAAAAATACTATTACACAGCAAACCATAAAATAAATTCTAAATCTCGAAAAGTGAATAATCACATCCAAATAACTATGAAACAAGAGAACACTATCGCATAAATTGGTTAGGTAAAAACTACGCAATATAGGCACGCTGGATTAAGATTATTTTTATATGATAGGAATCTAACAAGCACAGGGATCACCTGATGGTAAGCAAGTAGTGCAGCCATTGACTCATGAAACACCCGAAGAGCCAAAAGTCACTATCACTAACCCAACGAAACGCAACAGTAAAGAGGATAAATTATACAGGTACTGTTACTGTAAACCGATATTCTATGAATGCGCGGCTCATTCAGACATTAATTCGATTTGTTTAGCTGCATACCTCACCGTTTAACATTACGCCAAGTCTTGCCGGTTCAGTCTTCATATGGTACAAAATATGTGTGATTCAGAAAAAGTTGTTTCGAATCTACGTGTTCTTTGTGTCCGCTAAATGAATGTTTGTAAGACTTTACCCTACGACACATAATTTATTCCTAGTGCGGATATAGTAAAATTAAATGTAGTTTCAAAACTACGGCTCTACACTAAATGCGATGTTTCCTGTCTGAATGTCAGCAGCAAATCGGATGATACGCATATGAAAATCATTGTCAGGTTACTCCAGACTTTTAGGATGTCATACCTACATTTAAATACTTTGTAAGATTACGTATAAATCTTATACAAGTGGGTTGTGCACCTTACTATACGTATATTATTTTCTATTGATGAATAAATATATTTTATGCCAAATATTTGTTGTTATTGCTATTTATATTAACCTACTATTTCCTTGACAGTATTTCTTCAATTACGTACATGTCTTGAAGGCTGGATATAGATGCTAAGAATTAAAACATATCACACAGAACATGCCACTCACCGATTTGCAGCCAATTCTATTTAACTTTCACTTACGAACGCCAGAAACATATGCTCAACGAAATATGTTGCCTACATAGGGTCAATTCACACCGAAACGCGACGCGACGCGACGATGCGCGCACATTTTAATAGAGCAACTGAAAATATATTTTATTTACAACTCGATAACATACACATTTCATTTTGAGAATTCAGAATACGTTGCACTACGCAGCACTGCGCCTCGAGATGCCTCGCGACGTACCGCGACGTACCGCGACGTACCGCGACGTATCGCGCCGCAGCGGTGCATCGCCGGTACGGCCGGCGTGCATGAGCGGTGCTGCGTCTCGTGATGCCGCGCGACGCAGCGCGACGCCGCGAGGCGAAGCCTGAGGCCGCTGTCGCTACTTGTCTACTATTTCCGTCCAGACTTCGTTTAGAATTGGTGCAGTTCGGTCAAATGCTTTATCTTATGAATTCATGGTGAATTTCATACTTTATCTTATGACCATATTGCCAACTATCCAGAAAATAATTATGATTATTACAAAATGGACTACCAAAAGTTTCAAAACTTATTAAATGTGTTGCGACCATACATAGAAAAACAAAAAACTTATTACAGAGCCTCTATCTCCATTAAAGAGCGGTTATCGCTCTGTCTTAAGTAAGTAATGCTAATGTACCTACTAAGAGTTTGTACTCTTTTGCTTTGGCTTTTTACAAATAAATAGAGAAAGTGACTTTAGTCTCTAAGCGCATTATGGCCAGACTGGCTGGGAGAGAGTCACTTAAGAAATCTAACGTTTTGCTTTCTTACATTCACTCTCACTCCCACTCTCACTCTCTCCCTGTCACTGTCTCTGTCACTCCTACTCTTACTCCCACTCTCAGTCTCTCACTCCCCCTGTCCCTTTCATACCCATTCTCGCTCTCCCTGTCACTCTCAGTCTCGCGAGCGGGTCGCTATTAACTACATATTGGTAAATAACACTGGTGAAGTCTGTGCGGAAAGAGAATGGGCGTGGTGAAAATTGGAACTAACATTCGTTCGAGTCCCTTTAGCAATTTTTTACTTATGTACGTACGATTGAAAACGTTTATGTCTGTCTGAGTAACACAGGCTCAACAGATCAAGATTTTAGACATGTTTCGCTGCGCCTCGCGGTGTCTCGCTGCGCAGCGAGGCGTCGCTCCGTTATCGACTTCACTATGCACCTCGCGACGCCGCGATGCATCTCGCGGCGTCGCGCTGCACAGCGCAAAACCACTGTCCTCTTCAAGCATCGTCGCGTCGCGTCGCGTTTCGGTGTGAATTGACCCTTAGATGAAGTAACAAGAGAAGTAATAAGTTTGTTCATGGCACTGTTCGTGGGGGTTGCGAGTCAGCAGCTACAATTTTATTAACACCCGATAGTTTTCACCCCGGGGCTGCACCGACTCTATGTTATAGTTCAATCCACTGTCACCGTAACAACATCGACAGAAATTCATTTAATTGCCGCCATCTTTAATTATACGACTCTGCTGTATTTCAATGAGGTTAATGGAGCGTTTGATTTGGACTTATTACTATGTTGTTGTCGATGTCTGTATGTTGCGTATATGGAGAAGAGATAAAAGGGTGAGCTTTATTTTAAAACTAACTGTGACAAGCGGCGGCAGTGAAATTCATAGCATCCAGAATGTGCTGTGAAGCAGCACGCAGGTGCCGCATATGTAGCAGCCAGAAGATGGAGAGCTCCGTTTACCACAAATTGTTAAATTTACACCAAGAAAAATGTAAGCATGAACTTGAGATGTGCGCCAAAATTTGATATGCACACAAAAAAGCGACTCACTGGCGAGCGGTGCTGACGCTGATGTACTGGTCGAATCGAAACGCTACCGATGGCAGCACGTGCGTGGTAGAAGTCGCTCGTGAGCCGCCAGTGCCTTGCGTTCCATGTCAACGCCTAATAAATATAAGTATTCTCCTTATTTTGATCCGATTCGGTCTGCCCTGTTTACATAGCTATATATATACCTAATAGTATACGAATAAAGCTGGTACATACGTTTTGCAGTCTTTGTCATTTTTTGATACCATCAATTTTTTTATACCGTCATGCCTTCTGTTATTAAGGGTAGAGAGCAAGTCATCATGACTGAATACCCTAGCACCCTTATAAATATTAGAAATATATATTATAATGAATTAAAGTTGTAAAAAGCTGTTTCGAAAGAATAGGGTCTACGTATACCTACTGGTTGTAAGGAAAGGTGTCCCGGAAACCAATACCAGTGATTCAGTACATGATACTTCAGTACATAAAATGCAGCTGATCTTGAGTCCTGCCGTACTTCTCAAGTGCATTATGAATTGTAAAGTAAAAATGCATAATTATAATAAAATCGTCCTGTTATTTTTCATTGTCATCCTAGCATTATTCCAGTTGCTTCCAAGACATACATTATGATGCGCGAGATCTGCTTTCTGGTTCAATGAATTAATGTGAGAGCAAGTTTGCATCATTATAAGTGTTTAATCTACTACAAAGCAATTGCAGTTTGATATATGCGCGACCGAATAGGCATATTATAGGTTTAAGGTCAGTGTCAAAATATTTATTAAAATGTGCTCTCTGTGACATGGCGGGTTGTGACTTTTTGTAACCTGTCCAGTTGCCATATATATATTGGACTCATCTATAAAAACGCGATGGGAATTTAAGAATGGATAGATTCGTGCCGTCGCCTTTTGCCAAGCCGATACCTACTTCTTTTTGTACATATTGTTCTTATCTAAATAACTTTTCACATTCGACCACTACTATATTACATATACATACTATATCGCTTTAGATTCATTTGTTTTATTCTTGTTTTCTACTTGTTAAACACATGCTTGTTGCGCGTCACTCTCCTACTGAATAATAAATTTCGATAGCGATGCAATGAAGTTTGTTACATCCGTATTCATTCCGTCTATGAAAGACGAATCAGACTTCCTATAAAATGAGCCCGATGGTATTGAAATGCAAAGTCGTGTAAAAATTCAGTCAATAGTCCGATGCATGCAATTCTAGGCTCAATTTTTACATAAAAGCTGGTCGACAACAAACGCATCATAGACCTAGTATGGTGGAATATACCGGCTGAACGTGTTCTTTTATAATTTTCTTTTAGATTGATCATTTATGGAACTAGAATGACATTGAAATTTAAATATACCAGAGTTTTCATGTGAGGTTGAGCCTAAATGGTAACATTAGAAGTGTCAGCCATTTAAGCTACTGCAGTCACCGTATAGCAATAGTAGCGCGTAACTACATAGATACGTGTATATTACGACTATTTCACGGTCCATCGACGCGAGTCGATGGCTCTGGAAGCTCATCATCATCAACCTTTAAACAAATGGAAGCTCACGTTTCAACTAATACAGTATTCAGATTGAATACTGTATTAGTTTAAACGTGAGCTGACCTTGAAAGTCAAATTGAATACCTAAAACACAATATAGTCAAATGTTCGTAGGAAATATGTGTTTTATTTATAAAATTACCCTTAACAACCTATGAAATTTTAAATAACCATTGCACGTTATTTGCAAAATTATTGATCTTTTTGTTTTCATAAAAAAGTTTAACAATATGTTATTGCCAGCTCTATGTCAAAAGCACGTCAAAAATCGGCGTGTGTGTACATGTGGCATCATATTGGCCAGATGCTTGAGTAAGGGGTATGTTTGCACTTCAATGGCGCATATTGCGAAAACACATGTAAAACTAGCTAGCAGAAATCAATGACACCTGTTACTAGCTTCACTTTTACTTAACTTTTTTTACACGCACGTGGCGTTATACAAATATTAGATATTTCACGGCATAATATTCCGTAGCAATTTACAGGGAAATTGGGCAGGGAAGCAATTGATATTCTGATCTCGTTTGTGAATTTTCGTTGGGAATTCTGTCGAATCCACTTCTGATTCACCATTTACGTGTAGCGCACATATCGTGTATCTATAGAATACTGACAAACGTATAAAAAAACTAAACAAACGGTTTAATCTGTTGCGACACATATTGGGTACTAAACTGTTTTCGGTTCGGCTTATTTGCTTTGTTTGTAGTTTCACTTACAATTTCATTAAAATTTGCTCTGTATTGTACATATATTATATGTTATTCTATTACTATTTACTGCATTGTGCAGTTGAACCCTCAGGGCATAGAACACTGATTGTAAGTGAACTGATTCATTATATACACATTTTTTCTTTAGGTAAGAGGCAAATAAATAGACTTAAGATGGTTTTCTCGTGCGCAAAGCTTCCGTCCGAACGAACGTAAATGCGTCCTATGTTTTATAAATGACAAACTTAGTCTTGCCTTACTCGATTGGTGATATGAGTGAGAACTTAAAACACAATACTAAATATCAATCACGATTAAAATTAATTCTAATTTGGATACATCGATGGTAAACCCATTACCGACTTACCTACTTGTAATGTTTTTTACATTATTTAATCGTTAACTCGTTAGAGGCAATCCGGTATACTAGCGTGGTGGTAATGAATCCAACCAAAATGAACAATAATGAATTTCATTTTCGTTCGCTAATGGGAGCGGCAGGCACTCAAATGAGCATTATTTCCGGATAGTGAAGCTATGCGACCGCGTGGAGCATTTCAGAATTTATCTCCATTTGCAGTTCAGTTCAGAAACGCGAGTTCCGGTAGTGAGTGGGACTTGAAATCGAAACAAAAGGTTGTCACAGCGGAACCGGTAATGCTCCATTCAGAATTGTGGCCGGTTGACAGCGAGTGCTGCAAATGCTCTTGTCAGCTGACGACGTTGAATGGCTTGATTTTATGAACTGTACCTACTACCTGTGTGTGGGTGTGGGTGTGTGTGTAGCCGCCGCGCCAAAGCGCTAGCTGAGCTGACATTATGCTGACCGAGATACATATTACATGATTGATGAAATACGGCGCTGGACAGTTTGTCATATTGAAGCTGTCGTAACTTTTGTTTTAATTTATAAATATAAAAACTTCGTTTTATTATTTACTTGCTTAACCAATTAAGTTTTTAATATAATTGTAAGGCTCTTGGCAGAGAGAGATAAAATGATTTACACAAAGTACATATTATGCCTATTTAAGAATTCGATTGATACATTTGTTTACGATTGTAAATAAACATTTTTCTTGGTTTCTCTTTTGAATTATGATAGATTCTTGTAGACAGAATGTGCAAAATTGTGCATATAAAATGTCACCAAGCAGTTTGTTCAATTTCCTTCTATGCTACGAAACACATCGAAAGAAACTGAACAAAATAAAATATCCTTTCGTATTTCTTGTATTTATTTTGATATAAACAGGTGCTCTTATTGGTCCATTGTTAATATACCTTGCACACCAATATTTACAAGTGTTTTTTGTTACCAGGATAACAGAAAAGACAGTGAGGTCACAGTTCCTCGCGTTCTTCAGTTTCACATCGCTGAGTAATACACAAGGCGTTGGGTTCCACCCGAGAGGTGGTTCGCGTATACCTCACACACAGGTAAATACAAAACCACTTCGATACTTGTCTACAAGAAAATCCCGCAAAGAATAAGATTTAATAAGCAACATAGTTTTTATGTACAAGTAAAATGAGCGGTAGATAACGGTTCTTTAGTATTATAATGTACTGAAATTATGAGCAACATAATACTTGTGCAAGTAAAAGAGAAATATGGCTGATTACTCAAAGCAGTATTCTCTTGATAGTGAATTGATTTTTATCAGCAACCCTTAACTATAGGTAGTTTTACTAGTTACCCGCGGAACCGGACCGGACCGGAGCTCTGCCCAAAAAAATGCACACCTAAACCTTCTTTAAGAAAAGATTATTATTTATTTACTTACTTATCTATTTATTGACGACCGGTCTGCGCAGCGAGAGTGTAAGCGACTGCTACGCCGAAGGTCTCGAGTTCGATTCCCGCTCAAGTCAAACTTTGGGACTAGATGGTGATGTGTGTATGTGGTAGAATATTACTATTATTATTATTGGTAAAACCGTATAAAAATCCATTCCTTAGTTTTTTAAGTTTATTGTGTTCATACAGACAAGAAAAAAGGTGACTTCATTTTACTACTAGCTCCTGCCCACGTTGTCGCTCACGTGAGGTTCGGTTATCATGACAAAAGGTAGCCCATGTACTACTCTGATGTATAAGCTATATTACGGCAAAGCTTCAAGAAAATCAATTTAGTAGTTTTTGCGTGGAAGAGTAACAAAAACCCATCCATCCCCACAATCTTTTAAGTAAGAATATATCATCAAATTGCTAATGGTACTTAATATCAAATTAAACCCAATAAAAGAATAAACAGAACAAAAAATATGCTGATAAATGTGATTCAAGGCAAAATATAAATATAACGTAATAACTTCACAACTTATTCACCCAATATTTGTGATTAAACTTTACTTTTCAAACAAATGGTTAGGTATTTACCTTGCGGAATTTAATCACTCAGGTACTTTATTATTTTATTGGGTTGGGGGTAAAGAGGTCTTTGCCTACATCAGAAATATTTTCTATATAAGAAATTATTATTCTATTTTATTGTTCTTGACAAGTGGCTGTCTAAATCATACTTAGTAAAATATGT
Organism: Euclidia mi; assembly: GCA_944739405.2. Taxonomy (NCBI): domain Eukaryota; kingdom Metazoa; phylum Arthropoda; class Insecta; order Lepidoptera; family Erebidae; genus Euclidia; species Euclidia mi. The sequence continues at coordinate 38,233,100 of OX123189.2, forward strand.
ATTACGGTAATTAGATAACTGAAAATTACTTACATACTCTTTCACATCTCTATATATAATTATATAATATGTATGTAGATCAATTACATCCAAACACGAGGTTAATGATGGTTCCCATCATAAAGATTTATCCTGGATAGGACCTAAACCTACGATAGCCAGCTTAGCAGTGAAGACCACTGTACCGACTTATTATGGGCGTGAAAAGAACATTAAAATTGATGGATATTTCACCTCCAGGACATGACTTGTGAGTTCTTATTTTATTAGTTAGACCTCCATTGTTCCGAAGAAGAATAATTGCTAATTAACTAGGCCAAATAAAGGGCAAGTTATGATTGCCTGCCGTTTGTTATTTTATTTTAATAACTTCGATTCCTGTCAATATTTATGTTAATGAATTGGATGTAAACAGAAATTGATTGTTTGAATCAGTATGTTTTTCCAGTGTTTTTATATTTGCAAGTTTAGCTTGGACGAAGTGCACTGCAATTACACTGTTAATTATAATTTCTGGCTTTTGGCCTTTATGACCAAGCTATACGCCTTGGTCGTATATTTTAAATTAGATTGAATGCAAATTACAACAATATATTAAATCAGACAGAGAGAGGCCTGTAACATGGCCTAAAAATTCATGTCCTGAGACGAGAACTGTGAAATACGGCTTTGACTTTGACTCCCTTTATTTTACGTGCCCCTCTACTTTACATGCCCTTCGAAGCACTAGCTCTCATCCATCCAAGGCGTAACCTGTGTAACTATGCCGCTCTATTACGATCGGTCAGTTAAGCCACGTTATGAGCCCTCTAACAAAACATAGGTAAAATCATTTCATTTGATACTAATAACCTATAAGCATAAAAAGCCTTTGAGAAGCCTCATTATTAACTTTTGAATAGGGTCACATAATGTAAAATAATCACAATCATGTTGGTTTGAAATAAAAAAATCATTTGGAAACAACGTTTTATTTTACATCAGAGTGTTTCTAAAGGGCAGGGCATCAATGTTTCGTCACGTTTCTGTGAACAATTCACGTACATTGTGTTAGTTGATTTGCTGAATAAAAATAAATTGCATAGCGTTTGAACATGCCTCTCCTTGGCAAGTCAATTAAATATGTGTTTTATATTGACGGAGTTTAAGGCGCTGTTATACCTCAGAAGCCGTGAAACTCCTAATTTTTCGTCGCGCATCTAGCCATAACGGTACATATTACAAACTAGCAAAAATTAGAGCTTAAAGTCAAAAGTCTGAACAAAAGACTTTTGAAAGAATTTTTCATGTACGTAAAATAGAATCACGGTAAAAAAATCACAAAATCGAGGCAGAAAATAATCTTTCATCTCACTGTTTGCAATATTTTGATCGTAAGCTGTCGTATTTTTTTTGATAATATTGTAGGAAATCTAATGAACTAAAGAATTACCCTATTTATTTACATATTATACCTGTATATTTTGTAAAATTAAATAAAATCTGCCAAACGTCTATGATTTTGACGCTCGGTAGATCCCATCAATATCAAACGCTTCAGCAATTTAAACCTTATTAGCATAAGCGGTGTACTGAGTGTCAGTTGCTAGTTTACGCCCCGCCCAGACCTCATCATTCGGCTATGAGCCCTGTGAGAGATAGGTCATGTCGCTTGCGTCTCCGCTGCACGAAATTTTACGTAAACCTGTTTGTTATTATAATACGCCGATTTGAGTTCGTAATTTCATGTTTTATGTTATAGACTGAATACTTTGAATCAAATAGGCTTTTCATGTAACTATGGGCACATATAATTAGGACCTTAGTTTATACTCTTGTTGCGTTTAATGTGTTATTGTTTCTGTGCTTATAAATATATAATTAGAAGAATAAAATATGGACAATTAGAGAAATGAAGTTCTACGAAGGATTTGTATAAGAAAGCGTCGTAATAAAATAGAAATTCATCCATGGCCAAGTGATTATGCAATATGTAAAATTTTTACACAAATTATTTTCATAAGAGTCTTTTATGACTAACTATGTTACTTATATATTATCGATTATCCATAATATAATTATATAAATTATTCTCACAATACATAGCTGCCACAGTTTTCAATTTTTGAAAGAGTAATAACATAAAATCGAATCATTTTATGTACCTATATTTCAAATTCATTAGCTTGTCAGAGCGCCTGGAGCGCTAAGATGCCGCCACGGCGAATAATAATGATGACAGCGCTAATATGGCGCTCCGCAATCCGCACACAAGCGGTAACGAATGTTGTATTATTGTGTTTTGAACATAAACCTTTTTAGGTACATCGGGTAAAACTTTGATTATTCATAAACTATTAGGTATGTCTCAGTACATCTAATATCTTTTTAATTTCTAAAATCAATCATTTATAAGTAAGAAAGAAAACCTGCCGGGTTGTAGCAGACAGCTAACTTTTGATGAGCTGTAAACTCTGTATTTCGTTAATAAATTATAAATTAATATAAATAAATATCTTTTCATGTTTATTTTCTTTGTAACAACACATATTTGAAGCGAAAGAATTTTTTTTATATTTTTCCATACAAAAATGTATGACGAGAGCTAACGAAAAAGCAGTAACTCAAATTCTAATTCTATAATTTTCTAAGCGACATAGCAGTATCTCATGAATAAGGTATATCCACATATATTTTTGATGTTTCATCTATTTTGAAAAATAATAATGGGTTGGGTTTCGAAACAAGTCGCCTGAATTTGAGGGTATTGGTAGTGTAGGGGGCTTAAGGGAGTTCGTTTTAATCATCTAATAGTTATTTTGGCTGCCGGAGTTGCGTCTAAATATTTTTAAACAATTTCCAAAATTTCATTAATACTTCGGCAATTATGCAAAACGGAACGTAGTTTTAATACTTTAGTACAGTTTTACAAATGTCTATTTTATGTTTTATGTGAAAAACGTGAAACGAAACGCAAAACTGCCATCTTGGAATGATCATATTGACAGCTAATGTCAAATTTGTGCGTCATTGCTTTCGAGTGCCTAGGGTTAGGTGCGACTGTAATAAGTAACTAAATAGGTTATGTTAGGTTATCTTTTGACCCTTAATCCGAAAATAGGAGCCCTTCGCAGGGCTCCGTTAACCTTAGTTTATTAAACTAGTGTGATGAATGTGGAAGTTGGCAGTGCCATGACACCGATGTTTGGAGATTTTTTTTTCAGAGGTAACCAAGTATTTCCGGCAAGTGAAAATGGTGAGGGGGGTTTCAAGACCTCCCGTCCTCTCTCTCCAATCACTCACAACCCCTAAAAACGGCGACGTATTTCGAAACCTTTACCATAATAATTATACCTATAATAACAATAAACATCAATAGATAAATAAAAGAAATCAACTTTTACTAAACTTCAATTATCTCGTAACTCGCTTTAGTTGAGATACGGCTTTTGCGCTTAGTAGAGCAGTATTATGTTTTTTAGGGTACTCTAGCCAAAAATTGTAAAAACGGAACCCTTATAGATTCGCAATGTCTGTCTGTCTGTCCGCCCGTATGTCACAGCCAATTTATTGCAAAACAGATTTGAAAACTGGCAGGAATGGAATTAGATGTAGGTATTCTATGAACTGCTTCACTATTTTTATACAAAAACAAAACAAACATAATAATGGCCTTTCCATACATGGAACTGACTTAATTATTTTTATCATCTTACGGCACGTAGGTATTTACCTACTTTCGTCAACTATTAATACCTATAACGTCTAATGTAAACCAGTTTTGCTCATGGCTGCACTGAGAACAAAAATTGCGCTATGCCTTTATTGTACAAACAGATTGATGTATGTAATATAAATTTTAATATCAGTATCTCAATTCAATATGCTAAAACGTTTTGCTTGCGATTTTGAAATATTGGAATACGGATGTCGCCAGAATACGGCCGTTCACGACGAGAATGAAGGGGGGCGCCCCGCAGTAGACGAAGCTAAGCTCCCTTCACCTCCCCTGCTTCACCCCCTCATTTACCAAAACAGTCGCTTAGCACAGCGCCTTAAGTTGATTTTAAATTTTGTTCTATGTCAGTGCATCATCAACATTATCATCGTCGTATACTTATATGGTACCGCTTGCCACGACTTACATGTAATGACAAAGCCCTTACTACTGAATTTGGACAGTGGGTACCTATTATTATGAAGTCAATCTCTAAGGGGGCAAAATAAGGTTTTTCATCTTGAAAATCGCTGATTTTGAAGCAAGCACTATGAAAAACCTTTAGCGTAATCGTTATTAAACATTATATTTTCCATAGTAAACCTTGTAACATTTAAAATAAAATACATTGTCACTCAAATTGCAACATGCAATCTCTAGTAGTTCAAAGTCGTACATACCAATTACTGCCAAATTGCCACGCATTGTGTATGCCTTTAATAGGCGTAATCGTCAAGTTAATTAGTATGCACGACGATATGCAGGTCTAGCCTATTTGGACAGGGATATAAACAGTAGACGTAGCGTTTCCAAAACTCTTTTAAATCTCATATCCTGCGTCACACTCCATTATTTTCATACCAACTCAAGCCCTTAATTTGGAAATGTCTGGCAAAAGTTGATAAGGTTTTTCTAGGTAGAGCTTGAATGCGTAAAGGGAAAATTTTTAAGGTTTCCATTCGAATGAAAGTAAACCTTAATGAGAACACAGTGGACAAGATATATATTTTTTTTAATGATAACGCCGAACACTGCGTATCATACGTAGGTACAGTAAATTTATGTGCAAAGCTGCCGTAACATTATATAGACAATGGTGTACCCATATATATAGTAATTAATAGGAGATATGCCCTCTAGACAAAAATGTACCGGAAACCTGTGTCGCCAGTTTGCCCCTACCACGCGGCTACTACTACACATGCAGATCAGTAAAAGCAATATGAAAACGCTTTCGCACACACACTGGCATTTTTAAATCAAAACTTACAAAAAAATCAATTATAAACCTTATCTTATCGAACATAGCGTGTATTTACCAGGCAACGTTCAATTTACTCACACAAAAACATCGGCCACTATCGTTGTGCTATGCAAAAAAACTGTACACTAATTCGTTGCTAGATGCAGCGGCCGTACTACGCGATGCATTCCCTTAATAAAGTATCGTTCGGTCATGATTACATTGCTTGTCTAGTCACTTCGCGACAAATTAGGTAGTAGTTAAGGAGCAATGTATTTATTGAAAAATAATGTAGTCGTTCTGAGATTTGCAAACAATAATAACATAATAACAGCAAGGAATATTTTACGATTTGTTGTTTTTCATGTTTATAAAGACAAATATAATAAAATACTTGTAGTTTCATATGGTAAGTGATTCCATTCTTCACAACATTTTGGTTTAAGCTTCGGTTTTTACAAAAAACTACTGAACAAGACGGCATTCTTATAAATTCTCGCGATCACGGTCGAAAGTGTACTAATTCGCGGCAACGGCCATTTGCTTGCGATATGCACTCTGGGTGCATTTCACGCGGACACCGACACGCCCCCTTGGCGCTTCTACTCTTATTTCTTTTTCTATGTCTGTACCAATTGTCAAAGGAGGAACTATACGACAAATATTATGGTATAAATAAGTGTACCTTCATATTTTCCTAATATTTTCATCATCCTTTTATTTTTGGTAAATCTTCTTAATGATGTGTCATTACCAGATGTCATCTTACAACTAACTTCAAGTTTGCGAACATATGAGTAGTTCAATGGTGGTCAGCCATGTCATGTGTATAGTATCATGTATGTAAGGGTGCGAACAAAGTGGAAACGGAGTTTATAAGCGGGTATCGTAAACGGAGAGTTCTTTGTATTTTTTTAAAATACATCTACCTAAACCTTTTGTTGCGGGGGACTTTACAAACATGCAACTAATGAACCCAAAGTGCACCCAAACTCAAAACAACAGTTTATGGATAACACAAAGTGTTGTTTCATGTAGGAATGAAATCCACAATACTCAGCGCAGTGTCAAGTAGCAAGGCGGCCGCTTAATCCACTACGACAACCGTGTAGTGCTTTGCTAGGATTAGTTATATATTTGTTGTAGTGATGTATAGTATGACCTGTGTGTGTGATTGTGTATGTATGCATACACAGTGCGAGCGTAGCGGGTGAGCGGAGTTCGCGATATATATTTTCTTCTCGCATCCGCGCTCGCAACCGCGTTCACTGTGTTTGTTCTCTAAGGATGGCTATCTTGTCAGGATATTTTCGGAAGTTGCGCAAGTGTGAGTGCGACCCTCGTCACAAGTTGCTTCATAATTATAGCCTTTATACAGCCGTATAATCTACGTAGGTATGCTACGTGTATTTTACTAACCTTCAGTAAGTATAATATTATATTGGTAGGATTGGTTTGCCGACTGACAACCCGGTAATGTAATTTCAGATATCTAGAACGTATATTTGTAGGTAGATCGCTGTAATAGAGTTATTTCCTGATACCGCCAGCGTTCCGTTGAGCAATGATGAGTTATATCATAAAACGTAAAACAAAATATATTTAAAATTATTATGTTGGCCGTATTTTGTTAACATTAAATATTCATAAAAAAGATGGCGTAAATTTTTCGTGATTGGGTGACGGTCATGACACAAAACATATGATGGACCATAATTTCGATGTTTGCCTTTTAGTGGATTTTTTCGTACACTACTCAGTTCAAAATATCTCTTATGGACATTTTATGTTGCAGTGGAAAGCTGGTTGTTACGTTTCTATTCCCTCTAAACTTTTTCATTTCGGTTGAGCTGGTTGTGTGGCTACCTTGATCAACTTTCAGTCCACTCACAAGAAGTAAACAGCAGTGTCCTCCGCTTACCATATTGTCACACAGCACACGTATACATTCGCGAACCCGCTAGGGTAGAATAAAGTTTACCGGCGTGCTCTAACAAAACCTCTACTAACTCGCAACCAAACTAAATAACAATAAAAAAAAACATTTGCTGCCGTAAAAATTCAGTAAAAAATATAGTGTTTGTTACACGGCACATGTTTGTGATTGCATAAAAATATCTTAATATCAAGTTGACAAAATATTCCGAAAAACTCACATAGGAACAAACCCTTTTATATAGGAGTATCTTGTGCAGAAATAGTAATGTTAGTTTTGGGTTCCTTCTCTTCCTACTTATTCCTCTTCTTCTTCTTCGTCTAACTTTCGCGTTATAAATATTCCTTAAATTAATTTATTTTCAAATATAACTTTTGTCTTTGATCAAGACAAATCTCAGGACCTCTCATATAACAAAAATATTTTGGCTTCGAAACGAAAAGAGTCAAGGGTATCTCAATAACAAAATATTCAACATGCTCATTTTCTGACAAACAATCTGACCTCTTATTAATACCGACATACCAGATTTGTAGTTTTAATTAAGTTTCATATTTCATATCATCGCAAATAGCACGAATGGCGCTGTGGTCTCCTCGCCATTTCATTCTGCGCCGAGTGTTGCGGGTTCGATCTCTACTTTGGGTGATTTAGCATTTTTTTTATGGTAATAGGCGGCAAACGAGCAGACGGATCGTCTGATGGTAAGCAATTACCGCCGCCCATGGACACAAGCAACACCACAGGAGTCACAAGTGCGTTGCCGCCCCTTGGGGTTGGGAAAAGGGATAGGATGAGGAGTGGGATGAGGGACAAGGAATAGGGGATAGGGCCTCCGGCACTCTCACTCACCGAACGAAACGCAAAAGTTTAGGTACTGTTACTTTACGTCGATTTCCTGTGAGAGGGTAGTACTTCCCCGTTCGAGCCGGCCCATTCATGCTGAAATCAGCAAGGCTCTACTACCTTGAAACATTGTTGTTTAAAGTGTAAGATCCACCATACTAACCCACATATTTATAAATAGTACCTACCAGAATCGTCTTTTAAAAATAAAGAAATAAATACAATATATTTATTTATTTATTTTACACTTATACACAATGAAAATCATTATTAGAAATATTATATCTAAGTAGAGTACAAGGGGCGGCCTTATCGCTGAAAGCGATTTCTACCAGGTAACCTTTGGATGGAGATATTATTGGTAGGAGAAAAAAGGTAGTTGCATGTGTAAACAAACTAGATATATAATTTATACATACTTAATACATACATATATACATTCATACATATGTACGTACTTATCGATAAGGGAGTACATAATATGTATGTATTTTATAGAACGAGAAAAAGGTCTAGTGATAGGTAGTGTACCTTTACTAAAGCTTTAAATTTAGCTATCGTCTGAGCCTGTCTTATATGTAATGGTAACGCATTCCAAATGCGAACAGCGGTTACACAAAAGGATTTGTCATAAAATGCTGTGGAATGTATTGTATTTTCAGTTTCAAATTTTCTGATGACCTTAAATAACGGTAATGCGAATCATGAAGAACTCGATCGTCCTTTAAGATAGGAAAGATATACTACTGATTTTCTGACGACCTATGGTTTTATCAGGTTAATACATGCATTATTTAGAGTGCCCGCAAGGGCAACGTCACACTAATTCAGTATGCAGCGACAGCCTTGATTTTATCGATTATCAAAATTTTATCGTCCGACACAAAGTTATTGTTACATGCACCCTTCACACTATAAGACGCAAACTACGCTATTGGAATATTTATTATTTTATGGAGGCCTCTGACTGTTTGAATTCGCTTACTTTTATCTGAGTATTAGATTTTGATGATTGGAATCCACGAGTATGACAAGTGCATTTGATAAAATATTATAAATTTCTCACCAATTGGAAACAATGGGTTTCGATTAATTAAATTATCGTTTATGTTGTTGTATCTATAAAAACCTATGTTAAAAAATAAAACAATGAAAAAACTCTTCTCGTTTGACTTGGCATATTATATTTATAGCATATCAACAATTATATAATGCGAGAATTGTACATACATACATACATAGACTCACGCCTGTTTCCCGGAGGGGTAGGCAGAGAGTACGGAACGCCATTTGCAACGATCCAGACATATCTCTCTTGCTTCATTCACTCCCATCAGATTCCTCATGCATGCTCTTCTGTTCAGGGTACTTCTCACCTGTCCTGTTTTTAGGATGTTTCCAATCTGATCAGAGAACGTCCGCCTAGGTCTTCCCCTTCGTCCTGTCCCTTCCACACTTGCCTTATATATCTGCTTGGTCAGTCTTTCGTCATCCATCCTCTCCACGTGCCCAAACCATCTTAGCATACCTTTCTCGATGCTTGTCACTACATCTTCTTTTAACCCACAACACTCTCTTATCACACAATTCTTTACCCTGTCAGTCAGAGAGACACCACACATACTTCTCAGTGCTCTCATTTCTACAGCATTTATTCTACTTTCATGACTATTCTGCCATACCCAACTATCACTACCATACATAAGAGTAGGTACTAACACCCCTCTATGCACAGCCAAACGTGCCTTTTTGGACACGTTTTGGCTATTCATAAACGCCTTCAGAGCTCCATTCACTCTATTACCTGCATTAACTCTTCTTTCAATATCTTCTACATTCTTACCATCTCTTGTAAACAGCGTACCTAAATATACAAACTCATTCACTTGCTCCACTCGCTGTCCATCGATCATAACATTACAAGCCGTAACGCATTCCTCCATAACTTTCGTTTTACTTACATTCACTTTCATTCCTTTCCTCTCTAACGCACCATGCATGATTGTTACCATCTCCTGCAACTCCTCCGCTGAACACGCAAGTATAACCTGATCATCAGCATAAAGGAGGCATTTGAAAAGTAACTCATTCATCCTTAATATCCACAATCACTATGTTTCAAGTCTTGCAAACAACTGTCCATGAAGAGGTTGAACAGCCACGGCGACGCTACACATCCCTGTCTAACACCTGTGTTGATGGTAAACCAGTCAGTGCATGCCCCGTTTATCCTCACACAAGCTCTAGAATCCTCATAAACGGATTTCAGAGCTCGAATTAGGCTGCTGTTCACCCCATACATCGACAGTACCGACCACATTTCATTCCTCACCACTTTATCGTAAGCCTTTTCCAAATCCACGAATGCGCAGTAGACCTTTCTACTTTTGGCCAAACATTTCTCGGCTAGGCATCGCAAGGAAAATACTTGATCCGTACACCCCATACCCTTTCGGAATCCCGCTTGTACATCCCATATTTTCTTGTCGGTTACTTTCATAACTCTTTCAATCAGTACCTTCGCATACAATTTTCCAACAATGCTGAGAAGGCTAATGCCTCCATAGTTTTTGCAGTCTTGTTGCGAGCCTTTTCCTTTATAAAGAGGTACAACTACTGCTGTGGCCCAGTCATCAGGTACTCGGCCGGTGCTCCAGCACAAGTTGAATAAACGCTGCAGCTGACTAACTATGATGCCCTGTCCAGCCTTCAGCATTTCGACTGTAATCCTGTCATACTCTGCAGCCTTACCTAATTTCATACTGGCCAGTGCCTTCAAAATTTCATCCACGCCAATATCGCTTTCATCATTGCTATCATTACCATTCATTTCACCTGTTGATGTCTCTTTCGTCGTTCTTTCAAATAATCCTTCAAAATACTCTTTCCATCTCTTCAGCACACACGATTCACCATTCAGTATCTTTCCATTCTTGTCTCTGATTGCTGTGTATTCTGAGGATTGAGTTTTTCCTCGAACTGCATGAACGGACTTCCAGAAAAACTTAATGTTTCTCCGAAAGTCGTCAGATAATCTACTATTAAACTCATCTTTCTTTTCCTCTTTATTCCTTTTTACCATTTCTTTCACTATTCTTTTAGACCTAACAAACTCCTTTCTTGCTTCATCTATGTCACGAGAATTGTATTATAACTCAATTTCAAAATAACCGTTTCTCGCTTATACTTGTGCGCTACTCGATAGGTTTGAAATTGATGATGATCGAAAGGCCTCACTTGTGAATTAAGATTATATTTCACGGATTGGGTCGACCCAAGTCCTCCACCCATAGCCCAGTGCTATTCCACGTTAAAGCTATTTACTCCAATATTAACAAAGGCGGCCAACTTCAAAATGATGTGTATTACAGCGTTAAGAACATCGTGTTCTATCATTAACTTTGAAGTAAGTTTGAGTATTATTAATTTGACGTAACAGGACACAAATGAGTGTATATTATTATCCATTCATTATAGGTTCGGATACATTTAGTTTCCAATATTGGAAAACATATTTACCTGTTACGTGGGACCTTAAATAATTCATGGCGAAATGTGGGTGTAATATTTACACCTCTGCCTACATGCAGGCGTGAGACTATAAATAAATAAATAATACTTACCTATAAAAATGTGTTCTGATTCGTCAATACACTCTGTGAATATTTAGGACCTACAACAATTTATAAAATAACAAAACTTATCTAAATCCACTAAAATCTATACATAAATATCTCTATTTTTTCAGTCAGAACTTTTTGTAATTCCTGAGGAAGGTTTAGATGGATTATGGAGATTCACGCTGGCAGTGCTGCGTGCGAGGTCTAGTATTCAACACACAAACACAAAAACTCTCATTTATGTGTATGTCATGTTATCAATAAATGATTTCTTGTACTTATTTGTTTTCCTTTATCATCACATCATCTCTCAAAGATATTCGATATAAACCCTATTTTGTAAGCTATCCACCCTACGACTACAGATAGGCTTAAGTTATAGCCACGCTAACCCAGTGAAGATTGGATATCCCAGAATTCCGCCACCCTGGATAAGCCAATAACATACAAGTTAGTACATATTATTGGCCGCGATTTCACTCGTGTTCTATTTGATACACGTTATAATAAACCTATAAATACAGGATGAGTTAGACAAAGTTTCTAAGATTTATGGTTATTTATAGATACTGCTCTGCATACATAAACGTAAGGTCGTATACTGTTTTTTTGTGTTTTATATATCGTGGTTTGTTGTTTAAGTCCCATTTAAATACGAATTTATAATAGAGCGCGAATTTCCTCTAAAATAAACAAAAGCACTTTGATACTAATAGCAACGTTAGAGAAGAGTGCAAATATCAGGCTTTACAGCAAATCTCATAGACAACTCATAAAAATACTTTTTAACCTATTTTCTCTCAACAGACTGCGACTGGTTATACCAAGATGTATCGTGTCGGGGTCCCGGGCTCTGCGTGCTGGCGAGCCCGGGATACCCAGGACTGTACCCGCCACATCGACGATGTAGATATCTCTTCGCAACCAACTCGGTGCACACCAGGGTCAAGATCATATTCACATCTATATTGTTACCTAGAAAGTGAGTATCTAGTTTCACATGTAACATATTTTTTTATTTATTTTAAACTGGCTGACCCGGCAAATTTCGTACTACCATATTTTTTTAGCAGTATTTGCTATTTTTTTCAAATTTTGTTTTCCATAAAAAAAATCTCCCTAAATAATACATAAAAGAAAAAAATATCCAATTTGGTGCAGTCGTTTGGAATTTATGCGCGTACAAACATTTCGATGATTATATTTTTATTTATTTAGTTTTTGTCGTACCTGACAACAAAATAAATAAAAGAAAGAATATTAAAATATACACGACATTTTAAGAATAACAGGAGTGTGTACGAAATACTACGGTTAACGGCTCTACGTGCCCCCTGTGGCTCGGAAGGGTGTGACTTTTTGTGACCGATCACGCATATATAAATCAGAGGCTAGAAACGCGCTTAGCCTCTTTATCTATTCCTGCGGCATCACTTTGCCATAGGGCTCTTAATTATATTTGCTTGTTATATCAACACCACAAAATTGATGCGAAATTCATATGAAACTATATTAATTATATTCTAAAACTACGGAACCAAATGTACCATAATGTTTACTAAATACACAAGTGCATCAACTTACAATGAATTTCCTTTTGTATGTTTATCGAATTATTACTGTATCAAGTAAAAATTCAATTTCCATTTGTTGACCAAAGTTCAAGCAGCGGATACTTATCTAACCAACCCGCAATAACACGGGGTCAAGCAATTTGGGTAAAACTCTTCACCTCAAACCGCATTGAACACGCGACACTCTGTGCCACGCAACAAATGAACTTAAACATTCCTACGTAAAGTACTTATTTAAATTTATAAGGTATACGCATAGTATTATGTAGATGGCCCACAAAGACGCCGAGGCACCATATTGTGGCTGCCCTGAAAAGGGTACAATTTGGGACGAATATCGCGCTGCTTAACTTGAGAAGAGTCGTTAATAAGTTAAATTCTAGGGTCTAGGGAATGCGAGTATTTGTATTTTTTCCGTGTCATGCTCATCAGGATTAATGGGAGTATTCCCAAGGATATAAGGGACTACATTGAAGGTAACTTTGAAGTTTGTAGAAGTAGAGCATAACAAAAATACCTTGATGTTGGCGAGTTGAGAAATGTCATTCAACTTTTAGAACAGCTTACATGAAATAACTTGTTGTTGACAATTTGTAACTATGTAACACGTTTACCTCAATGTAGGAACAGGAAATTATATTGTGACGGGCAGCACTTTCTAGGTGTTGCTAAAGTTGGTTATTTATAATAGTGACTGGGAACCACATTCGATATAAGTTTGATTGAATAACTAACAAAAATACGGAATACTAAAGAAGTTAATGAGGAGAGAAATACAATATATTTTTATTTCTACAACAGAAATAGAGACATAAAAATAACATAGCCAATTAAAGAAAAGGTTATATTTTGTTATAAATGCATCATCATCGGCCCTGTATATAAACTGTCCCACTGCTGGGCACGGGCCTCTTCTCACTTCACATGTCTTTCGAGAACATTATGGAGAACTCTCAGACATTCAGGTTCCCTTACGTTGTTTTCTTTCACCATTTAGCATGCGATAATTAACAATTTAATATGTACATAACTTCGAAAAGTCATTGGCGCGCGCCGTGGATTCGAACCCGAGACCTCTGCGTGCAGTCCGTCGGTCTCTCCACTGGGCTATCGCTGCTTGCTGCTTTGTTATAAATGCATGCCTGTATAAAAATAGAAGGTCAGTTCAGCGTAATGAACTGGTTTTTAAATTGCAACTTGATGTCTACGATCATGTAATATTTATTCTTAGTAAGGCTGGAAACAAATGCAAAAAATAAACAGAAACGAGTGAGCATAATGTGATTCCTCGTATATTTCTAACATATTTTTATAAAAATCAACTATTTTTGCAATGTTTCACGGATGAAAATTGATTTAATGAAAAAACGTGATGAATAATTAATATTTGTAAAAAGCGTTCGAGTAACAACAAACGCTATTATTTACTTGTGTCAGATATAAAATATACCAGGATAATACAGGACTTTTTAAAATCCATGAATGTTGCTAGCACAATAAAGGGACTATTTGACTTTAAATGTACCTCTTACATTAAGTTCAGCTTATTGTTTGTGAAACTCTGCGATCATTGAAATTATGAACTCATAAAACAACTAGGCTACGAACTATTATTGCAACCGTCTGAATGATACTTCAGTTACTCAAAACGGCACTAGTGTGGTAACCGCTTAATCTATCCAGTCATAGTAAATTTCATATAGCGATTGGTAGTCAGCTAAAAACGCTTACACAATACAATATCATCCCTTATTTAAAAAAGGTCTCTATTCTAACACAACTATTCAACACCGCACGAGCCTATAGCTATTATAATTTCGCAAGTAAGTAGTTCTTTTCTGACACTTTTCATATTTTCCATTAAATAAACTGTAGACGTATTTGCTATTTTCAGAACAGCCACAAAAAGGTTAATGTCGCCATCTTTTTTAATATCAGTAGCGACAAGTAACAAAAGTACCCAAATTATTTACGAAACAAACATAAGTTAATCCCAGTCATTACATAGATGTCTGCCCAGTCGCGTTAAAGACAACTGATATATATTTGTAGGCACTACGCATATACATCTCCATTATAACTTTAATTGGTGTGTTAATAAGTCAGAAGTGCCATTTTGTTAATCTCATTCTGTTTTACTTGGACGGACGTAAAGGAAAATATTTTCGTCTCTTGTCCATAATCTGTGTGGCTCGGATCTCGAGATTGTGCCGACGCCATTATATAAACCCTTAATGTTGTCCCCTATTACATACTAACATAATTATAGCAATAATAAACTGGGATTTATCTTACTAGACATGAATAAATGTTTTATACGAGTAGCTATGAAGAATGTTGTTGTAATGAAGTTTTCTTTGATTGTCTGAAATGTTTCAACGTATGGCTATATTTATAGATCGTAAATTGCTGTCGATTGTTAGTTATGGTCACCATTGCTTAAAATAAAATACTCGTACTCTTTATACTGTTAATAAATAAGTATTTGGGCCTCTGGTGTTCTTACTCACCGATTGAACAGCAATAGTTCTGGTAATTTGTGCCTTTTTTATCGTGTTAGAATTCCAAGGCTTTACCATTGACAAGATCTGTAGTTAAACTAATAAAATAATAGTAGTAGACTGCGAGGATGGCGTTATATTCAGCCGTCGGCTCACCGTTTATCACTGCGCCGACTGTTCACTTACCACACGATACATCACACACTGTGATTTAGAAATCATTGTTACGAGTCTGCATGTTCTTTGTATCTATTGATTCAAAGATTGTAAAGTTTACATCGTTATAGGATAATGCGTTACTCTACTGCGGTAATTCCCTTTAAAAATAATGTACCTAATTTAATTCCATGGATAAGTAGGTCTACAGACAAAATCACTTATTACAAGTTACGCTGGCTCCTTTTTACGACATTGGATCAGCGAAGTAGCCCTCAGTAGATTATCGTAACCACGAAATGGCAACTGATTAAATAGCATTACGTTGTGATCGAACGATAGGGGGTTTCATATCGGCAGTAAAGTAAGTGACGGGGGTAACTAGTGGAACTCAATAATAACTCGTTTAATGACCCTCAGGCCAGAGTGTTAATACCAACACAAAAGGTGAAACCTATTATGTTAACGGCTATTATGGTTTTAAACTTTCCGTTAATTACTGGCGATACGTTTCGTTCATTTTGCAGTTTACTATGGTTTACATATATTTTGTATTGGCACTTTTATTGGATAATTTAATAAGGGAATGTTTTTATTGATTTAAGTTGAGAGAAGATCTATATTGCAATTTACTGCAAAGTATCGGGGTTAATGTGAAATTTTATTTATTTATTTATTTATTGGAAGACCAACAGCTTTTACAATGTATAATGGTCATTTACATGATATATGACATACTGCCAATTACAGGGCCTCACTATTAACAACAAAACAAATCATTTTCGTGCACACTTAATTTTAAATAATTTTATAACTAATAATGAAACAATAAAGCACCTAATCAGCGTAGCTATTTATGTACGCATACTAAACCGTATCTAATGACTGTTTTTTCACAATGAGCACCGTGGATTGCAAATGTGATTAAAGTTTATTAACGTTTATATTAAATATACTAGACCGCAAAGGGTATTTGCGGTCTCCACAAATTACATTTTGTATCCAAATAAAAGTCGGAATAATGAGGAAACTTATTCGAAAACCCACATTGTATAGAAATAATTTATATATTCATAGCAATAAAAGCGATTGTTATAAAAGGAATACACTCAAAAATACATTTACAAAGATATGAAAGCTCAACGACGAATATTTAACA
This sequence comes from Euclidia mi, assembly GCA_944739405.2. Classification (NCBI taxonomy): domain Eukaryota; kingdom Metazoa; phylum Arthropoda; class Insecta; order Lepidoptera; family Erebidae; genus Euclidia; species Euclidia mi. The sequence goes on from OX123189.2 coordinate 38,249,832, forward strand.
ATATTAATATGCATCCTCACTATTTTGTTTCAAATTGGCAATGCAGAATGTAGCTACTAAATTCTTTTCAATCCGAATCTCTTTTACAATATTTTTGATTGAGGATACGAATTGCCAATGCCAAATAGACGACTTTATTTTTGTTTCAAATTGTTTTCGTGATTGTACGTTCCTACCAATTGTTTCGGTTTGCTTTAGAAAAGGTATTTCAATTTTGCTTACAAAAGAAACGTAACCCTAGTTTAGTTTCTTTAACTGATTTGTTTTACGTGTATTCTAACTGTATTTCACTAATAGAAAATCGTGTTATTACAGGCTCCTGATAAGCCTTACTGCTTATTCCATATGACCTTATAAGAACAATAAGCACAGCGCCATATAATATTATTACTTATAACTTAAGTCATACAAAAAGCGTAACAGTTATATATAATAGTTATATACGTCTATTTACAACGCCTTGATTCCGCGTTCTACTTTCTATATTACACGCTGTTTTATTGATTCACATAATAATATACGGACCATTACCATTTGTACAAAAGACTGATGAAGTAGTTATTTTGGTAACGACAATGTCTGTCACATTACACAAGAATTCTTTCCATAGTATTTTTATCAACCCGTATGAAATCCACTCGATTTGGAAAGCGGGGAACAATCGTTTGAGTAAATTAAAGGATCGCCATCCGTATTTCTCTTCCACCCTTGTGGGTCCGTACCTCACTATACTGTACGCCAGATTGATGAATGTAAATTAAACATACACATACAGATTAGTGACCCAATGTGATGTTGTTTTATTCCTCGAACGTAATTGTCGGACCAAGAGTTATCGTAGCGCCGACCCTCCAATTTACTTCTGATTGAATTCGTGCTAACTTAACTTTGCTTCAGGCTAGATATATTTCACTTCTTTTTATAGCTTGGCCATATGTTTTCTAAGGACTTGGATCGTATTCTACATTGCCACTAACCAATCAATAACCTTTTGGTATTCCATTACAACGCTCTTTCAATTTGCGCCCCGGTAAACAAGATCATTTATCCTAATGATGGAGAGGTAATAAAGGCCAAGTTATTATACATATATGAATATTGACATAATTATGTGATAACTAAATCTAGTAATATGTTCAACATGCTCTGTTTATCTTCAGCCAACATGTAAACTTCAGGCAAACATATAGTTGATTAAATCAGGCGTTACTTGGCGGAACTCCATTGTAACCTAATGTGTCTAGAATTACCGTAGCCAGGCAGGAAGGTGTATCAGAATTGCGCAGTGGAAGGTGTAATACATCTACCCGACCACGATAGACAATATATCCAGACACAATGCACTGCGTTGCACAGTGAGTAAAGTATTGAGTAGGTACATGAAAATTTTACCTTATATCTCCTGGTGATGTTCTTGAAGTGGACCTATAGATTAACCTATAATTTTGGCCAAAATAACAAGAGAATCAATAGATACCAGTTTACAATTCGGCGAAGTCCTTCTCCAGACCACGATGCACGTTGCGGTTCACAAAACTTTTCACAAAAATGTTCAATATGTCATCAATTTACAACAAATTTTGCCGGAAGTCAAAAGCGGCAATTACGTATTAAGTTAATTACAAGTTGATTCAATTCGCGTTAATTCAAAGGGCGATCAATTTAATTTAGGTACAAGGCACGCGAGCTTGCAAACGGCGTGTTAATTTTTCAAGGGAAGGACGGAAGTGACAGTTCAGTGTGACCATTGTCAGAAATTTTCAATAGACTAAACAAAATGTTACTCAATCGATCTAATCGATTTGACTTATAATAAAAACTAATTCTATTTCAAACATCCACCCGCCCCGGACCGGCCTACCGGTCCGCTAATCGGTTGGTAGACGTGACAATGTTGCAACCGCTCTCCTCAGAATCGAACCGTCCACCAAGACCTCAGCAAATCGGGGAACTCCATCAGCCCCAGTTACCAAACGAAGGATGTGCCCCCTGCGCCATCTGAGTGGCGGAAGGTTAGCCTCCTTGATCAAAACGAGGTCACCAATCTTGGGTGGATCGGTCTTGTCGGTCCACTTAACGCGTTGCTGGAGTATGTGCAAATATTCCAAATTCCAGCATTTCCAAAAGCTCTGAATAATCTGGCGTACCAATTCAAAACGCGAGAGACGACCAGGTCTCGTATCAATATAGGGGTACTCAGGCAAGGCGACAAGTGGGCGACCAATCAAAAAATGGCCCGGCGTAAGGGCCTCCAAATCATTCGGATCTGAGGAAATCGGGCACAATGGCCGAGAGTTCAAAACGGCCTCAATCTTACAAAACACAGTTGCGATTTCCCCAAATGTAAGGACAGATTCACCGATTGTCCTGCGCAAGTGTGTTTTGGCCGATTTTACAGCGGCCTCAAATATACCACCCCAGTGTGGACAATTTGGTGGGGAAAACAACCAATTTATCCCACGTCGGGCAAGCCTATCACCTATATCAGCTTTGTTGGTTTCAAGAAAATTAACAACATCATTCAGATAATTATAAGTGCCCTTGAAGTTAGTGCCGCAGTCAGAACGGATCAAGGAAGGCAGCCCTCTGCGGGATACAAATCTGTCAAATGTGGCTACAAACGCCTCGGTCGTAAGCGAGGAGACCAGTTCTAAGTGTACGGCCTTTGTGGAAAGACAAACAAAAACACACAAGTAGGCCTTGACAGTCTTGCTGTTTCGAAGTGTCGACGTTTTCACCAAAAAAGGACCAGCGAAGTCCGTGCCAACACCGTCAAACGTCCTGCTTTCAGTTACGCGATCTGCCGGTAAGTCCCCCATCAAGGGCTGCATGGTAGAAGCCTTGAGCTTATAGCAAGGGATGCAGCGAAAGACTGCACTCCGAATAATTCTTCGGGCAGACAAAATCCAAAACTCGCGTTGCAAATTGGCCAACAAGGCATTACAACCAGCATGCGAATTTTTAAGGTGACGGTCAGTTACCAACAAGCGTACCAAATGACCGTCCTTAGGTAACAAAAGGGGGTGACGAGCCCCGTTAGGGAGGTTGGCGTTCTTGAGACGCCCTGCAACGCGCAAGAGACCCGTTTCGTCCAAAAAGGGGTTCAATTTAGATACAGCTCCCGACAATTTCGATTTCCCCGACTTGAGGATAGCAATCTCCCTTTCAAAATGCGCCAATTGCACAGAACGAACCCAAAAGGTGAGGGGACTCCTGTCGTTCCTGTGGTGAGAGAAACTGTGTCAGTCGTTTCTGTTGTGGGTGCCTAAAATTAAAAACAAAACGCTTTATCCAAGCAGTGACACCTAACAACTTGTCGAGGGAGCTGTAACGATTCAACAAAAAATCGGGGGTCGAAGGCGCATTCCACCTTCTCAAGAGCGAGTGTTCGTAGACCCGGCAAATTAGAAGTATTCCAAACTGGCGTACGAGGCCAATCAATTTCTGGTCGACTCAACCATTCCGGACCCCACCACAGCGAATGACCTATCAAACTAGGCGTCAAGCATCCGCGCGAGGCACAATCAGCGGGGTTGAGCTCACCTGGCACGTGTCTCCAAACAAGTTTGACTTCGGATTTCTGGATTTGGGAAACACGATTAGCGACAAATACCTCCAAGGTGTGGACAGAAGCTTTCAACCAACAAAGAACAATTTGGCTGTCTGTCCAGGCGTAGGTCCCATTAATGCAAATGCTTTTACCCAAAGTACTGGACACGTGGTTCAACAAGCGTACAAGTAGGGCTGCTCCCGAGAGCTCCAATTTTGGGATGGTCAGAGATGTCCGAAGGGGTGCGACCTTGCTCTTCGCCATGATCAGGGAAACTCTCACCTGACCTGAGGCACTGACTGTGCGCAAGTACACCACAGCCGCGTGACCACGTTCCGAGGCATCACAAAACCCGTGAAGGGTGGCCTTGTACTTCCCGGGAGGAAGGATGGGACGAGGCAAAGAGATCTCGTTGACGGCAGGAAGTGAGGATACAAAGGAGGTCCATTCCTCAACAAGAGTGCCGTGCAGAGGTTCGTCCCAGATCAATCCTGCTGTCCAAAGCTTCTGCAAGAAGCATTTTGCCCAAAATATAATTGGACAGATCCAACCGTTCGGATCAAAGGTTCTGGCGACAGTAGACAATACGAGACGTTTAGTCCAAGAACAAGGCAGTTTCAAGTCTACGTTATACGTAAAGGTGTCTTGGACTGGTCTGTACTGAACACCGAGAACAGCCATCATGGCGGGGTTGTCAACAATCTCAAACAAATGTGGATCTTGCTGATGATTCTCTGGCAAGCCTTCCAAAAGCGCTGGTGAGTTGGAAATCCATTTGCGCAACTCATAACCAGCGGAGGCCAAAATACCTATCAATTCGTCCCGCAGGAGGGTCGCCTCGTCCGCTGTGGAGGCGCCCGAGCAAATGTCATCGACGTAAATATCGTCTTTCAAGATGGCGGAGGCTCGTGGGAAACGTAAGCCTTCTCGGTCTGCGAGCTCCCAAAGAGAACATATTGCCAAGTAGGGGCTTGATCTTAACCCGTACGTATTCGTATTGAGCTCGTAGACGACCATGGGATCGCGAGGAGACTCTCTCCAAAGGATCAGCTGGAAGCGACGGTCATCAGGGTGGATAATAGTCTGCCTGAACATCATTTTTATGTCGGCCACAAAGACAACCTGATGTCGTCGAAAGCTGGTGATAACGTCACAAAGGTCCTTGACCAACTTGGGACCAGAATGCAAGCACTGGTTCAAGGATACGCCTGTTGAAGTCTGCGCAGAACCATCAAATACTGTGCGCAGCTTCCCAGTCAATGGCTTCAATACCGCACGATGCGGGAAAAAGTAATGCTCCACCGAACGCCAATCCAAATTTGACACAGACATGTGTCCCAACTGTTCATATTCCCTCATGAACTCAATGTACTTCTGTCTGAGCTCCGGATCACGACCCATGCGGCGCTCCATGGCCAACAACCTCTTTTCGGCTAAAGGTCGTGACTCACCAAGCGGAGGCCGAACAGACAGAAAAGGTAGCCTCGTAATAATCCGACCAGAACGGAGTCGACCAGTGTTGTTCTGGAAGAACAGCTCGCACTCCTCATATTCTGGATTCAAACGGGCAACTTGAGAGGGCTCCTCTACCTCCCAAAACCTCTGAACTGCAGAGAGAGCAGAGCCTACAGCCAACAAATTATCAAGTTCGGGTGGAGGGGGGGTCCCTAGGTACAGGTCCCATCAAAGCAAATCCAAATATGGTCGGGATGGCTGTCAAACCATTTGGCACCAAGACCCGTTTCCCGCCAATCAAAATTCCACCGAGGACATCAGAGCCAATCAACAAGTCGATTTGTCCCGGTGTGTCAAATTTGGGGTCTGCCAGTTCCAATCCCGATGTCAAATTCATCAAAGCAGCAGACAGCTGCTTCTGTGGGTGCATGCCCAAAATATTCTTCAGCACAATAGCCGAGGTTTTAATCCTCGGGTGTGAAGATTCAACAGGGCCAAACAAAACCTTAACTTGCCCTTCAACATAAGAGGCTACGTCCCCTATGCCCCGTATACAATTTGGAAAAGAGCCCAAATTTAATTCAACCTGCACTACCAAATAAGTGGAAACAATGCAACCTTGTGAACCTGTGTCCAATATAGCACGGACAACAACAGAGGTCCCCGTGGGTCCCCAGACCCTAACAGCAACCGTTGGTAGGATAACGGTCTCAATGGGGGAGGTTGGCGTTATAGGGCAGGGGTCAATGACCTATTGTTGCCTGGGCGGCGACCGTTGGCCAGGACCAGGCAAGTCAAAACGAGGGTGCGGCTTGAAGTCCTCAAAGGCGCGATGACTTGATCCGCGCGCCATCTGTGGGGGGTCATAATGACGCACCCGCCCAAAACGAGGTGGGCGCGAGTCAAGGCGGGGACGCTCCGCCAAAGGAGGGAAATACCTGGGGCAGCAGTCATGGTGCTGGTGACGCTGAACAGCACATTCAGGTGCGCGAGAGAGAGGAGGCGTGCGCACGCTACGGTTCTCCAAGCGGGGCGAGTGGCGATCAATTGAGCGAGGCGACTCTCGGCTACGCGCCGGTGAGCCTCGGCTGCAACCTTCAAAACACCCGCCCGTGCGCGGCGTCGGCTGGTTGGACAAGCGGCCAACCTCTCTGGCATTCATACAGAGAATGTCCAAATGCTGTCCTCCACAGTGAGGACAGGGGCGAGAATTTGGGCAGTCTCGCTGGTAGTGGGACCCCAAACAAGAGAAGCAAAGGCGGCGGGCATTCGCGATGCGCCTACGAGAGGCGACAGGTAGGTCCAAGAATGCCCTACAACTGGCCGTTCTGTGCCCCGTGACCTTGCAGTAGGAGCACTCCGCTGGGCTCTGCGTGACCGCAAAGCGAGGAGGGCGCCGGTCAACATTGGCTCGGGTGTGAACTCGAGCCTGCTCCTTGACCTTGGGCGGCTGCGACTTAGCCGGCGTTTCACCACCGGAGTTGTCCAAGACCCGGCACTCATCCTCCAGGAACTTCTCCAGGTCAGCAAAGGGGGGCAGATGGGTCGCGCTATCCCCACCAAAGCGCTGCTCAAAACGCGACCTCAGGTCGGCAGGCAGCTTCTTCAGTACAATGTGCACCAAAAGATAGGACCATTGGTCCACGGGCAGGTCAAGGCACTTAAGTGCGTTGATGGCCACCAAAAGCGGGTTCAAAAGTTGGGTGCGCAACCCGGGTGAGCGTCGGCAAACCCAAAATCTGCTCGATGTGCGTGTCGGCGAGGCCACGCTTATTATGGTACCTACGGGTAATTAGGTCCCGAGCCGTCTGGTACGCCTCGTCAGACACGGGCAGATGCTGGATGAGGCCCTTAGCCTCCCCATCCAGAACCGACATTAAATATGCCAATTTTTGTGCTGGCCGAAGGTCAGCCCTGTCATTGACCAGGCTGTCGAACAAGTTAATGAAGCCCAGGTAGCTTCCTAGGCAGCCATCAAAATGGGGGAGGTCCAAAGTAGGGAGCCTACTCACCAGCCCCGGTGCTGACCTAGGAAGCTCCTGCTTCAGGCCGGGTTGCCCTTCCCTATCGGCAACTAGTTGTCTCGCAGTATTGGAGACAGCATCATACAGGTCTAAGACCTGGGCATAGTCTTCGCTGACCTTATTTCGCTGGTCAGCGGTGAAATCATTGATTGACACTTCAAGACAGCAAGTGCTGAAAGTGCGGAATTGCTGTTCCACACTTGCCAGGCGATCGTCAATCCGCTCGTACCTTTGTAGTAAGGCCTGCTGGCGATCAGGCCGGTTCACTAAGGCACTGGCCGAGGCAAACCAGCGCAAATCTGATGCAATGGCACCAGCAGCCGCACGCAAGTCCTTGATAGCTGACATAATCCAAAATTTCAAAAGAGCCCGGACAAGCGTTAAACAATATTAACAATCAAAACTTAATTTTTCTCAATTCTTTGAAACCAACAAAGTATTAGCCTGTTTACTGCAAGTGCAGGCAAGTGACAGGTATCTACTGTCCAACAAAATTAATAGTTTCAATATATATTGACACAAAACAAGTCAAAGTTATCAAAAGTTATAACTTATAACAAATTAAAAGTTGAAACTTCAAATTAATTAACTAATTATTTGCAACAGACAGACTGGCTGTGTTATTTGAGATATACAATAGGAAGTAAGCACAGAATATGTGTTACCTAGCAATATTATCTATATTATAACAAAACAAAGTTTATTAATGTGACCCGCCCAAGTATGCAAGGTCAAATTTGATTATTACAATGTTTATGAATATATGCAATAAACTTAATTTACTACTAATTTATTGATACATACAGCTGTTATGTATCCAAACAAACTGACTTATTAATGCAACAACAAATTTAAGTTAGATTTTTCAACAATACAAATCAACAATTACTGATTGAGGTTATGTGACAATGTGTTTCAAATTATCTAGGTCAACTTATACAATTAAATATTATGTATTTTAGACAATAACTGACCTAACAAACACTACAATACTGTCTGCAAGGTGATAAGATACAAGCTCATACCAATCTGAGTTTATACTCAGTAATCCAACAGCGGCTAAATTTCAACTACAGCTCTGCACCAAAATTATGTCTAGAATTACCGTAGCCAGGCAGGAAGGTGTATCAGAAGTGCGCAGTGGAAGGTGTAATACATCTACCTGACCACGATAGACAATATATCCAGACACAATGCACTGCGTTGCACAGTGAGTAAAGTATTGAGTAGGTACATGAAAATTTTACCTTATATATCCTGGTGATGTTCTTGAAGTGGACCTATAGATTAACCTATAATTTTGGCCAAAATAACAAGAGAATCAATAGATACCAGTTTACAATTCGGCGAAGTCCTTCTCCGGACCACGATGCACGTTGCGGTTCACAAAACTTTTCACAAAAATGTTCAATATGTCATCAATTTACAACAAACTTTGCCGGAAGTCAAAAGCGGCAATTACGTATTAAGTTAATTACAAGTTGATTCAATTCGCGTTCATTCAAAGGGCGATCAATTTAATTTAGGTACAAGGCACGCGAGCTTGCAAACGGCGTGTTAATTTTTCAAGGGAAGGACGGAAGTGACAGTTCAGTGTGACCATTGTCAGAAATTTTCAATAGACTAAACAAAATGTTACTCAATCGATCTAATCGATTTGACTTATAATAAAAACTAATTCTATTTCAAACATAATGGAAGGAAAGAGGAACCCACCACGCACCCTCGGATTGACTACCCCAACTATTGCAATAGAAAAAGGTTGACAATACCGAACTCCTCTAAAAGGATAAGGGATATAGGAATGGTATGGGTTCCAGGAAGATACCTGACTTGCAGTATCCCGCTGTATGCGCCGACTATTCTTCGACACGTGTTTCGCCTCTGCACGAGGCATCCTCAGGAGCGATGGGCAACGACTGAGTCGTTTGCGAGATCCCTTTTTAGGGATCTCGCAAAGAGACTGATCAACGCCTCGGGTGACCAGAGGGCTGGCACGTATTTAGCACAAAAGATAAGCATTGCTATACAACGAGGCAATGCCGCCAGTCTTCTGGGCACGCTTCCGATTGACTGCGATGCGGATGACTTCCATGACGCCTTCTAAATTTAATTTTAATTTATTTTATTTTTCGTATTGTATATATTAAATAGGCTTATTTTAATTTTAGGACATAATTAAGTTGCTTTTTATGTAATAGTTGATTTTGTTTGGAAAATAAATGTTAAACTCTGAAATACATACATACATACATAGACTCACGCCTGTTTCCCCGAAGGGGTAGCCAGAGGCATATTAAACGCCCACTTTTCGCTAGTGTTTTGATCCCACGTAATAGGTGGCGAGCCTATTGCCGCTTATCGGGATATTTTGTTTGCCAGAGCTTCGTCCGTTCATCGGCAGGTGCACCACTTGCAGGTGAGGTTGGTTTGGGACCCTAAGTTCTTGGTGGAAACTCTCAGCACTACTAAAATATTTTTGAAAAATATTTCTAGTGAGGCCGAGGTGTGTATCTACTAAATGTGACCACGCCATATTACGAGTTATACTAATAAGCAACTAGCTGACGAGCTGTTTTTTAATTTTATACCATTTGCAACGATCACCTTTCTTGCTTCATTCACTCCCATCAAATTTCTCACGCATGCTCTTCTGTTAAGGGTAATTCTGACTTGTAATTTTTTAGGATTTCTTTTTCTTTGTTAACTTTTTAGTTTAACCAATGTTATTAGTCTTGAATGTTGTTGAACGGGTTCAAGTTATATTTTTATGCCACACATTCATTTGTAGAGATTGAGAGGAAATCTTTTATTTTCCTTACAATGACATAATTATGTGTGACAATGCTATATGCTTAAATTTTGTTACAAATACAATAGTCAAAAGAATTTTCTAAGACGCCATTTATTACAGGGGCTACCATGTTTAGCTAACTATTGTCTATGTAGCTGCATCCGAACGCAAGAGCCTCGGTATACACTCTGTAACTAAATTAAACACATTCAAATGTCAGGCCAAATTAAGTAATCCACACCGATAATTGTGTGTTAATAAGGAGAGTGGCAAGATTCTTTACAAAAAAGAATGATTTTTGTCAGTATTAGTATATCACTCGCTGGGAAAGTCACGGTTCAATTGAAGTATATCCAAATTTATTCCTAAGCAAAATGCTCTAATTAAGTAGGGTATCAGTTTGCCTGGTATATAGATGAGGCGTTTCTCACCATTCGTGCACATGCATTCGTGGAGATTGCCGATATTACCCGCGTTTAATTGTACGGAAACTCATAATTTATAAGCATGTTTACGTAATCACCCACATTACATTCTTTTTCTCTCTCTTCTGCTTGTTTATTATTGTTGACTTTGCATGTAGGTTCGTTTTTTATAGAATGTTTTTCGATAGTCATCAGCGAGAACTTGTAATTGGCCTTATTGTATGTTATAATCTTGTTTACCATTTTGTTTAGCTGTAAGTTTTCCTTTAAATAAAAGAATAAAATGAAATAAAATTCTAAGCATTAATTGTCAAATTACAATCAACATTAGCATAACGTGTAAACTCAAAAGCAAACTTTGAAATTATCTTAGCCAACGTCGGAGAAATTTCGTAACGTACTTAAAATAACATCCTGTTTTTGAAGTCAGTTAATGATTATTTCGTTCAAAGACGTACATCCATTTATATTAGAAGCCATGTATGTTCCGGGACTGACTATAATAATAATAATAAACGTTTATTTCATAATTGTTGCTTCAATTAATTAGTTAGTAATACTTATATCTACTATTAGTTAACTTACATCTAATATACAAGTAGTTACCTGACCGGATGTGACCGGCCGATACAGGGAAGCTGTCTACTTGATTGCGTGCAGCCGTATCCAGCGTCCAAGCATCGGCGAGTCCCACCGATCAGCTAGCACTTTCAGGATCGTATTGGGGCTGGCGCGCACGCGGCGCAATAAAGAAGTACATCTCTTCCGCATGATGGACGAAAAGCTATCAACGTTCGCGTCCGCAAACATCCCGGACGCACTGCAAAAGCGCGGCAGCCCCACAAACACCCGGAACGCATTGTTATACTGGATGCGCAAGCCGCTGTATGCCGCCAGTGCAAAGCCCACCCACAGGCTGCACGTGTAGAAAGATTGACAGAAAGCTTTAAATAGCGTGATCTTTACTTGAGTAGTACAACGTGCAAACCTGCGGGCCAACATATTACAACGAACAGCCAGCTACCTGCCCTCCCTCTCTATATCTACATTATCTTTCAAGTCCTCAGAGACCCAGTGGCACAAATATTTAAATTTGGCCACTCTCACAAGTGGCGTACCACACAACGTTACTACTGGCACTCTATTGTAACTTTTGTTGCCTGCCTTAAATATCATAAACTCACTTTTAATTGCATTATATTTGAGCCCATGTGCCTCAGCGTATTTTTCACATAAACTAATCAACCGCACCATAGATCTAATTGACGGGGTCAGCAGCACCATGTCATCTACATAACTTTTATTATTGACACAAATGCCTTCAATGTGACATCCAATTCTGGTGCTGCTGAGCTCGTCAATCAGACCGTTCATATATAAATTGAAGAGTGCTGGCGAGGTCAACCCCCCCTGCCTAACTCAACACTCCAAACTGTACTCTTCTGACATTGAGTAAGCCCACCTTACCCGGTTCTGGTGGTTACTGTACCAATACTGAAATATATTTATAATTTCTGTAGTTAATGTCGTACTTTTTCTTAATTTATCTCACAGGATGTTATATGACACAAGATCAAACGCCTTAGATAGGTCAGATCAGATAACAGGCATATACAGGTGTTTTTCTTGCTGTATAGTACCACACAGTTTCCACAAGGCAAAGGATAGCAGTTTCTGTTGACAGACCTCGGCTGAAGCCAAATTGGGCGTCACTAATTATTAAATGCTCATCTAGCTGGTCTCTAAGTAATCTGTCCAGTACTTTGGCAATCACAGTTGCCAACGATATAGGTCTGTAGTTGGATAACACAAAAGAGTCGTTGGTTTTATTCTTAATAATAGGCACAACAATCGTATGCATCAATCTCTCGGGTAAATAAGAATGACCTATACATAAATTAAAAAACATGGACAAAACCCTAGGCAAGTGAACACCAGCGTGCTACAGGTGCTCGATACTGAGACCATCGTGTCCGGGTGATTTTCCACGCACCATATTCTTATTAGTTGTAGCAACTTGCTTCGCCTTAAGTGTCACACTTCGTTCAGTGCCGATTATCTCAGTATCGAGCAGCGGCGCTGGCAGCTGAACCTTTAGGGGCAACTGTACTTTAAAATGCTGTCGGAACAGCTCCGCAATGCCACGTGAGTCATGTATGCCCTCGACGCTCACGGGAAGCCTAGGCCTTATAATTCAGCTTATTAGTGGTTTTCCAAAAATTACGAAAGTCTTTATTAAAATGATGTTCGGCAATTTTATCCATTTTAATTTGGTCTTGATGCGCTTGGCACCATTTCAATTTGGCCTTAAATATTTTCCTGGTATTGCAAATATAATTGTAAATTTTACCAGAACTAGGTTTACCACACTGTAACCAATATTTGTAATGAAACCGAGCCTTCTCGTGAGCGGCGCGAACATACTTGTTCCATACAGTCACAGTATATTTAAACTTTTTATTATTTTTATTATAATAACTATATTTAGAGGCATCTTGTAATATGCGTTCTATATCATCATACATTTTATCTTATAGTGACAAGTGAACAGATTTACTACACAAACTATCGTAACATTTATTAAATTCCATAGGAAAATGTATTTCTCTAAGCTGTGAATGACAATAATCGTGACAAATGCGTAATGGCTCGGCATTACGTTCACCCCAAATTATTTCATTCGTCAATTTATTTTGTTGTAAAATTGTAGCATGCATAACATTTAAGTTGCATTCTAACATCATAGGCAAATGATCGGACCAATATGTGTCATACAGTATAGAAACGTTAATCACAGTCCGCAACGCGGCTTCTGTCATCACGCAGTGATCGAGCCACCGCACGCACCCGTGTGCATCACTCACAAACGTATAGCTGTCTGACGGCAGAGTGTTAATGTCAGCGCAAGACCATGATTGTTCCGTACAAAATGAGGACAACTCGTCTGCAAACAGTTCACCGGGATGAGAATTATAATCACCGATCATAAACACAGACTCCACATTATTATTTTTAATTATCGCATTAATCTCGCTTAAGCACTGCGTAAACTCCACTAGATTATCCTGGCAGTCAGCAGGCATATATACCGACAACACTATGAAAGAACGATCACCATTCACTACTTTTATACCCGCTAAATGCACATTACAATCGATTACTGTGACGAAGGGAAACGCACTCTTTCTCCACAGGAGGGCAACACCGCCATGTGGTCTCCCGCGCATCACGCCTGCCAGCGTATCCACGGCTGAAGTGCCCGTAAAGGCAAAGTTGTCGTCTATGGTACCCAAAAATGAAAGGTCATTGGGTAACAGCCACGTCTCCTGAAGAGCTATAATATCTGCCTTCTTACATAGTCTTCGTATACAGTTGATTGATCTAACAACATTTTTACAATTGAATGTTGTAATTGTTGTGAGAGTCATTATGAGTTAATGATAGCGGTGTCACTAGACCGTATGGTGTTTGCACTTCCAGGTTTATTTTTGTAAGAAAAGTTAATAAAACCGTCTATATGATATACCGAAAGGCCAAAAGTCGTCTTTCATAAATAATTCTACCCTATCTTAGGGGACAAATATTTTAAATGAGCTATATTGCTTTTCCACTTTCATGATCGTTTTTTCTACACAAATATTTATGTTTGACTTACTTGACACATATTTTACGATGTCACTAGCCGACACATCCTTCGCCACATTATAAATATAAATGGGTGCCTTTATGTCCGCTGCTTTAAAGTTTGCACTTGTTTCCACCTCGGCTTTTCCCCTATTTACAGCAAAACGATTCCTGTATCTACGCCGCTGAACCTTCGTCCACTCGTCAGTCCGTGCCTCCCGCCCCCATTCTCCTTGTTTGACTATATCTGCAATAGTCTTGTTTTGGTTCGCCGTATGAGCAATCAGCTGAGGCGGATCACTGACCTCAGCGGTCGTTGCAATAGAATTCAAGCACTTATCACGATCAACATACGGTCTATTTTCGGTTGTCACATTTTTCAGATGGCATTAAATTAAGAGTTTCAGACAAAACATAAACTTGATTAGCATGCGTAGCGTATAATGCTTTGGGTTAATTGCTGTATCCAGGCCTGGCGTAATGCGATCTCAACCGTCTTTAATCCGGCCCACATGACTCTCTTTGCAATAACACTCCGCCTACATTCCTTGTTACTACTCACTTTCACACACAATTATACGTACCCTTACCCTTATTAAAATACATTCTGTATATTGCAACGTATTCGCCACTCCAACAAATGCCGACGACTGGAAAATTACAAGTATTCTCACAATGTCGATACTGCTCAGTGGATACTTAGAAATTCTTGAAAGAAGTAGTTTTCGAAGAACTCCGTTATAACTATCTGTTCAAGATACCTAACTATTGATGAAGAACAATGGTTTTATTACTAGTGAGAATAAATTTCCTCCCAGTGAAATAAAAGATCAATATGATTGGTTTCCTTACGAAAACCCATTTTAAATTTAGATACTCGTAAATAAAATATTTCATAATTGGGAATATATACCAATAAAAATATAAATTAATAGGAAAACGATAATCGTTTGTACGACTTTATATTCAGCTTTATTATTACTTGATATTTATTTCAAACTAATATATCCACTTAATCAAATAATATATTATTATTCCACAACGTCATTGCTCTTACCCTAGATTTAACCGTCGGATAGCGTGGAACTTTGTGATCGTTATTATAACTATACGAATCTGAAGTACCTAAAGTTTTGAATAATTTTGGCATTATTTCAAGTATTAATTTTATTTAAAGCCGACGCTTATCCAGGAATTTATGAGTTTGTATTATAAAGACTTTTTAAATAATATTTGCTAACTTATTTTATACAATTTCTAAAGCTGATCGTAAAATGCTATGAAATAGCTTATTTTAGTTTTATTTATGTATCGACTATCAACTTACTTTTATTTTATCTCTCTTTAAATTGGCTTTAATATTTGAAAACTTGCAAAGCTGACTACAGCGTACATTGTCTTTAAATGGAAAAAGAAGCTAGCTACGAGTTGTTTCCTTTGCAACAATTCTTAGAATGGTAATACAGGAACACGTAGGTATATCTGCGTTTCAATAGAACTAGTTCTGCGATAAACTCCAAAGAGTGCCAGGGGAGAGGAATAAAAGCGCTATCTTTCTGCAATACGGTTTCCAACACACTAATAGGTAGAATGTTCACGCGCGAACCGAGGCACTTTAGCTACCAGATTAGCAAAAACACACTCGCCATAAAGTTTGAAAGAGACCGCTTTATGATCCCTTTTTAAACGGGATTTTGTTATAATACAGGTACTATCGCTAAGAGACAAAGTTGTTTTCACCTTGAAAAACTTTTTATTTATAAGCTACGTGCTGTATTAAAATGGCCGTTACGATTAGACAAGAGAAAACTGCAAGGAAAAATATTGTTTGGTATATGCGTTGATTTAATGTGAGTTAGAACTGGCAGTTTATTTTGTATGTCTCCTATCTATTTAAAAGCTAAATTCTCGGGTAGGATTAGTTTTGTAGTATGTTAGCAAATGTATATAAACAACAAAGCATAAACAAACTAGAACAATATTTTCACTTCCAAAAACGGCCGTGAATGTGATAAGAGTGAATACATTAAAAATGCTGCAATGTAATGGTATTTACTGCTTACTTCGATGACGAGGAATAGAAGCAATTTAATTGAAACAATTGACAAAAAATTTCCTTTATTACATAAAAGCAAATTGAATACTGAAATTCTTATTAAAGAAGTATATTATTTTTCGATTCTTTACAGTATTTAGTATGCCTGTATCACGAGTACTCAGATGCATACTTAATTCAATGTACTATGATCATTACTAAAATATAAATATTGTTGATACCTTAGGAACGTCATAACAAATTATACAATGATAAAAAACTAGGACATATCAGAAATCAAAACAACGAAGTCTAATCGATTTTAAACTTTCGCGATTTGTATACATCATACAATTTTATTCAAACGGGTCTTATTCGCGATATTTAATTAATTTAAGGTATAAATACCTATGTTTTACCGACGTTTCGGCTGTCTTACAACAGCCATGGTCGCGGCAGGAATGGTGACTGTCATCTCAGCGTCGTCCTTGTGAAGCGCGGGTTTCGGCAGCTACCCTCACTTGTATTTTATTTTTATTTTTATCCGAACTGTCGGTACGTTGACATACAACACTTTATACCTTAAATTAATTAAATATCGCGAATAAGACCCGTTTGAATAAAATTGTATGACGTAGTCTGACTTTGCACTGAAAAATTTATACTAACCTTCAGTTCAACTTCCATCGGACTGAAAACGTTATTTTTTTGTATTTACTTAGTACTTTCTAACTAGAAAACATGTAACATGTTTTGCAGTTTGAGCTACGCTGCCAATTTAAACTTTTGACATTGTTTACTTTTATACTATAGATGAAATCAATTTCAGATGTGTGATTGAAAATTTATATTATATAAGAATGAAAAATGATGAAATATACACATATTACGAGTATTTTATATTTCAATTTCATGAAACGAAACATGAACGTGAAAGGTAAAATAATTTATGTTTGATCACGAAAAAAAGTAATAGTACATTTTAAAAGCTTTTCACATAGCAAAATATTCTGAGAAGAATTTAATGTATGTATATGTAAATACTAGAAATTATAAACAAGCTTTCTTTTCCGTAAATGCTGGACAGAGCAATAAATTACCTCGTGTAAAACTGCGGCGAAAGATATTGCGGTTAGAAACGAGCTACGATAAACTCCCAGTGACCCTACCGACAAGGTTCTATTCTACCTGCGGTTACCACACCTAAACAAAGTACCTTATATACCTATTATGTAGCGAATTGAAATCAACATGGAGCCTCTAGTACTGCACAATACGTCCCCATTCATTTCTGATCTGGCAAAATGTGTATATATGATAAATTTAATATAAGATTATATCAATTTTATCTTAAAATATGTTTGTTTGTGACCTTTTGACCTTATAAAAAATATTCATAAAACGAACGTCAATGGTACAGCTTGAAGCCGAAGTTCAAAATAAACGAAAAGTCTCGAAATTGTTCAATCCAAAAATATTAATGTTTGTTTCAGCATTGGCGCTGAATACGACAATACTTTTTCTATGTGTGTATTATAAATCCGCCTTTGTATGACTATAGATGAAGTCCATTGTTTCAGTCACTGTACGACGGATTATCTGACGTTACGGGCCGGTAGCTCGCCCTCTGCGTCACTGCTGGGGTCGCTGTGTGCCGAGCGCATGACCACGCTCTAGCACCCTGGGCCCAATCTACTCCTGGAATTTAAGTGAGAACATTTTAATATTATAATACTTGATAATAAAGGATTGCTTACCTACTGCAAAAAATTTTTTTCAGAAAAATAATACTTTTTGTCTAGCTAAACAATACATGGAAACATTTCTAGCGCTATAAACAATTTACCAATGAAACCACACACAAACACAGTTATTTGTGTTTGAGTGTTTGTTGTTCGATAAATTGCTTTCAACGCTAGAAATTTTGCTACGTAACAATTTTCTACAAACGCGAAATACAGCCTACAGTTATAATTGAAACAATTACATAAAGGGAATTTGCATTAAAATTAATGCGAGTTCCCTCACAACAGCCCATAACGGAGGTCGTAGTAGATAAATATTAAGTATTATTAAACATACGTAAAGAGGTTAAGTGAGTGTCGAATTTCTAAAGCTAGCCTTTCAGTTCCGGACCATTAGTACCGCCGTATGACTATAACGGGTTTATAGCAAAGCTCGAGTTTATTGAGAAAATTGAGAGCAGTGGTTCACCGCCGACTGTAGTTCTTGTCTCGACGCCATTAGCAGCGTTAACACATCATATGCAGCACGGTTAATATATCTAGCTTACACGCAATTGCATGTAGTTGGAAATTGTACCTTCTAGCTGGAAATACTGAGTACCTTTATAGCAATCATTGACTGAATAGTTCTGAACCTGTGTATTATTTGTGCTCTGTATAGTCAACATGAAATTCTAAACATACTTAATGCTGTCTTGGTAATAAACTAAAATGGTAAATATTATTTCAAGCCGTAAATACTGTAAGAATAACTTTATAAAAATGATTGACTTTCTTTGTGTGCTATTTGCTCATCATATAAGAATTCTAAACATATTATACGCTGTCTTGGTAATATAATAAAATGGTAAATACAATAAGAGTACCTTCACGATGTGATTGAAGGGATTCTAACTTGAATAGACTCTTTACTCATAACATTTGAGAAAGCATGTGGGAGTAAGTTGCTGTTTGAGGCAGAGTACTAAATGCTCGAATTGGCATTTACATTATGAATACAAATTGGAAGAGAAAATATGAGTCATCATCTTAGTGTATGCATACGATTCTTTCACCTTGGAACGCAGGTTTCACTTTCTATTTTAACTAGATTGTCAAAATTTGCGGTTTCACAGAGCGACTGCTTTTTTACTTCCACATAAAAAAAGATATTGATTAAGACCATTTTCAAGATATCGGATAATAATAATATTAGGAAAGCGGAGTTTTGGCGTCACACCCTTTCCTTTCCAGTAGAATATAAGCACGAAAGGGTATGACTTTTTTGACCCACTTATAAATCACACTGTATCATCGTTTAACCTTACAAATCAATTGATTCATGCGTCTTCAAATGTGCCAAGACCCTCTTGATATATTCATAAACATGCCTGGTTATTGTATCCGCGATATTCACACTGATAGTTTGACAGAACAAACCATGCAATAGATTTTACTGTTGCCAGCTTTGTGTTCCTTTTAATGGTAAAAATAATGTTTTATACGATTTGGCACTTATTTACTGCAAAGTTGAACTAAATATATTTCTTTACTAATAACTATAAACTTAATATTACTAACTATATAATATATTTACCAAAAGAAAGTAAGAAACTGAAACTGTTTTACTCAGAACACACGTATTTCGAAAGTTTGTAACGCCGAAAGCCAGTACGTGTTCCCGATAATACTTTTTACCAAATTCCGATGGGTTCAACGAACAGACTTTTATATCTTATTCAGAATCAGTTCGTGGACTGGCGTCGTTTTGTTCTGAAATTTAAAAATGTATCGCCACGGCAACTACATAAGTATAGATTGAACTGAAAAGACTGAAATATAAAAAATTACCTTAGCCCGCAACATCAATCGGAAAAACTTTAAATACATTACACCTTAATTACCAGCTGTAAAATTAAAATATTTCCTATTTATCTAAAATATTGTTACGAACGGCTATATTTGAAAATAACGCCATCTATCGGTGAATGAGAGAACTAGAAGAGAATGGGTATATCAGTGTTTCATATACTCTCTAATAGATGGCGTTGCTGTTGATACTAGAAAAATATCACTACTCTAGAACGCTCGCACGTTACGAGAACATTCTAGAAGCAGCGAGAATGAACAAGTTTGCTATCCGGCCGGTATAAATACCGCGCGGACGAAGCGATCAAGATCAGCGAAGGGAAGTGAGTCGGAAGTGTTTTCTAGTAGTGTAAAATAGTGGTTTATTAGTGTTGGAAATTAAGTGTAATTAAGTGTGTAAAATAAAGTTCAGTTTTAGTGGCACCTATGCCACGAGCTGGTGTTCGGTGATAAATTAAATTCCTAAATTTAATTTATCACCAAACTCTAGCTCGTAACAAATTGGTGTCAGAAGTGGGATCCCCATGGGAGCGCATAGCGTTGGATGTCGCTGGGCCGTTTCCTGAGAGCCAGGATGGAAACAAATACTTCTTGGTTGTGATGGATTACTTCACGAAGTGGCCTGAAGTGTTTGCAATCCCAAATCAAGAAGCTACCACAGTGGCCGATAAGCTGGTGCATGAACTGGTCTTTTGTCGGTTCGGGGTGCCCTTGGAGATCCACAGCGATCAAGGCCGGAACTTCGCATCTGAGGTATTCAAGGAGACTTGTCGCGTGATGGGTTCACATAAAACCAGAACCACGGCTTATCATCCGCAATCATCTGATTGCGGATGATAAGCCGTGGTTCTAGTGATTGGTTAAACCGTTCAACCATACCATATGGTATGGTTGAACGGTTTAACCAATCACTAGAGAGGTACCTGGTGAAGGTCGTGGAGAGCAAACAAAGAGATTGGGATAAGCACATCCAACCATTTCTCCTGCCATATCGTAGTGCGGTCCACGAAACCACAGGAGTAACACTAGCTTTTGCCAATTTCGGTAGAGAACTACGTATACCTGCAGACTTAATCACCGGTATTCCACCAGAATCTTCACGCAATATAACAGATTACGCGACCGAGCTACGCGACAAGATGAACGACGTATACGAGTATATCAGGGGACAACAGATGTCTGAAAAGATGAAGACTCGCTACGATCGGAAGGCAAACAACAAAGGCTTCGAGGAGGACTCCTTGGTATGGCTTCATAGCCCAGTACGAAGCAAAGGAAAATCGCCTAAGTTACAAGCCAGATGGGACGGCCCATATCGCATAATTACCAGGATGAACAACGTCACCTATCGAATCCAGAAGGGGCCGCGAGGTGCACCGAAGATAGTTCATGTGGACCGGTTGGCTCGTTACTATGGGTCTAACGATGTTCGAAACGAATACGTCTAAGAAGGAGGGAGTGTTACGAATGACGATATTTGAAAATAACGCCATCTATTGGTGAATGAGAGAACTAGAAGAGAATGGGTATATCAGTGTTTCATCTACTCTCTAATAGATGCCGTTGCTGTTGATACTAGAAAATACCACTATTCTAGAACGCTCGCACGTTACGAGAACATTCCAGAAGCAGCGAGAATGAACTAGTTTGCTATCTAGCCGGTATAAATACCGCGCGGACGGGCGATTCGGGTACAGTTCATTTGAATAATCGAAGCGATCAAGAACAGCGAAGGGAAGTGAGTCGGAAGTGTTTTCTAGTAGTGTGAAATTGTGGTTTATTAGTGTTGGAAATTAAGTGTAATTAAGTGTGTAAAGTAAAGTGCAGTTTTAGTGGCATAGAAATTTAATTTATCAGCGAACCCCAGCTCGTAACAATATTATATTTTCGTCGTACAAACTTTGAACCCTTAATGTACCCTTTTCGAGATGGAATTTTGAAAAGCCTATTCTTGAGGATGCTTACATTGCAAGAAACGTTCGTGTTCGAGTTTCTAGTTTCCTTTTGCTTGAGATCAAACGTAGCTATTCAAAGATCAACTTGTGTAATATACCTAATCGAAATATCAGAATTTCAGTCAAAGCATCATTATTTTTGAGTGATGCTCAAACAAGAAAGAAACAAAATTTGTTTCTTTTATTCAGTAGAATAATATAGTCATTCCACCCCATCAGTGGCATATATAGGAGTACCTTCAATCTTTAAAGACTTTGAAGAAGTTTATTTGTTAAATTCACCGGTATAATAAGGGATAATAAATATCGTGTTAAGATACATGGAAAACTAACTATTATGAATATTATGTACTTTTCAAGAGTATTCATTTATCCACAGAATATAAGGTTTCAATGAGTCTCAAAAGTCCTATTCTCAGCAACAAATTAAGTCCTGAATTGGTGTTTCTAACCGACATACTTAAAGAAAGTCGAGACAGCTCTACTATCTACTTATCCGGTCTGTCAACATCCATAATCTGTTGTACTCGTAGTCTAGTTTTGTCACCTGTACAGATAAGTTTCTTCTATCGTAGATATCTGTTTAACAAATGTCTGAATTGCGTCAAAGTTAAGCTAAGCTTTGTAAAATTGAAATTTGTTGGGTTATCAGAATTGGACTTAATTTTATTTTGTTGCTAGCATCAAAGCAGTCAAAATTGAAATTGGCTTCGCGATCGAATCATCTCCATATCCACTACGAACAGTTATGTTTGTGATTGCCTATTATAAGGTCATTTATAATGACAACGCTCAATGCTTGCAATGAGTGTTGTGTGATGCTTCGGTAATTGAGCAATAAAAACGCTAAGATGCTTCTGCTGTTATGATAAAGACATGATAGTTTTTTTAAACTAAAACTGTTTCTTTACGTATTCGAGAATATAAACTCAAATTTTTGGTACCATTTAGGTACATTCTTTACAAAATCATTCTTATACAAAACGTACCTTCTGAACCATTCTTGTTAATTACGCTTTTTGAAGCTGTTATACTACTTACTATTTGCGTGGTAGGTACTTACCACGGCAATAAAAAACACCGCGCTGTTTCTCCTGCATGTAAAATGGGAGTTGCAAACAAACTCGATTTTAATTACATATTAATTTAATCACTTGTGCCCTCGCCATAAATAAATCAATCACTTCTTCTACATTCCCTAGTGTATGGAAAACAGCAATAGTCAAACCAATACCCAAAATACCAAATCCAATCACGGCCAAAGATCTTAGACCTATCAATTTGCTTCCGTGTTTGTCCAAGATACTAGAAAAGGTAGTGAGCGCTCAGTTGAGAAAGTATCTTGAGAAATATGATATAATACCTCAGAAACAGTCCGGGTTTCGCCAAGGCCACAGTACAACCACCACTCTCCTCGATGTGGTTGATGATATCCTGGAAGCTAGGGACCAAGGTATGGGTACTTTGCTCACTATGCTTGATTTTTCTCGTGCCTTCGAAACAATAAATATTTCTCTTCTCTTAGCTAAACTGTCTTACTACGGATGTGATTCAGCAACGGTGAAATGGTTCCATAGTTATCTCACTGACAGATCTCAATTCGTCCAATTGGATAATAGCAGGGATGGTAATAAGGCTTACTCTTCTTGTTGTCAGGTCACCCGAGGTGTCCCTCAGGGATCAGTCCTCGGCCCTCTCCTATTCATTTTGTACAGTGCCGATGTTACCAGCCATATACATAACACCAAGTTCCACATGTATGCTGATGATCTCCAACTATACATATCCTTTCAACCAGGAGATTGTAATGAAGCTGTAAATAAAATTAATTCAGATCTAGATAGGGTATCTAACTGGGCAGGAGTAAATTCATTAGTGCTTAACCCTAATAAATCAAAATATTTAATATTCGGATCTAAGGAATGTATTAAAAGGATACAAGACCTGAACCCTGTGGTTATGGTGGATGGCTTTCCAATTGAGCAGGTTAGCGAAGCTCGCAATCTGGGCTTGGTTATGGATGGTGAACTGCATTTTGAGACGCATGTACTTGAAGCCGTCAAAAACTGTTTTTACCGTCTCAAACTGTTATATCAAATCCAGGAATATCTTAGTAATGACATACGCATACAATTGTGCGAGTCACTCATATTATCAAAATTAAATTATGCGGATACTGTATTTGGTGCATGTATATTTAGAAGAACACAAAAATTAATTCAGCGGGTACAGAATGCCTGTGCTCGATTCTGTTACAGCATCCCTCCTCGTACTCATGTCACCCCGTTTCTGAACAGTGGGAATTTGATGAAGATGACTACACGCAGGCACCTTCATTTGGCATCATTACTGTTTGGTATTGTTTTATACAAAAAGCCAACATATCTTTTTAAGAAGTTGTCATGGTCTCGAGATATCAACCCATACTCTACAAGGGCAGCTACATATCTTTTAGTCACTGCGAAGCATAGAACGACTGCGTTTAAGGGCAGTTTCAGATATGCCGCTACTCGATGTTGGAATGATATTCCGCCACCCCTGCGTAACCTAAAAACGGTACATACATTCCATAATAAGTTTAAAGAAATCTTGATAAACAAACAAAAATTATCTACATGATGGTAAAACATGCGGTTACTTACTTAATTGTACTGAATGGTACCTACACTGCTGAAGCATATTGTTTTACTTATATATGAATATGTGTATATGTTTATATAATATATATTTGTATCTGTTGATATTATATATATTTATTGATATAATATTCACTTATAATATATTACATATATTTAATAAGTTGTTAACTATTTGTTATCATACAAGTAGCTATATAAGTCATAAATTAATGTCATGAGTAAGACTTGTATGTTGACCTATAATTAGGCCCTGCGAGAATACCAGCGTTGTAGATTCCCCTACAACTATTGCTGACGCAGGTGCCTTATTTGTTCTCTTGGATGAACTTATTAATTTTATATTGTCTTTTTTGTAAATTTTATAAGGAGAAACAAATAAAATATTTTTTCTTTCTTTCTTTCTTTCCATTTAAAAATATTGTACATAACTCCACGTTATGGTCAATAACGATCATTTTATCGCCATGAATACAATTGCCGTGGTTTTAAAATAACAAATTATACCATGCACCTGCCATTTATGACGCCCGCGATGTTTTGAAAATCTGTTTGCGTTTTGTATTTTATCTTAATGAGAATATAACTGATATTTTCTATTTCCTTTATAATGTTAGGTCTACTGCTTTCTTTCTAAATAGACTAGAAAGTCAAAATGAATTTCTTTAAAAGCTTCCACCTCTTTAGATTTGCGTCGTTATAGCTGCAGAATCTTTGAATGTCACGTTGCTGGCAGAAAAATACTAATTACGTAATCTGAAATTTATTCTGACTATAAAGGTATAAAGTATATGAAGTGAAACGTACAACTAGCCCGACAGCAGTTTAATTAGACCTATCATACTCTACTTTCTTTAGAACAAGTGTTTTGTGTTTTCTTTTAGTTCCAGATTGCCGTACAAGTTTTAACTAAAGAATTAATTAAGTTTTCCAATATGCTAAGTTCAAGATTTTGTTCTTAAGTAACGTAACATTCTTTAACAGTGCAACGTTCACTCACTACTGTGTTACTGGCAATTAAACAAAGTTACGCATCTGAACAAATAGAACATTAACCCTGGCGGATTTTATGCAAACGGAAGTGTATCCTGATTGCACATCAACTAATCAAACGCAATCAATACGAGATTGCCATTTCGGATCTCTATCCGTTTGAGTCTCTCTGTGGAAAGGCAGACTAAAAGCAGTCGTCGGGTTCTAGGCGTAAACTCTTGGAGGCAACTGAAATAGCGCTAGAATGATGATGGATATTAATATATTGGATCCAAACCAGCAAACAAAATTTTACAATGTTTTTGTATTGCTTTTTTACGATATTTTTATTTTGCTTTTTGAAAAAAATATCGGCCCAGTATCATGGATTAAAAGGAATAAAACGTGCAGCCAGTTTTATTAAAATAAAATTATACCTTTACGTACAAAATATCTACCAAATAATTTTCATAAAATACATCGAATTACGAGGAATACCCCGGGCCAGGGGAAAGTCATTTCAAAGATACCTAACTACTGACAAGTTCTCCACATCCCATGATAAGCTTTTCCTATTTATTGAACCTGAGTTGCTTCGCACAAGGTTTCTGCATTAGATAAACTTTATATTGTTTTCTTGATAGTACGGACAGCAATAAAAATAAAGCATGTTTTTTACAAGTTGAAATGTATCCTCAAATATGTTTTTTTTGTAGCGGATAGGGTGCCAGTAGATAGTAACGGTATGACAAATGAAGTGTCCAGTGGGAATGGTGTGCGGGTGGGGTGTGGTGCGACAGTGCGAGAGTTTGGTGCAGGGGGCGCGCGCTCCGGCCATTTCGACTCGAGAGCCACCTCGTGGCGCGCGCAGTATATCATACATTTGGTGGGCGCACCTACTGACGTCGTCCAAGTCTCACTATTTAATTATAATTTAAGGTAAGTTATAAAAGCAACGGACAAACCCTCTCTCACACACACACACACATACAAACAGGCCATAGGTATCGTATCACTTGCCAAAGTAATTGCTTCAATTCAGTAATTGTAACATAAGAGATAAGTAAGTAACTCGCTATATTCGACCTTTATATGTTTCTAAAAAATACTTACCACTGAATATTTTTTAAATAAAATTAATTATATCACCCTCTGAATAGTTGCATAACCGCTTGCCCTCTCACCAATTTTACGTGCTTACTCAGCATCGACAAATTCAATATTTATTAATCCCATTGTTTAAAACAAGAGTATTAATCCCAATGAATGCAAAAAGAATTTGGCGTTAGACTTTTCTTTTGAAATGTTATTATTGGAAATTTATTCGTATAATAGGGACAGAATATTAGTAGAGGCACACCGACACCAATTATCGGCGTCGGGACGTGACGACCCCACCGCCCACTGGGAGAGTTAATCTGACGAGTAGATACTCGTCATAGTATCTCCCTCAGCGCAAGCAGTCAACCGAAAGATGGCGGTCAAACCATCCGAACCTGGCGGAAGAAAATCCTAGATGCTAGATGGGCAGCAGCGTCCAGCACTAAAGACTGCCGCCACTGCGATCGCCAATACGCCTGCCAAGCGTGGCGATTATGGCAAATCCCCCCATCATGAACCACACCTATAAAAACCGGCCCCTAGTCCCCGGCGGCCCCGCTAGTCCTGGTTATGGTAGCGGCCATGGTAACGGCGGGGCAAGGGGTGCGAAGAATCTCCGGAAGAAATCGGGCTACCACCACCAACGACAATTGGCCCTGGCAACACTGAACACGCGCACACTGCGGACCGACGAGAAGATTGTCGAGCTGGAAGAAGAATTGAGCAAGTTGCGATGGGATATCATAGGCCTATCCGAAGTCCGAAGACAGGGGAAGGACTCGATAGTTCTCAATTCCGGTAACTTGCTCTTCTACCGGGAGGGCGACCAACAGTCCCAAGGTGGTGTCGGGTTCATCGTCCACAAATCTCTCGTGACCAACGTGGTAAATATCGGGAGTGTGTCGAGCAGGGTAGCGTACCTTATACTCAGATTATCCAAGCGGTATTCGCTGAAGGTCATACAGGTATACGCTCCAACCTCGTCGCACCCCGATGAGGAGGTGGAAGCCATACGAGGATATATCTCGGGCTATACATGGCTACAAAACCCATTACACCGTGGTCATGGGAGATTTTAACGCGAAACTGGGCAAACGCGACGGTGATGAGCTGAGAGTGGGGCAATTTGGTTATGGGCATCGGAATTCCCGGGGTCACTTGCTGGCTAGCTTTATGGAGAAGGAAGGACTCTATATGATGAACTCCTTCTTCAAGAAGCGAGAGGTGCAAGTGGACCTGGGTAAGTCCAGACGGATGCTTGTACTAGCTTCGGTCTACATGCCCGGTGATGAGGAGATCCCTTCGAAGGAGCTGGCCGAGCTGGTGCAGCACTGTGAGGACCACGGCTGGCCAATAATACTCTCGGCAGATGCTAACGCCCACCATCCACTGTGGGGGAGCCCCGAGGCAAATAGACGAGGTGAGATCCTAACTGAATACATCTACACAACAACACTAACGGTAATCAACAAAGGCTCAGAGCCCACATTTGTCAGCTCCAGATATCAAACCATAGTAGACATTACACTGGCATCGGATGGGGCCGCGGAACTTGTCACGAACTGGCATGTGTCCGCCGAACCATCCTTTGCCGACCACAGACGTATCTGCTATGACATACGAGTGCAAGAGAGGGTCATACAACCAAAACGCAACCCACGTAATACCGACATTGCGAGATACAAGACCCTGCTCGAACAAGAAATAGCCATGTCTAATTTCAACGACATGAACACAAGCACTACACACATAGAACACAACACTAATTTACTAACAAAATGCATACAACGCAGCTACCAACAAGCCTGCCCCACCACACTACCGAAAACGAGTAGTAAAACCCTATGGTGGGGATCGGAACTGGAGAAACTCAGGCGCAATCTGAGACAACTCTTCAACCGGGCCAAAAACACAAGGAAAGACACGGACTGGGACAAATACAAAGAAGCCCAGTCGCACTACAAGAAACGCATACGATTCCGCAGGGGAGAATCCTGGCGAAATTTCTGCACCAACATTAATTCCACATGCGAGGCAGCCAGGGTAAAAAAGATCCTATCCCAGGACAGCAACAAGACCCTAGGCTCCATAAGAAAGCCTGATGGCACCTACGCAACCACAGACATGGAAATAAGCCAAATACTAATCGAAACGCACTTCCCAGGTTGCACAGTGACCGAAGACTGTGATTGGGAAGAATCAGAACACAGACCACCGACCCAGACAGACTGGACGATAGCCAACAACATGGTTACCGGGGACCGGCTGAAATGGGCAATTAACAGCTTCCAGCCGTATAAATCTGCAGGCCTGGACGAAATAACACCAGCACTCCTACAATGGGGCTGCACAACGATTGTGCCACAGCTACTCAGCATATATAGAGCATCTATAGCGCACAATTACATACCACGAAGGTGGAGGGAAGTAAAAGTCATATTTCTCCCAAAACCGGGCAAAACGGATTATACGCAAGCAAAATCGTTTAGACCTATCAGTTTGACCTCCTTCTTGCTAAAAACGCTGGAAAGGCTCGCTGACAGATACCTGCGGGAAGGCGCACTGCTACGCAGACCACTACACCCGCATCAACACGCCTACAGAAGCGGTAGATCAACGGAATCAGCGCTTCACTCCGTAGTGGGGACCATAGAGACAGCGCTATCTGACAAACTAATGATCTTAGGCGCCTTCATTGACATAGAGGGCGCCTTCGACAAGACTAAATTCACCAGCATTAGCCGTGCCCTTAACAAGTTCGGAATTGAACAAACCGTCAGTGGATGGATTGATCAACTCCTGAAACAAAGGGCTATTCAGTTCACGGTTAATACCACCACAAGGGGGATAGTAGCAAAAGGCTGCCCACAGGGAGGGGTCCTATCACCCCTGCTCTGGAACATAGTGGTAGACGATCTGTTGAGAAATCTGAATGACAAATGCTTCTTCACGGTCGGCTACGCAGATGATATTACCATCCTAATCAAAGGAAACTCAGAAGACATGATCCATTATCGGATGCAAGCAGCGATCAGGGTCATGGAACAATGGTGCAACCACCATGAACTGACGGTCAACCCAAATAAAACGGAGCTAGTACTTTTCACCAACAAAAGGAACACCCGTATGACCAGAAAACCAAAACTTTTTGGCACGGAGCTTAACTTATCGAGTGAAGTCAAGTACCTGGGCGTAACACTCGACCACAAGCTCAACTGGAATAAACACATCACCACTAAAACCACAAAAGCATGTACAATCTTCTGGCAGTGCAGGAGAATAATAGGCAAGAAATGGGGTCTAAAACCATTCATCACCCTATGGATCTACACTGCCATAATACGCCCCATGCTCACATACGGTGCAGTAGTGTGGTGGCCACGCACTCAACTAAACACAGTCAAGAGCAAACTGCAGAGCATACAACGCCTCGCCTGTTTGGCCACAACAGGCTGCATGAAAACAACTCCAACGGCGGCACTGGAGGTGCTTCTCGACTTGCGACCACTGCACCTCATCATCCAGCAAGAAGCAGGTGCCGCTGCGATCCGGCTCGATAAGTTCGGGCTGTGGAGGAGAGATGACGTGCATAACCCACGCACGCCTGAAAAGGACGTTAACAAACGAGATCCCGATGCTAGATGCAACGTGTGATCTCATACCTAAAACCTTTGTCTTTGACAAAAAATACCGCATACAACTGCAAGAAGAGCACAAGGATAGTTCTGGTATACACGAAGTTAGAGTATACACAGATGGCTCAAAAACAAAGTATGGGACGGGTGCCGGAGTGTTCTCCCATGACTTGAATATCAATCTCTCAACATCGCTTGGTAAACTCAACACCATCTTCCAAGCTGAATGCGTTGGGATAACAAGGGCGGCGACGGCGATCGCGGCCAGAAATGTGAGCAACCTGTCAATACGCATCATCACAGACAGCGCCTCAGTACTACAAGCTCTCGATGGCAACTGCTTTAATAGCGGCCTAATTATGGAGTGCCACCAAGAGCTGCAGAAAACTGCAACGAGAAATCGGGTCACGCTCCAGTGGATACGAGGACACAGTGACTCCACGGGCAATGACGCAGCAGACCAACTGGCAAAGAAAGGATCGGACACGACAACTCTAGGACCCGAACCAATTGTTCCGATACCGTTCAACCAACTAAGAACATGGTTACGAGAGAGAACCCTACAACAACACGAAAAAGAGTGGGCAGAGTTAAAAGAGTGTAGGCAATCTAAAGATGCCTTTCCCCAATTAGACAAACGACTCTCGCAAAAACTGTTGCACTCCAACAGGAAAACACTCAAGCATCTGACTGGCATAATAACCGGCCACTGTCCACTAAACAAGCATCTCTACAACATCGGAGTCACGGACAGCCCACTATGTAGGGGCTGCATGGGGACCGAAGAAACACCCGCTCATATAATCCTACATTGTACCAGCGTGAGCGACCAACGGACGAAGTTCCTGAACAACCCCAGAACCATGAGCGAAGCCATACGCAATCCTGGTCAACTCATGGCCTTCTGGAAGGAGCTTGCATGGTATGAGTAGCAGGCGACTACCACGTCACTGCTAACGCACAATGGCCCAATTAAGTGGCTAAGTGCGGAAAACACCTGTCCAACTAACTAACTAACTAACTAAGTCCAGACGGTGCAACCAAAAATGAGATCGACTTTATCATGTCGACGAAGAGGCAGATATTCAATGATGTCTCCGTGATCAATTCACTTAAAGTGGGAAGCGATCACCGAATGGTAAGAGGCACATTGAATATCTGTACAAGCCTCGAACGGTCGAGGTTGATAAAGTCCACGCTCCGACCGGCACCGGTTCATATCCAAAACCCCGAGAGCTTTCAGCTCGAACTCAAGAACTGTTTCGAATGCCTGGGCGAATGCGTAGATGTGGACGAGTACAGTAACGGGTTCGTGGATGCTGTCCATAAAACAGGGGATAAATTCTTTAAGCCCCAGAAAAGCAAGAGAACCAGCAAGATCTCGGATCCGACCCTCGAGCTGTTAGAGGAAAGGCGCAAGATGGTTCTGCTATCCTCCGACGACATGCCGAAATATCTCTCTAAGTCTCTGACTCGCGATCTCCGCCAATACAACACAAAATGTGTTCGTGAGGCGATCGAGCAGAATAAGGGTTCCAAAGTGTTCCAGAGGGATCTGTCTGTTAAGCAGAGTCAGCTGACAAAGCTGAAGACGGAAGATAGCAGAATCGTATCGTCCAAGCCTGAGCTCTTGGAGGAGATCGAAAGGTTCTATGGACAGCTATACACGACAACGCAACAACCCGCAAGCACTCCAGCGTCAGACCCTAGAGCTGGATTGACCCGACACTATACCGAAGATATCCCGGACGTCAGCATGCACGAGATTAGTGCGGCTCTCAAACAGCTCAAAAACAACAAGGCGCCGGGTGATGACGTAATTACGAGCGAGCTTCTGAAGGCCGGCGGTGCACCCGCTAGAGAAGCCCTCCGGAAGCTATGTAATTCCGTCATTCTCGAGGGTAAAACGCCACAGGCGTGGCACAGAGGTGTGGTGGTGCTTTTCTTTAAGAAGGGGGATAAAACCCTCTTAAAGAACTACAGACCCATCACACTTCTGAGCCACGTCTACAAGCTGTTTTCGAGGGTCATCACGAATCGTCTCGAGAGCAAGCTAGACGACTTCCAGCCTCCCGAACAAGCCGGTTTCCGTAAAGGCTATAGTACCATAGACCACATACATACGCTGCGGCAGGTTATACAGAAGTCCGAGGATTATAACCAGCCCCTATGCTTGGCGTTTGTGGACTATGAGAAAGCCTTCGATTCGATCGAAACCTGGGCGGTGCTACAGTCTCTCCAACGGTGCTGGATTGACTACCGATATATCGAAGTGCTGAAGTGTTTGTATGAAAACGCCACTATGTCAGTCCGCCTCCAGGACCAGAGTTCGAAACCTATTCAACTCCAGCAAGTTGTCGACAAGTATACCTACCTGGGACAAGTAGTCCAATTAGGTAGGTCCAACTTCGAGAAGGAGGTCAATCGTAGAATCCAACTCGGTTGGGCAGCGTTCGGGAAGCTACGACATATCTTCTCGTCTGATATGCCGCAGTGTCTTAAGACGAAAGTCTTTGACCAGTGTGTGTTGCCAGTGATGACTTACGGATCAGAGACGTGGTCGCTCACTATAGGCCTTATCAGAAGGCTCAAGGTCACTCAGAGGGCGATGGAGAGAGCTATGCTTGGAGTTTCCCTGCGAGATCGAATCAGAAATGAGGAGATCCGCAGTAGAACCAAAGTCGCCGACATAGCTCTCCGGATAGCCAAGCTGAAGTGGCAGTGGGCAGGGCACATAGCTCGAAGAACCGATGGCCGTTGGGGCAGAAAGGTTCTGGAGTGGCGGCCACGTACCGGACGACGCAGCAGAGGTAGGCCCCCCGCAAGGTGGACTGACGACCTCGTCAAGATCGCGGGAGGCGGTTGGATGCGGGCGGCTCAAGACCGGTCTGTGTGGAGAACCTTGGGGGAGGCCTATGTCCAGCAGTGGACGTCGTTTGGCTGATATGATGACACCGACACCGAAAAGTTTACCCAAACATAAGGGATACTAAATGCTTTTTAATACTCTTGAGCAATAAAGCCAAAATATTTGCTCCTCATTTACATACACTACCGTCTAATAGTTCGGCGAGTTCTAATGTATGTCGTATCGTCCCTTTATCAGCTTAATAGAGAGGGTAAAATTTGAATGAATCCCTATATTTAGTAAACGCGCGAGCTTTTTGTTAATCACTTTGTCCGTAACATCGCCTCGAAATTATTACGATGCTCATAAATATACATACCCTCACAAACTAACACACACGTACATTTGTAAATAATATATTATGTACTGAGTGTTTTTTCTCTGCCTCATCGGCTGAAGCCTTATTTCTGAGCGGATAGGCTACCTCACCGTCCATTTACATAATATTATGACCAGCTAGGTGTAGAATATTTTAGACCCGAAAATCGCTGAGTCTGTTCAACACCTTCGTCCCAATTCTGTTATAACTATTTTGATGACCGGCTACTCTCCGGGGTGTACTTGATTGATATCTTGACCCTTAGATGTCATAAATTTATGATTTTGGAGTTTAATTTCAGATGATCAATAAATCTTATTACTCGAGGAGAATTTCTCACCTAATATTTGTTACATCATGTTATATGAACCAATCAAGTTCGTTTTATTACAACTCTTTGTGTATATGAACTTACGCCATAATCGCCGAACTTGGTGTGTTCGCTGACCTTGGTGTAGGAAATATATATATATATATATATATATATATATATATATATATATATATATATATATATATATATATATATATATATATATATATATATATATATATATATATATATATTTCCTACACCAAGGTCAGCTCGGTCGTTAATTATGAGCAATTATATATATATATATAATTGCTCATAATTAACCCAGATATTTCACCGGTCAAAAACCCGCTGTCCCGTGTAATTGAAACCGGCCTTATGCTTTTTTAATACTTCAATTTGTGTCAAACAGGTTACAAAGCTGTCGGTCTCATATTGAGATTTTAGAAGGTCTCCACGAATTCGGTGGCAGAGGAGAGAGAGACAGGTCTGAGCGCGACGATCGTGCTCTTCTTAGGGTATGTGGACCAGCCGTAAGGGAGGCCAGGGATCCCTCGGGCCAGTTCTTGATACGTCAAGCCGTGACGTCCACAGGTGCTAACTTGACAATCCTGGTCCGAAGAGCCAGCCAACAGACCCCGGACGAAGAAGAGTTTGTTGACGGCCCTTCGCCTTCCACGATGGTAAGTAAACAACACTTGACATAACTGCGGAATAGATAATGGTATTCACTAGAATCTTCAAGGAAAATCCGACAAAAAATTATATTTTCCTTCCCACAACAAGACATAAACAATGATATTTGATGACTTATGGAAAGTGAAAAAGAAAAGGAACAGATGAAATTATATTCACACAGACTAAGTTCTACTGGTGCTTACTTGGGGTAATGTGAATGTTTATGTGACGAGCGGCATCTACATGTATGTGTCACATGTATAATGATTGGTAACTGGAAAAATAAAAGACGTACGGGGAAATATCTTGCCACATTATTGGTGTTTACGTGAATACAACAAGCGGTGTAATTTTATGTTTATTTTTGGAATGCGTACTTATATAGAATAAACGTAAAGCAAAATGTTCAACGCATACTTATTGGAAGAGCGTGATTCACCAATGTGAAAAATAAATATGTAATATAAAAAGATGGGTTTATTTTGAGGTTTGCCAGTCGTGAAGGGAATAATTATGCGAATTGTCATCAATATATTATATAACGAGAAGGCACAGAGCCTGAACCTAATTATTTGCTTGTAAAATGTTAGGGCGTTATCTTAGAACAGGGGACAGACAATTTTATGCCCGACCATACAAGCAATTTATATGGTCACTTTACACGGGCAAATAAAAAGTGTGATTCGCAAATAGTTGTTTCGAATCTGGACCTTCTTTGCGGCAGTTGTTAGTTTTTGTAAAATCTCCGCACATTATATCTGTGTCCGTTGATAGAATGATAGTAAAAGCTCTCGCACACCATACAATCTGAGGGCGGAAGGCGTTTTTAAAAACAGTAAAAGGTACACCTTTACCAATAGCAAGTCCACGAGTAGCGTTCCTAGAAGTTTCTCGGAGCACAAACGAGCTCCGAAGAAACACGCGCCGCCCGTGACTTGTGTTAACGGGCGCAATGTTTTATTATACAGCTACTTCTACAGCTTGAAACTTGGCGGCACACTTAGCAGCCTTCTGTAATGGCAGCCTCATAATAAAATATGGCTGACACTGAACATTAAATGGTCGCTTGTTTGTGAACTAAATTCTTTCTTATTTTTAACGAAGAAGAAAAATAAAGTATGATTAATTAGCCGTGTGGTTGACTGCATAGAATACAAGTGTCACCAGCCCCTATATTCCCGTGGGTGTCGTAAGAGGCGACTAAGGGATAACACGATGCAAATACCATCTTTGCGTAGAGACGGAAAACTCGACATCAAACCCTATACGACTCTCGCCTATACGAGTCTCGCGGCATAAATGTGCGCGTGGGATCGGGAGGTCCCGGGTTCGATTCCTGGGTCGGGCAGTGTTATTTGTTTTCTGTTTTTTCTGTCACTAAATTCTCAGTAGCAACATGGAGTCTGGAAATGTGCCCGGTACGGCAATAGGCTCGCCCCTTATTACGTGGGACTAAAGTATATCTGGCGAAAAGTGGGTGTAGAAATACACCTCTGCCTACCTCTTCGGAGT
The DNA here is from genome assembly GCA_944739405.2 of Euclidia mi. Lineage (NCBI taxonomy): Eukaryota > Metazoa > Arthropoda > Insecta > Lepidoptera > Erebidae > Euclidia > Euclidia mi. Next base: position 38,285,364 of record OX123189.2, read on the forward strand.
TATAGGCGTGAGACTATGTATGTATGTATGATTAATTACCCACCTTTTGGCGCATCTAAACTGTTCCATGATTTAATGTTAATATATTGGTAATAGGTGCATAGGGTTCCCACCAAGAACTTAGGGTCCCAAGCCCACCTCACCTGCAAGTGGTGCACCTGCCGATCAACGGACGAGGCTCTGGCAAACAAAATGTCCCAATAAGCGGCAATAGGCTCGCCACCTATTACGTGGGATCAAAACACTGGCGAAAAGTGGGCGTTTAATATGCCTCTGCCTACCCCTTCGGGGAAACAGGCGTGAGTCTATGTATGTATGTACAGTACTCGCCAATCTTTATGGCCGCTCTGAATGTAGCCATCGGTACGAACTTGCGCATGGTACAGTCGGGTGGGCATGTCATAACCAAGAAAATATATTTGTAATTATTGAAAATTAAAATCTTCAGTTACGTTTTTAGATTTGCTATATTATATTGTTTAATTACATATTCAATCAAATTCGAGTAATGTAAATTCAGTTAGGTGAGGGGACTTTTAAGCCTAGACTTCTTTCCTTCTTCATAAACGTTAACACGTCATACACTATTTTCCGTGTTTGGCGACGTAAAACATAAAAACGACCGCAAGGCATGATCGATGATAATGGTAACTATATCAGTACAAATAACAACAAGAAACAACGATAGCAACGAGAAACAATAAATAAGTAACACTACGAAACTATTTTAAACGCCACGATACTGTCAGAGCTCAGCGATTATGTGAGTCGTGTACGAACGTAGCACACTCACACTAACGCGCGGTAGGCGAGAACGCTAGCGGGTGGAATACAGCGCGCGCGGGCGTGCCCTGCCTCCATTCCCCGCGTACGTCCCGCTGATACCTGATTTTGTGTTCTGCGCAGCGCAATGCGGCTAGGTTCGGAGCGGCCATAAAGTTCGGCGAGTACTGTATGTATGTATATTGGTAATAGTGATGCCGCTCGTTAGGTGCATATCGAGGCTGTAGAGTTAAAAAAATTTATCCATCATATAAATGTACATTGCGCATATATAGTGACAATAGGACAATGACAATGTGCAGTGACATTGATGACTTGTAATAGTATCGATGGAATTGAGTTTTGGTAGTCGGCAGACTACTGACAATGAATACAGATTTACATAGAAGAGCATTTCTTAAAGGATTTCGTGTGCCGATTCCAAGTGGCGAGTTGGCGACTGTCATCATTGTAGTACGTAGTTGGCGCCGTTGGCGGCGCTGGCGTCGTTCTCCGTCTCTCTTGCTCTCGTAGTTAAGATACACAAGAGGAACGTTCGTCTCTCTTGCACTCATAGAGACAGCTGTCACAGCGCGACTGCCATGCCGCAAAGTGGCAATTTGGGTCACAGAAAGTTTGTCTACAGAGCGCATATAAGAAGTGCGCCTCTATGTAAATATCTATGCTCTATGCTACTGATGCTATCGATCATAGACAAATCGAAACTGTCAACAATTTTAGGCACACGGTAGTTGTGCACAAAACTATGACAATACCATATGAAATATTTGATAGGACAACTCAGTATCTTGAATTTTGAGGTCAACTAATGGAAGGATATCGATATCATAAATAATTGACTATTGTCTTAACGCAAGCGATAGAAGTACAGGGGAGACCGGTTATGGTTGTCACACTGGTTGGTTGTCACAGAGGCCATAACAGACAATTAAACGGCGTGGTAGGAGCGAGGGAGTAGTACATCCATTTGTACCTCATGTCAGCGTACTCCGACATGCCGTTTAATGGACATATTCGACCACTCGATATTCTATTATGACCTCTGTTACAACCAACCAGTGTGACAATCATACCCGGTCTCCCATATACATTTTGTGCTGTCAGGGAGATGACTGAAAGTAGAAAACTTATAAGTTTTAGCTCTTCATGCTGTTAATCATGTCATTCACATAGAACATGTAAGATTTAAACCGAAATCTCATATATTTCTAAATAATATTTAACCTATCGTAATACAAAATCTCTTGTCATAGAGCAACACGAAGGCACAGCGTCCCCAGACGCAACGTATGCGTCGACGCACTACGGGCTCGCGTCGCCGGCGCACGGAGGCGTGGCCGCGCCATCACATCACCACATATTCTGGAACATAGAGGAGAGGCTGCTGTGTACGCACCGGTTCATACCGCTTGCTAACCAGAGTGTCACTATAGAGGTAAGTGGCCGAATATTCCAGATCTCTTTTGTGTTTTCTAACGCATATGAAATGATACTTTAAAGAAGTATAATCTATACTTAATATAATAAAGCGGAAGAGTTTGTTTGTTTGTTTGAACGCGCTAATCTCAGGAACTACCGGTCGGATCTGAAAAATTCTTTTTGTATACGGTAGCCCAGTTATTCCGGCAGGCTATAGGCTATATAACATAACGCTTCGACCCTTTGGGCCCGGGCAAAGGGCTATAAAGGCTAAAAGATAATGTCGACTAATCTCAGGAACTAGCAGTCGGATTTTAAAAATTGTTATTGCCTATGATAGCCCAATTATTCCGAAAGGCACAGAGAACAAGCAAACCTTCATAATTGCCAAATATAAATTGGGCAGCCCTAATTTATATTTAGCAACCATGCACGTAGACATGCATACTGCAACAATGCCGAATAAAAGGACAGTTAATTCTGTCGGCTAACATTGTCAGGACTGTATTGGAGCTGGCCCTCACCCTGCGCACTAAGGACGCGCACCGCTTGCGCATGGTGGTGTGAAAACAGTCGGTGCGCGCCTCCGCAAACATACCAGAAGCGCTGCAGTAACGAGGCAGCCCCAGTACCGCCTTGAACGCGTTATTGTACTGGACACGAAAGGCATTATAAGCAGTTTGTGTGTATGACGCGCACAGGCTGCATGTGTTAAATGAGGTGCAAAAGGCTTAAAAAGTGAAATCTTAGCTTGTAAAGAGGAACGTGCGAACCTATGAGCTATCATATTAGCTCTTTTCGAAAGTGCCCTTCATTCCCGTTCAATGTCAACATGGTCCCTTAGGTCTTCGGTCAACCAGTGCCCAAGATATTTAAACTTTTTTACCCTTGCCAAGGGTGTATTATTTAAGTTTATTGTTGACACATGTGCCGGCGATTTGCTGCCAGCCCGAAAGACCATGTATTGACTTTTTGCCACATTATAATATAGGCTTGTATTTAATGCAGCATCTAAGTAATACGAATACAAGTTTAAAAAATAATTAGAATGGGTACCATATATAATGGGTTGGCAGCTAATAAGGAGTATCGTAATAAGTAAAAAGTAGCATATTAATATGTCAGTTATAAGCTTTGTTTTAATTCATTTTTTTTGGGAACTGTATTAGTTTCTGAGCGGAAACTTTATAATGAATAAAACTTAGAAAATGGGCATTCATCAATAATACAAATTTCAATATTTGGCAAATGATTTATTAATCCATCCAAGATAAAATTCAACAAAATGATTTGGTGGTAAATAAAGCGGATAAAGGCAACATCGTAGTTATTATGTCTAGATGCCAGTATAATAGCAAAGTACAAGATGTAATACACAGCGAAGATTTCCAGCGTCTGCCCTACGATCCTACCAAAAGATTTCATGCAGAATTAAAACTCAGTATAAAGTCAAGTAATTACCTTTTTCCGCAAGACTGCTATTTAGCGAAAAGTATTATACCAATGAACCCTCAATGTCCGCTGTTGTATGGTTTGCCCAAAATACATAAAGATCAGGTGCCCATCCGTCCAGTCGTTTCATATGTCAACGCTCCAGTATATAAATTAGCGAAATACTTAAACGGATTGTTTAAAGAATAGACGTCATTCACCGCAAAATATAGCCTGAAAAATAGTTATGATTTGATTAGCAAAATAAAACACATCTGCTTACCTAGAAACATAAAACTCGTGTCTTTAGATGTAGAAAGCTTATTTACAAACGTCCCTTATAAAGAATGCCTAATTATGATTGAAAATCTGCTGGAAAGAAATAGAATACACCCAGAACAGATTAAGAACATTTTGAAATTAACCGAGTTATGCAGTAAACAAAACTATTTTCAATTCAACAACTAGTACTACTTACAGAAGGAAGGTTTGGCCATGGCTTCACCGCTTAGTCCGTTGTTAGCAGATATCTTTATGAATAACTACGAACACGAGCATTTGGTGAAAGAACCGAACATCTTGTATTATTATAGATTCGTGGACGATATTTTGCTAGCTTGGAAGGGCACCGAACGTCAGCTTCACTGTTTTCTTAGAAAAAATAATAATATACACCCCAAAATCAAGTTCAAATTAGAGATGGAACAAAACAGCTCAATAAACTTTTTAGATTTGACTATCAAAAGGGAGGGTACCTCACACTCATTTGAAATTTATCGTAAACTGATGTTTACAGATAGTACAATACCAGCATCGTCTTGTCATCCATCACAACACAAAATGGCAGCATTCCACAGTATGATACATAGATTATTAAATATACTACTCAATATAGAATCATATAACAAATAATAAAATATCGTTTATCATATAGCACAATCCAACGTGTATAGTAAACGCCAAATTGACAAGATGATTCGAGGAAAACAAATTAGAATGGCCAAGTCCCTTTTGAATCCCTCCATAAAAGAACCTATAAATAATACTGCTGTTCTTACCTATTTTGGAAGTATAACTGACCGTATGGCGCGTATACTGAGGAGGAACGGTATCAGATCAGCCTATAAACCTTACAAAACGTAAAAATTTCTTTGCAATGGTAAAGATAAAGTATGCAAGAACAAAAAGTCCGGTATTTACTGCTTAACATGCGACCAATGTCAAAATAAGTACATAGGACAGACGGGTCGAAGTTTTGAGCTGAGATACAAAGAACATTTAGCGGCGTTTAGAAACAACCAGCCAGAAAAGTCTCATTTTGCCGAACATTTACTTCAAACGGGCCATAGTCTAAATAGCGGACATTCATTTGACGTCATACACACTTGTCAATTGGGTGGTGGTTTCCGGTGTCTACCAGTAAAGACCTTCTGTCGTTGTTCTCGCAAAACTAATTCAAATTCACTGTCAAGTTAAACAATATCAGCATAAAACTAACATTAAAGCCGAAAGTAGTGGTGAATTCAAGTGTTGCACATATATTGGAAGTCCGAAGCGCAAAAGCAAACGAAAATTTCGATAAATATACAGGTTAGAAAACTTTAATTATTCCAACTAGTGGGTAGACAGTTGAGGCAGCATTCAACCAATATAGTCTGTGCAACCAATCACAACTGTGGGCATAGATTATAGATCATATTATCACCGCTGATGTTGGCAGTGCTAAACTAGTGTTGCCAGCATTAATTCAGAGTTGCCAACTTTTTACTAGTGCTGCCAACTTCAAACAAGTGTTACAAACTCAAACCAAGGGTAGCCAACTCCAAACAAGTGTTACCAACTCAAACCAAGGGTTGCCAACTCCTAGTAGTATTGCAAGCTTCTTACACAACAATGGAAAATGAGATGGAGAAATTCTGGAGTAAACTAAAGGAGGAAATGGCAGTGCAAACAAAAGAAATAACAGAAGCAGTTACCAGGAATGTATCGGAAAATATCAACGAAAAATTAACACTGCTTGTTGAAGAAAATAAAAACTTGAAATCCGAAGTCAAGACCCTAAAGGACAAAATTAAATCTCTTGAAGAACACAAAAGAAAAAACAACATCGTTATTTTCGGGAAAAAAGAGCTTGAAGGTCACTGCCTTCAAGCTCCCCCGCCCAGTGTTTTATGAAGACCATTTTTCGGACACCGCCTTTTTATTAAAGAAGCTTATAGATATATTCAATAAAAAGAAATATTTCGTATCCCCATTAAGCTAGCATCTCTAGTTTTTTAGAAAAACTTTTTAGAAAATCTTCATATTTTAAAGCGTATATTTAGAAAAAAATATATTCCTCTCAAACTAAGCATGATACGCAATAATAATGTTACAAGCACCGATAGCGTCTCTTTCACTGCACATTTTACAGTTAAAATTAACCTCATAACTTGACTAGATTCAAACTTAAGCGAGATTTTGGCTTTTTAGATTTTCTTACTTTACCCGAAGATTCTACCAAATGTGGAAAAGTTATATATACATAAATGATGCTCTTTATTTTTCTCATATACTCAATAAATTTCAGACCCCAAATCCATGGAATCTAGAAGTTATTCCAAATTAACTGATTTTACTAGGGTTTTCACATTTGTATTCCGGATTATAATGATAAAATTTTTATTCGATATTGATTTTATATCTAAATTATATGTTGTAAAGAAATCAATATCGAAAAGAAAGACAGCAAATCGCACCCTATACTCGTAACCTTCACAACAAACTGGAGACGAAATGAAGTGTTTAGAAACAAAAAGAAGCTGGCCTCTGAAATATACATCAAAGAAGACCTCAGCAAAGAAACTCTGGAGAAAAGGAAGCCGCTTATACCACAGCTAAAAGAAGAGCGGGAACAAGGAAATATTTGTTACTTCGTCAAGGATAGAATAGTCATCAAAGAGCCGAAAGAAGATAAAGTAGGCAAAAGGAAAATTGATTGCATTAGCCCCCTAATGAAGTCACCAAACCAACCATCTGCTCCTACACCAAAGAAGTTCAACAAAATAAATATGCTGGACTATGTAGCTCTAGATAGATCCGCGTCACTGTCACTACCCTCCATATCAAAAAACGCCTAATAGACACCGGCAACAGGAAACCCAACCGAACCTATAATGAACATGCATCCTAAGAAACAGCTGAAACACCTTCCCCAAGCCGGCCGGTCACCAGGGGGAAAAACGACCACTACCCTCCAAATTTTAACTCACTATCGCAATCTTATACTTTAACACGCAAGAAACTACAAAACACCAAGCAAATATACATAGCTACGTACAACACACGTTCGTTAAGAACCGAAGACAGGTTGCAGGAACTTCTGTATTCCTTAGAAGAGATGAAGTGGGACATCATCGGTTTATGTGAAGTAAGAAGACACGGTGAAGCTATTGAAGAATATCGTGAAGCCATTTTTTATCATAAAGGCAAAGTTTCAGGAAGATATGGAGTAGGATTTCTTATTAAGAAAGAACTCAAGAACTTTGTCGAAGAAATAATAGGTATCTCAGACAGGATCGCTATACTGAATATTAAAATCCCTCCAGGAAAAGAAATATGGTCTATAGTGCAAACATACTCACCAACAGAGCAGGCAACCAGTTTAGAAATTGATTCATTCTATTCATACCTCAGCACCGCTTTGAAGGAGCATACATACAAACACTGTATTGTAATGGGTGATTGATTGATTGAAAACTCTTTATAACTTTCACCAGAAAAACAAAAATATACAAGAATACAGTGATCAAATTATAAACAACTTAAAACTAGGTACAAGGGCGGTCTTATCGCAAAATGCGATTTCTTCCAGACAACCAAATGGAATACATAATTGAGTGACTGATAGAATGGGTAGGTATGTAATTAGAGGCATAGTGTATCCTAAAGAGCTCAACAAAATTAAACTAATAAGAATACTATGTACTTACATACTAATATTACAACATACATAAATATATACTTTATAAAATATATAAATAGATACTATAAATAAATACAATAGATATAAATACCTATATAAATAGATACCATAAAAAATACAATATCAGTGCAAGTTTAAAAGAGTAGTCACGGAAAATCTGCTAAGTAGTGTTTGGTGACAAGTTTCTTAAATAATGTCAACGATTGAGCCTGTCTTACTGTCTCAGGCAACAAATTCCACAATCGGACAGCCTGAACAGTAAAAGATTTGTCGTAGAAAACCAAAGAATGTGCAGGAACTTTCAACCTAAGATTCTCCGATGATCTTAAGCACTTTGTATGTGTGTCATGGAGGTATTCAAAGCGAGTTTTCAGATACATAGGAAAAGAAGGGTTGTATAGAATATTAGAGAGAAGGCAGAGAACGTGAGTATTCCGGCGAAGGCGGATTGGCAGCCACTTAAGCTTCGTGCGAAATTCAGAGATATGATCATATTTGCGTAAACCAAATATGAATCTTATACAGAAATTTTTAAGTTTAAAGTTTATCAAGCTGATCATTATTGAGATCGAGATAGCTGGCATCGGCATAGTCAAGAATGGGAATGCGAAGGCCCCAGCGCGCGATGGCGGTCAGGATTATAAGGGGATACCGTACGATCTCCTTTGAGGCAGCGAGCCTACTAGCCGGATCCCCGCCCTGGGACCTCGACGCAAAGCTCCTCGCGTCGCTTTATTGGTGGCGCGCGGAGGCGGTCGAGCGGGGCGAGCGCCTGGTGCCTCGACAGGTTGAGGCACGGAGGGCAGAGCTCCGCCAGGTCCTAGTGGCGGAGTGGCAGACGCGCTTAGCGCAACCCACGGCGGGGCATGCCGCTGTAGCGGCGGTAAGGCCCGTTCTAGAGGAGTGGCTCAATAGGAGCCACGGCGCCCTCAGCTTCCGGCTGACGCAGGTGCTTACCGGACACGGGTGTTTCGGGAAGTACCTGTGTCGTATAGGCCGGGAGCCGACGTCCCAGTGCCACCATTGTGATGATTGCCGCGACGATACGGCACTGCATACGCTGGCGGAGTGCCCAGCTTGGGCCGAGCAGCGCCGTGACTTAGTCGCGGCCGTAGGTGCTGCGGGAAATCTCTCCTCTCGCTTCCGGCTGTTGTATCTACCATGGTCGGGAGCGAGTCAGGGTGGAGTACCGTCGCCACCCTTTTGCGAGGCCGTGATGCTTGCAAAGGAGACGGTGGAAAGGGAGAGAGAGGCTGCCTCCTCTCTCCCCTCCCGCAGAAGACGCACTGGGCGTCGTAGAGTGGCCGACTTCCGGCCACCGTAGGGCGCGGCCTGCGGACGGCAGACTCGGGGCGTCTTGTCGTCCGATCAGCAGCAGGCCTTGAGGTGGTGGCGTCGTGTTCCGCGCGCGCCTCATAGTGGAGTCCTGCGGCCGGGGTGGTGGCCGCAGTGGGTGACGGGGCTCGCCTGACTATCTGGCGGGCCAATACCCGTCGGGGGGTAGCGACGAATGCTTAGGCGATACCCGCCCCTCCGACACACGGGTACATGAGGAACACGGGTTGGTTTTTAGTCAGTAAGAGTCTGACAGTCCCCTTCGCCCTTCCCCAAGGGCGGAGGGACTCCATGAGGATTTTCCAACCCGATACCAAAAAAAAAAAAAAAAAAAATAAAGTCAAGAATGGGAAGAAGAATAGATTGCACAAGTGCAATTTTAGTGGCAGTTGGAAGGAAATTACGCAGTCTTCTCAATGATGCTATGGCAGCAAAACGACGTCGGCTGATGTATTGCAGCTGGACGGCCCACGAAAATGTTGTGTCTATATATATCCCCAGATTCTTAACATCTTTACGAAAGGGAAAAGAAACACCTGCAAAAGACACCTCGGGAAGCACGGACCAGTTAATCCTAGATATCAGTCTAGAGCTGCGAATAATTATAGCCTGGGTTTTTACAGGATTAACCTTAAGACCATACGTTTTAGTCCATTTTGATATGGCAACTAGGTCCTGATTAATACTGGCGATGCCTAAAGATAAATTTTCAAGCTTCGCTTGTGAGTAGCTTTGCAGATCAATCTGCATAAAGGTGGTAGGAACTTGAAATAGAATTAGATAGTGAATTGATAAAAATCGAGAAGAGCAGAGGAGAAAGAACGCCGCCCTGAGGTACACCCGCAGAATTGTCGCACCAGGACGAATAAGTTTCATCCAGATGGACACGCTGCCGGCGGCCAAACAGGTACTACGAAACCAGTCAGTCACGGATGAAGATATGCTAAAAGAGCCTAAATGGCAAGGAGAACATCAAAGTCAACGGTGTTGAAAGCATTGCTGAAATCCAACAAACAGAATTGTGAGCTTGCGTCCTCCATACCTAACCTGATATCATCCGTAATATTCACAAGGGCTGTAGAGTGCTATGACCAGAACGGAAACCTGATTGAAAAGGATTGGGGATGTCATTTTTTATAAGGAATGAGTTAAGTTGGTTATAGATGAGACGTTCAAGGACTTTGGATAGGAAGGGTAGTATGGATATGGGTCGGAATTCAGAGAAAAATACAGGATTGGATTTTTTAGGTAGTGGAATCACATGAGCATACTTCCAAGCTGCAGGAAACACGCCACTGGAAATTGAGGAATTAAATATGTGCGTGATAATAGGTAGGATTATATCAAGGATGGGGAGGATCATATTACGGGTGATACCGTCACAACCAACAGCGTTGGAGCTAATAGATAAAATGCTCTTCTTAACATCACATGTACTAAACTGACTAAAAACAAAGGGAGTATAATCAGGAGTTGAAAGCGATGAAAGATAATTTATTGTATTCAATTTGGTTGTCCCGTCATAATTGGACGTAGCAGAGAAGTGCTGGTTAAGCATGTTAATATCAAAATTGTAAGGATTAATATTCTGACTTTGCTTTCCAACCCCTAATGATTTGAGAAATTTCCATACTTTCGCAGGATCTCCGTTTTCTACAGAACTGTGGATATGCTGGCGTTGTGCATCCCTACACACCCTATTGCAGTGATTTCTAAGAGTTATGTATTTTAATTCATTTACCTCAGTGGGTTTGGATTTTAGTTTTGATTTGGCCGCTGCTTTTTTCTGAATAAGTAGCCTTATTTCCTCAGTAAGCCAAGGAGATGGCGCATGCTTTAATTTTATAGCGCGAACAGGCGCATGGGCATCGTAGAGGTCAATAAGATTTCTCTCAAATAATTCAATTTTACAGTCAATAGTATCAGCATCTAGTAATGCTTTCCAATCAATTGCCTTAGCATCATCAATGAGATCATCAGTATTCGTTAGAAAATTTATCTTTAGGCATCGCCAGTATTAATCAGGACCTAGTTGCCATATCAAAATGGACTAAAACGTATGGTCTTAAGGTTAATCCTGTAAAAACCCAGGCTATAATTATTCGCAGCTCTAGACTGATATCTAGGATTAACTGGTCCGTGCTTCCCGAGGTGTCTTTTGCAGGTGTTTCTTTTCCCTTTCGTAAAGATGTTAAGAATCTGGGGATATACATAGACACAACATTTTCGTGGGCCGTCCAGCTGCAATACATCAGCCGACGTCGTTTTGCTGCCATAGCATCATTGAGAAGACTGCGTAATTTCCTTCCAACTGCCACTAAAATTGCACTTGTGCAATCTATTCTTCTTCCCATTCTTGACTTTATTTTTTTTTTTTTTTTTTTTTTGGTATCGGGTTGGAAAATCCTCATGGAGTCCCTCCGCCCTTGGGGAAGGGCGAAGGGGACTGTCAGACTCTTACTGACTAAAAACCAACCCGTGTTCCTCATGTACCCGTGTGTCGGAGGGGCGGGTATCGCCTAAGCATTCGTCGCTACCCCCCGACGGGTATTGGCCCGCCAGATAGTCAGGCGAGCCCCGTCACCCACTGCGGCCACCACCCCGGCCGCAGGACTCCACTATGAGGCGCGCGCGGAACACGACGCCACCACCTCGAGGCCTGTTGCTGATCGGACGACAAGACGCCCCGAGTCTGCCGTCCGCAGGCCGCGCCCTACGGTGGCCGGAAGTCGGCCACTCTACGACGCCCAGTGCGTCTTCTGCGGGAGGGGAGAGAGGAGGCAGCCTCTCTCTCCCTTTCCGCCGTCTCCTTTGCAAGCATCACGGCCTCGCAAAAGGTGGCGACGGTACTCCACCCTGACTCGCTCCCGACCATGGTAGATACAACAGCCGGAAGCGAGAGGAGAGATTTCCCGCAGCACCTACGGCCGCGACTAAGTCACGGCGCTGCTCGGCCCAAGCTGGGCACTCCGCCAGCGTATGCAGTGCCGTATCGTCGCGGCAATCATCACAATGGTGGCACTGGGACGTCGGCTCCCGGCCTATACGACACAGGTACTTCCCGAAACACCCGTGTCCGGTAAGCACCTGCGTCAGCCGGAAGCTGAGGGCGCCGTGGCTCCTATTGAGCCACTCCTCTAGAACGGGCCTTACCGCCGCTACAGCGGCATGCCCCGCCGTGGGTTGCGCTAAGCGCGTCTGCCACTCCGCCACTAGGACCTGGCGGAGCTCTGCCCTCCGTGCCTCAATGTTATTTAACAAGTTTTTACGGTTTGTTTACTGCACTCTTTATAACGCCATTTTTACCACGTTTTGTTTTTGTTTTTTTCTATGATTTTTCATATTTTCACTTTGTCTCGTTAAAGCCGGAGTATTTTATGATGATTAAAAGCATTCCAATTGATTAGGAACTAGGTACCTACTTTATTATTTGATTGTTGCCATAGACAATGGTGTGACAGGAATAGACGTTTGACATTGATCCGTATCGATTTTTAAATAAGTACGATACGATCGACCTTTATAGGGTTGGTTTGGTTTAAAATATAATTATTAAAATGCAGTTATTTAATGTTTAATCAATATTATATCAATAAGCTAATATTTTTGAAGCAAAACCACTTTTAAATCAAATTAAAACGTCACAGCATCGTTTAAATGTTGTATCGATTTCAAATAGAATCGATTTAAAATGTGCAACTCTGCTTTTGTCTTTGGCTGTGACAGTTAGATGCTACAGAATACTTCTGCGTTTTGATATCAATCTGGCATATGTAATTTGATAATTCAAACGTACCTACATCATTCATTCTTAACTAAAAATTAAAACACCAGTATCTTCTTTTTCCAGGTTTCCTGAGTGAAAATAGAATCATTTATAGACTCTGTTACTTACGCTGATTTTTTTGATATATTTTTTATTTCTGTACGTTTCAATTTAAATTCAGATATTTTGATGTATGGAGATCTGCCATTGTCCTTTGTATTTGAAGTCTCGTTGAGCAAAACGCCTGCGACAGACAGGCGGATACTTAGGAACTAGAATCTGGAAAATTGGAGTACCATGTTCCAATTTTCCAATACTATAACTCGAAAAATGACCAAATAAACAAATATTTCCGATACCTTATCCACTTTGAATATACGACGAGGTAATATTGAAACAAGAACTTATAACTTTATGATCCACCGGTGCCTTATTTGCAATTCAAAAAATAACAGTCCTCGACGTGACACTCATTGGAATTGACATTCATTACAGCTATCTGAGCGAATGAAATACGGAATATCGGAAACCATCGATAAGAAAATTGAAGTTAATTGCTTGAAATATTGAAGGATGTGACATTTTGGGCAATCGATGAGAAAAATCACGGGTCTGACACAACTCAGATCAACGCAATTTATCAACAAGCGCTTACGTTGATGACGTAATACTTTGGAGATTTTAATTTCGCATAGAACCATTATTAGTCTCTCTGAATAAACGACGACAAATAAATTAATTGTGTTAATGAGGCCTTATGCTAACACGAACGCAGGACCAGCCAACCCTTCCGTAGCAACTGCGCGCCGGCTTGCGGTGCGATCCGCATAATTAAGTCCGAGGGTTACTATTAAGTATGTAACAGCAATAAAGCGTGGAACGACCACCCAAGCGTATTCATAAAAGCAAATATGCCGCTTAATAATTTACTTACCGTGTTTAATACTCTTTCAAGCGACATGCAAAATTACTTTCTTTAGATATGAGCAAACTGTACGGGCAAATCACCGTACATCGCAGTGTCAGCATTACGCCGACACCTGCCATTTGTTTTCTTTATACATAATTATAATAAATCATTTAGTACCTAACAAGCATCGTACTCGATCGGTTGACCTAGCAAGCGTGTCATTGACCGTTCTACATATCATTTCATTAGCATTAACGTAGTATTACATAATAGCATAATTTAACATTACCTTTGATAGAGATAATAAAAACTATACCCAGTTAACTTATCTCTATCATTTCAACATCCTTGGTGTATCGACCATTCAACCATTTGGCCGTACACAAACTATAACATAGTTTACAGAACTTATCTTATCTAAATAAACAATAATGTAGACAGTATTTGCTAATTATTTTCCATTTACAAAACTATATATATATATATATATACACATAAAAAAACGCCTTGAAGCGTTTGCAATTTGCCAAGTATACAGTTCCAAACGCGACTAAGATACATACATATTAAAACGTTTAAGTTCAGTTTTGAACACGGAAGTTACTCTTCCGTGTTCCCGTTCCGTGCTCATTTGACTAATAAAACGTAAACAGTGTGCGCACTCAGTTTGTACGACCACCATCGTACGTATACTGTACGTTACGAATTCGTGTCCAAAGTGCGCGCGGCCTAAGAGTATCAATGATAATATACCTACGAAAATAATTATTTATTTATTTCATGTATGGTGATAAAATTTGAATAAATATTATCAACCATTTGAACATTATTACCAATATAATTAATTCTTTAAACAAATATACAAAAAAACTTAATTTAAAGATCACTTTAAGAGCAATAAATTATTTGCTACCTGCTTGAACTAGGTTAGCCCTGAGTTTAAATTTTGGTATCAGTACATTTATGTTCAATTTGTATGTCGTGTTTAGTTGACGAGGTACATCCGTAGCAGAAGCGAAGAGAGATATGTTGCTCCGAATCGTTATCTTATATCGTAGAACGCGTGCGTAATTTAATTATTAACAGTGCTTTACCCCCGTCATGCCTTGACGCGGTCCGCGTCAAATTGTTATGAAGCCGCATTGTTGGAAAATGGACTTTGAGCAATATTTGAAACGGGCTTTGGCGCGCGCAGTCCATGTCCCGTACTCATAAAACATGGTCTAACTGGCGGCACGTCATCCGTCCGCCCCTGTTATTAGTGGCAGCCCGACGACGCACCTCGGGCCGACAGCACCCGAAACTCGCTGCTAGAAATTCAATTACTTCGTAGAGGACTACATATGCCTATTGCGTAGATTGTTGGACGCTGAATGTGTCAATACGCTGTTCACGTACGTACATTTATGATGACGATGCGTATCAGAGCTCTGTTTTTATGTTCACACGCCGAATCTTAACAGAATTATTTACTCTTTTACGTAACACGAGTGAATATCACAAGGAGCTTCATCAAATAAAAGATCTTGCTGATAAGATTTATCTAGTATTACGTTTCTTTCTCTACAAATTACGTTTCTGTTTGTCTGTTTTCCGCTGAGTAGGGTATTGTGAATTATATTCGTAATATTTTGCCACTAGGCGGCGTGGCTGCCGGTGGTGGTGCGAAGTTGGACGAGTGTTTGGTTGGAGTACTCTGTGGCTCATTACACGTATGCGAGCCGCGGTTTTGATTACGCGGCCGCCTACAGTTTCAACGATGATGCCTTGTGCGGTCAACGCACATACACTACTCATTCCGGTAAGCGTTATCTATACTCTGGCCGCGTACACCTGTAAACAATACGGCTATTATTGGAATTACATAAAACGAAATCGAGGATAATTCGATAAAGATATTTCAACGGAGGGGCAGATAATCGACAATTTATCTCCGAGATAGTGCATAGACCCCAATTACATAAAACGAAAAACAAACAGTACTGCTTGACATTCGACACGCGTTTCAGACGTTTAGAAAACGCGTCGGATATTGTTCTCAGCGGCGCGGTGTGGCGCATCCGACGAAATTACGCTTCACGACCCAGTTTTGCACCGCCCGAGGCAGAACTCAATCGAAAGAACCTTGAAAAACGTCATAAAGTTCCAATTACAACATCGCTATGCAGCGAGTTTTCTTGCCTTCCTTAACATCGCATTATTGCCCACGTAGGTAGATGTCTCGCTGTCGCCTTTTAAATTTATTGTTCGCCCCTGAAGGAGTTCATTTTCTTTTTCTCTCTACAGGTGAAATATCTTCGAAGAACGTGTCGGTTACGAGTAGTCTGAATGAGTTTTTCTATCAACAATGCACTTGGGTATTAGACTCGAACGTCGAGCGGCAGTTGTTCATTGACATCATGTCGGAGCAGGTAAGCCGCGATAAAAGCTTGTGAAGTATTTTCCTTATTTTACTTAACTCATCGTCTTAAGAATGTTTATTCTTGTGGACTGCATAATAATACTATTTGTACTGAGTGAAATGATCGCTTACATTCAGCTAATATTATACCACCGTTTACCCGTCGATAAGCTTTAGACGAGGTTGCATACTGAGTTGTTAACAAAATATACACGATTCTAAATAAATAAACCATCGATTATACCAGGCATTTCATGAGAGTATTTCCATAGGATAAGTCGTGCGGGTCATGGAACATTACTCTGCACGAGTGGTCGGGCTCCGGAACGAACGATGCGGGGCTTGCGGGGGCGGCCGGCGAGCTATTATACACCTTCTGTGCCCGACATAAGAACCACTCTTACACGCTGCCTTGGCGACTGAACACTGTCGTCATTAGGTATGTATGAATTATAGCTACGATAAGATATTTAAATCGACACCCGCACTGTAAAAGCTGTTTAAAGCAAAATGCACATAAAACATTCGTCGAAATATAAACAATTTTATTTAAATGTCTCTGAATTTAAATATCTGTGAACGCAAATGCGTATTGACAAAACTGCGCAAATTGCTAAAGTTGAAAAGAAATATTGTTGTCCCGACGTTGTCCTATAAATATTCCCTTCCGATTGGCATGACGACACGGATCACGTGTAGCGTCGGTGAGACTGGTTCGTATTATTCGTTGTAATAAGAGATACAAACGCGTTGTTGTTATAACTTGGTGCTTTTTTTGTCAAATCTTAAACATTTCACCATTTAGTAGTTTTTTAAGGGGTCTACCAACTTGGGGAGATTGAGTATCGAAAAGTATATTAGTTTACTAGTATTACAATATAATACAGAATTTAGCAATATAAAGACAGTGTTATATCTCAACTTATCACCACCTTTAAGGCCTTCTCGACATCATTAGACATGTATGAATTCCACACATTGCCGGGCCAGATGCCAAGATCGATAGGCTGGCTAATTGAAATAGTTTCCATAATAAATTGGCGATAAGATAAACAGATAAACAACCCACTTGTTTCAATACTCGACTCGACCGACACGTTATAAAACGATATTCAGAAATAAACCAGCAGTACCTACAGAATTAAAACAATTCTCGTTCGAAATACTCAACGCGTCTAGTTCGCTTAAAAAATTCGCGAGCTTTTAACACGGCCTAACCAATTTCCAAAAGAAAGAAAACCTCTACGATAAATTATTTATGAATAGCCCTCGGCTTTAATACACCAACCGATGTGCCAAATACGTAAGAGCGCATACTTTTATTTAGCAACTTTCCCGGTATAAATATATTTTTTCTTTGTGCGTATGGAAACCGTAAGAGGTTACGTAGCATGTTTCCGAAATGACACTTTCACTCGAAAATCCTGAATAACGATGTGTGAAAACAAACCTTTGTCGATGAATCGAGAGGTCGACGCAAAACGCTCTTATCGGTGGACACATACAGAACACTAAATAAAGTTTTTGCCGTGCCCACTGTCAGTTTTAGTGTTAGATGGTTAAGTTTATTTTTAATAAACAAATGTACATTTTTGTATTGGCCTATAGCGATGCTATTGAAAGCGATCGCCTAAACTCTTTACCTAACAAATGTCCGTAGAAATTATTCGAAATCCAACAATAGGTTCGTGAAAAAGCGAATGGTTACCAGGGATTTTTGTGAAATAGAACCACGAATTGCTACTAGAGGTTTCTATTGTAACTTCCATATAACGAAAAATCGTTTCCATAAATTTATAGCACGGGGGTTACAGTAAATACAATATTCATTCATCTTCCCTTCAGATTTTATATATCAAAATTCTAGGTAAAGAAAACATCTCTGTGCAAATCACAAATTATTTTTATTTTTCTCTAGGTTAGTAGCATTATCGCGGCAGCAGCCTGTGTATACGATACGGTGGCGATCACAAGTGGTCCGAGCGAACAATCGCTTGGGACCACCTACGCCGGTCCCGGCAGCTTCGGCGGCCGCCAGCACCATCGAAACTACATACGTACTGTACCTGTATACCTGTATTGTCTACTGTGTATCTCAGTGCTTAGACTTTGAGGCAAGAACTCGTAACATACGGTAAAGCTCATTTAGACGAAGTGACTGCACATGCAGCGACTGCACACAAAGCGACTACCAGAAAGCGACTGATAAATACCTGTAAAATAATGCATAAGCATTTCTCAAAATCAGTTTGTTTATTTAGTCAAAATCAATATTAACAATATTAGGTTAATTCGCAAGACTTGAAATGTATCCTTGTTGATACATTGTATAGCTTTTTGCAGTGAAATTTCTTCGTCTGGATGAGTTTTGATATAAAAACAAGTGGTATCAGTAAGTGATTGAATACGTTTAAACAAGTGATATGAACTGACTTTGGTGAAGAATATAAGGAAAAACTGTTTGGTTTTCAGTTTAAAAGCGGGGACGTGAATATTCTTGTATGTGCTAGGTGCTACTTTCAAGTAATGTTCGAAAAAAGTGTGACTGTAAGAAGGTATTGTATGGTATTTAATTTATTTATTATATCTACTGCTTACAAAGTGAACATAATATAATTATGAAGGTATGTTATCGATACGATACCAAGATTGAGAAAAAAGCGTTTTGAAATTGATATATTCTGGATGTAAAGCCAATGGTGTTAATAAAATATCCATTGAATTGGAATATTATGGCAGTTTTCACATCTCGTCACAACTTTAGGACTCCTCAAAGAAAAGCTACTGAACTACCTTAGCTATTGCAAAAAGGATTGATACCAATGCAGACTGTCAATAGCTAAATGTAAATCTGCCTTCAACAATATTTAGTACCTCCAATTTCATTGATTTATTTTCGGTTATAAATCTAACTGCAGGGACAAGTGCTAAAGTGTGCTACGTGAAAACAAGCCCATATATCAAGCGGCATTCCGAAAATATTCTAACCAAAGAGCGTTCGCGCTGGATATTTACTATTTTCTAGCGATGATTGTACAGTAGACCAAAGATATTGTACGGAATACGAACGATTGTATATAGGTATATTGGATATAAAGCTTACACGAATCTTCAGAGAATAGGATAGATTAAACACCTCCAGACTATTAGGATAAGTAGGAAAAATTAAATCGCTTCAGTCTTTCTGATAATATTTTTCAATGCTCTCTGAAAGTTTGTTTCCTTACTTTTCTATTTAATAAGGTAGCAATAATATTTATATAAATGGCTGTTTATTAAGTAACTGTATTACTGTCAATTAAAAATCTGTAGAAAATTGTTTTCTCAATTCTTCGCTGTTTATTGTAAAATGTGTTTATTTGCACTTCTATCGTAAAATGTGTTTATTTGATCGTGTTGACTGTAAAACCATAATCTTAAACTTGTATCGGCGTGTATAATCTAATTGCGGTTTTGCCAAAAAATAATGAAATATGACACTAGAAAATAATTCGGCAAATAATTTTAATTGATCAAGAACGTATAGTCTAAAGTTATTTAAATGCACAAAAATATTTATTATATCACAAGCAATTCAAAATAATAAAAAATACAAAAAACATACTTTGGTCGTGAATTTTGGAGCACAGGAATTGAATTGAAATACACAAACGCAAATTTTCATATGGCAAATAAGTTTTTAAAAGGTTCGTTAATACAAAAGTTAAACTAAATCTCAATAAAAGGTTCGTTAATACAAAAGTTAAACTAAATCTCAATAAAAATATGTGTTTTGATAGAGTTGTTTATATTACTTATGTTTGCATAGATGGGCATACAAATAAGCAATAGATGAAAATGTATTGCAAAACGCAGCAACCAAGAGTTCATTTAACCCTTAGTTATTCATGGAATAGCTTAGTAACTAATAAATAAAAATCCCCTTATGGCCTTAGTAACTAAGATAGAAATCTTGTTTGGTAATACATAGTAATACCTACGAGTATGCAATCCATTAAGCTCAGTGCTAATTATTTTTAAACTTTTACGAGGCACATACACATATAACAAAAAATTTTAAGCAAAACATATAATATTACGCACAATAATTTAATGTCTAATCCATACGTTTGTCTCTTATTATATCAGGGCAAGACATTTCAGTTGTAATATAGATACGTTGACATACGCGAAAATATTCCTTACCCCATAGATGGACTTTGCCATCATACAAAAAATCACAGGCAAAATAATTGTATTTATACGAAAGCTTAATCCAACCATGTGCGTTCATGTAGTGTAGATGTCTTTGCGTACACAAATCGCATATTTACCCGCAGTCTCTACCAGACTCGGTACAAATATCTGAGAGTCGGCTTATCCATGCGTATCGCATGCGATCACGTCCTCAACAAGTCGCCCGCTAAACAGTTACACTCTCGGCTTGTTACCGACTTAATAATAGTGTGCTTATAAGCATAGCTGAATATTTGGTAGATTGTGTTTTGAATAAAACGGAGTAAACTTCAAAGCCGCGGTACCGTTGACGATTGCGGCTTTCGCTTGGTATCTCGTTGCATGACTTAATTCGAAATATCTTAACCTCTCCAGGCTAGTGAGCTTTTAATAAAATCATTTAACAAATAATCATTTTATTGTTTTAGTATAAACCGTGTCCAGATAGTCGACAAAAATATTGTAAACAAACTGTCAGTGATTCATAATATTTTTCTCTTTAAGAACGACTGCATGTTTTGCAACTGTTGACGATATCTCTTATAAAACTATATTTTGGAGAATGTTTCTTTATGAAAATGAAATAAAACACATAGCAATAGCAGCTTTCTATCGCACTAAATTCAAGAGGTCATTTTAATACAACTTAACAATAAAACAGTCCATCTAAGTACGTAATGCACGTTATTTGTCACGTGGCTGGAAGAAACATGCAGTAATAATAAATGTCATCGAATAAAGAACAATAATCACAGTTTTGATTCTGACTTCTTTCTCCCTAAGTGCATTTCAGTGCATTCCGGCCGATCGCAGCCGCGCGCGGCTGTGGCACAAGATCAATAGTGCGCGGCTGGTGTGACAATACTAAGAGTATAAGAATGAATGCTGCTGTTTGCAAAGTCTGCCAGAGACTTGCTCGGCCGATTACTGACGCCGTCTGTCAATCATGAGTCGCAAGCCGCGTGTCGCTATTCTGACTATTGTCGCATGAGACGCGCGCTATCGATCTTTTACAGGAGACGCGATCGTTCAGCGGAAATGCAAATTTACCGCAACGACAGGAACGCATGAAAATGATGACAATATTTTATGAATTTTGTTATGCTGGATTTTGCCTATATCGTAATAAACGACTTTATTTATGAATGAAAAATCCGATTGTGTAATCGGTACAATTTGTTGAAATTGTTCTATGCCACGCCGTCACTCGTCAGAAACTATAGATGATTGTAGAAGTCACTGATCATGAACACGAAATTGGCATCAGCTTTATGAATATTTTCCGATATGTTCGCATTCGTAGCTTTGTGTGAGAATTAAATTATCACTTATGTAATTAGATAATTAATTAGGTAATATGTAAATAGTTTGGATAATTTTGACTTTCATCAATGTAAAATCGCAGAAAGGCACTAATAAAGTCAAAGTTGTCTCTCTTAGTCTCTTTTCTTAACTAATAAATACATACATACATACATAGACTAACGCCTGTTTCCCGGAGGGGTAGGCAGAGACTACGGAACGCCATTTGCAACGATCCTGACATACCTCTCTTGCTTCATTCACTCCTATCAGATTCCTCATGCATGCTCATCTGTTCAGGGTGCTTCTAACCTGTCCTGTTTTTAGGATGTCTCCAATCTGGTCAGAGAACGTCCGCCTAGGTCTTTCCCTTGAATTTAAATAAATGCTAACTTTAATAGGTAGATGTTTCTATAAATAATTAATAATGGCGTTTATGAATAGCCAAAACGTGTCCAAAAAGGCACGTTTGGCTGTCCATAGAGGGGTGTTAGTACCTACTCTTATGTATGGTAGTGAGAGTTGGGTATGGCAGAAGAGTCATGAAAGTAGAATAAATGCTGTAGAATTGAGAGCACTGCGAAGTATGTGTGGTGTTTCTTTGACTGACAGAGTAAAGAATTGTGTGATAAGAGAGTGTTGTGGGGTAAAAGAAGATGTAGTGACAAGCATCGAGAAAGGTATGCTAAGATGGTTTGGACACGTGGAGAGGATGGATGACGAAAGACTGACCAAGCAGATATATAAGGCAAGTGTAGAAGGGACAGGACGAAGAGGAAGACCTAGGCGGACGTTCTCTGACCAGATTGGAGACATCCTAAAAACAGGACAGGTTAGAAGCACCCTGAACAGAAGAGCATGTATGAGGAATCTGATGGGAGTGAATGAAGCAAGAGAGATATGTCAAGATCGTTGCAAATGGCGCTCCGTAGTCTCTGCCTACCCCTCCAGGAAACAGGCGTGAGTCTATGTATGTATGTATGTATGATTGTTACACTGAAATAGATAAAATGAATGCATACTGTGTATTATTTTTACCCGTTATTTCATATTTTCTATCTGATAAATGAAATAATCCAAACAAAGTATCTTCATAAAATAGTTATTAGATACAATAACATTTTATGTCATCTCAAAAATTGAAGTTTCCACACGAAAGCATCGCTCATCGGAGACATCATTCTATTATAGCAGACATTTTTCAATTGCAGATCGTGGACATTTTGTACGGTGATATTTCGAGAATACAGAGAAAGTTAAGAATAAACCTTAAATATATTGGGCTTAAAATACCACAAAATTAAAGCCATTATTAAACGTGAATTCAAGCACCTTTATTTGCTAAAGAAAGGTGCCAAAGACTGATTAGAAGAGCTCTTTAATATTTGATTCGCCGCCAGAGTTAACAAAATCGTAGAAGTAATTAGTGGAGCGAGGCTTTATTAGTCCGATCGTTCCTCAGTTTAAACTTTCCATTTAAATGTTCGCCTCTGCCTTTCTTTAATCTTCCTTTCTAGCCTTCGAGGTTTCTAAGACGGAAACTTCTTTTGAAGATAGGTTCGGAACTGGTACTTTTATTTTTCTCGTTACTTGCTGTTACGAGAACAAGTGTTTAGCAATATTAACGGCATTCGTTAATATTGCTCGTGATCACACAACGGTAATGTTTTGTTAGCACCAGTATTATTACTTCTATGTACGTCTAACAATAACACTTTTTTGTTATCTTCAGAATAATGGTATAAAATTGTAAATTATCTTTTAAGTTGTTTTTGTACTAGCCAACCTGGGAACAATGGTGGGTACCTAACAATTAACTCCATCTTTGGAACATGGACTTGATTGTGTTCTCATAACATCACGTTATGTATATCACAGTCTAGGTTCGTCGTATAAAACTGACGTATGTCAACGGAAGGGTCGTTTTTATATCGTACACAATCGGCATGTGTGAACTATACTTTATATACAATCTACATTCACTGCATATCTCAATGGTTCTGTTAAAATAGGGTATACATGAAATTGGCATATATCCAATGTCCAGCTGTTTTAGAGTCTTAAAAATCTTTGAAACTATCTCACAAAATTCAATTCAAATTTAAATTCAAATTATATTTATTTTGTTAAACACAGGTAATAAAAAGATCTTACAAATAAAAGTACAGTGGAACGCTGTGTCTTACCAATACTATCGGCGTACAAAATTTCATGGATATAAATAAAAAATAATTAAAAGTAATAAAATCAATTAAAAACATTTTGAGACGTGTCATTTAGAAAATCGGTAATCGAATAATAGCATCTTTCACATAAAAACATATTAAGTTTTTCCTGGATGGCAGGATAGAAGGATACTTGGTTTTACTGGGTTACTGGGTACTGGCAGAGTGACGAGGTACTTGTTCAGACTGACGTCGTGACGAGTATAAGAAAACTATTGTTGAAGATCGGTATCGGTAAGTGGTAATAATTTATTTACAAATAGTGGCAAGCTATATACAAAAATTTACATTCAGAGAGGTTACTGGTGGCGATGAGCACGATATCGATATTGACCAATAAAAGGAGACTTACAACTAACGGTTCTTACATGACTACATATTATAACTAGCTATAAACACAATTTGATTTACATCGGTCAACTCACTCTAACTAGCGCTCTGTCCTTCTTTCACACTTTATAATAAAGTGGCACACTGAACAAAACTCGATGGCCGCGATATTCGTCGCCAGTCAGATGTAATGCGTTGGCGAGGCAGGTGGACGGCGCTCGCACTCGCGTATGCGACGCGACGAAGCGTTATCAGCTCTTATCAGTTATCAGCTATCACACTTATCTGTTGATTACGCTGCGTAGGGTTGTGCGTACTGTGCAAGTAGGTATGTGCACGTAGTACGCCACAAGTTTTTTCTTGAAAAGTTTTAAATTTAATTGTTTGTATGCCTCCGGTATCTTGTTATAAATCTTCGGAGCTAGACAAAGCACTCTATTCCATAAGAAGGCAGTAATAGCTTTTCGAATACATATATTATTTTAGCGCCTATTACGTATGATAACATCAGATAAACTGGGAAACAAATGAGGATTTGCTTTAACAAATAAAGCTACTTCAAAAATATACAAAGACGGAAGTGTTAGAATTTTGTATGATAAAAATATGATCTACAACTGTCAGTCACTCGAAGGCCAAGCATAGCCCTTATACATCTTTTTTGTGCTTTGAACGCAATCTCCTTATGTGCAGAGTTGCCCCAAAAATTATTCCGTATCTAAGTACGGTTGCAACAATGCCATGGTAAGCAGTTAGTAGAGCTTCTGTGTTAACTATATGTCTTAGTTTATAAAGAGCATAGGACGAACTACTGATTGTTTTGCAAAGAGTCTCTATAGTTGTTTCCAATTAAGCTGATTGTCAATCGTCAGTCCAAGGAATTTTGTATTATTTGTTTCACATATATTATTATTCTGATATTTGATATTCATTTGATAACAAGAGCGTTGTCTTTGACAGAAATGCGTAATTTGAGTCTTGCTTAGATTTATCTTCAAATTATTATTATTCAACCATAAAATTATTGAACTGATTGTGGTATTAATATCCGATTCATACGAATCGGGTTAATCACAAGCTATAGTCACAGTACTGTCATCGGCAAATAGTGTTAAGGGATGTTTAATTGCTTGAGGTAACTCATTTATATACATGATGAACAACAAAGGCCCCAATACACTGCCCTGGGGCACTCCGAATAATACTTTACGTTAACTCTAAGGAGGTTCTCGCACGCATACCAGATTCTCATAAGGCTTCTCCAGACATTGAGTTTGAGAAGTCTGTACCGCATAAGGTTCTCGGTTTACGCTGGGACAAATCCTGCGATAGTTTTCGGTTTGACGTCTCACCACCAGATGATAAGTGCACCAAACGCACTATGCTGTCCACAGTGGCTCGACTATGGGACAAAATGGGTTTTGTGGCTCCCACAATTTTGTACGCCAAGCTCTTGATCAAAGAGCTTTGGCTATCAAAGTGTGAGTGGGATGAAACACCCCCTGACCATATTGTCGCCGCTTGGGGCCAGTTTTGTATTGAACTTACCGCGCTCAATCAAACGCGTCATCTTGGGTTGGTAGATGGATGCACCATCAACTTAATAGGTTTTGCTGACGCCAGCGAGCGTGCTTACGGCGGAGTCGTATATCTGCAAGTCCGCATTGGTTCTAACTACTCGGTGCAGTTAGTTTGTGCCAAGTCTAAGGTCTCGCCTGTTAAAACCATTTCGGTTGCGAGACTGGAGTTGTCCGCGGCCCTTCTGCTGTCTCAGTTGCTCCACAAGGTTCAAGACACAGTTTTGCCCCACTACCCCATTAATAAAATATACGCATTTTCCGACTCCAAAGTAGTGCTCGCTTGGCCCCTTATTGTTCCTGTTGATGATCAACGACCTGCCCGCTGTTCCTCAACATGCAAAATGTCTTTTATATGCCGATGATCTAAAACTCTACGCTTCTGTTACAACTGTATCGGATTGTGAAGCTATTCAGAGAGACATAGATCTAATTTATGATTGGGGAGTTGCCAATAAAATGGAATTCAACTCATCTAAGTGTTTTGTAATGACTTTTGGTCGAAAGCAGCACCCTATTAACTTTGAATACAAGATAAATGGCTGCATTATATCTAGATCATCGACAATAAAGGACTTGGGTGTTGTTTTCGACCAGAAGTTGACATTTCATGATCATGTTAACACCGTGGCTAAAGAGTCCTTTAAGAGGCTTGGGTTTGTTCTGAGAAATTCACGAGAATTTCAGAATGAGCATGTCATAAGACTTCTCTATAATACGCTTGTCAGAAGCAAGTTGGAGGCGAGCTCCTGCATCTGGAATCCACACGAGGTTTCTTACGCACTTTTACTTGAAAAGGTTCAGAAAAGGTTTTTGAGGTTCCTCTATAAAGCCACTCTTGGTTACTATCCATATTTGTATCCAACCAAATATTTAATAGGGTGTTTAGGATACAATATGTTAGATACCAGAAGAGAATTTATTCAGCTTTATATGATGCTTAAAATATGTAGAGGGATAACTGATGCTCCTGATCTCCATAATGAACTGATGCGGTTATATGTTCCAAACAACTACCTTCGCGCTCGAAAGCACCGCCTACTATCTGTGCCCGTGTGCCGTACCGTGGCTCGCGCATCATCTCCAATACCTCGCGTCATGTCCACGCTCAATAGTCTCATGGAAGCCTACCCAAACTGTGATCTATTTGCAGACGAGTTAAATATTGTTAAGATAGTTTGTTTAAGTTTTTGTGAAAGTTTATATAGTTAATTTTTTGTTTCTTTATTATTCTAGTTTTGCCTTGTTTTTGTTTTATTATTCTGTGATATGCTCCTTTGTATACTTTTCTTTTAAATATCCTTAACTGTGTATATGTTTGTATAGTGTTAATGTAATTGGTTTATGAAACCGTGTTAGCATAAATAAATAAATAAATAAATTGGATTTATTCATTTCCTCACCGCTGGCAGACTTTTGTCGCCAACCGCGTTAGCAAATTGATTGAACTTGTTCCCGCTACTTGTTTCAATCACGTCGCGGGTTATCGTACTCGTCTTCAGGAAGAACTTTCCATAGATCATATTGACTGGAAGTTTATTCCACCAGCATCACCACATTTCGGTGGATGTTGGGAAAGCATGGTCAAAGTAATTAAAACGCATCTCTTCAAGGTTATAGGTCAACAGATCCTCTCTTACGAAGAGCTTTTAACTGTCCTTGCACAAGTCGAGGCACTGATCAACCCGCGTTGTTACCGTGAAAACCGCTAAAGGGAGTTACGTGCGCCCTGTTGTACGTCTCTGTCCACTTCCAACTCAGTGAGATATAGCCTGAAGTTGGACCTACCTCTTAGTTTAAGTATTTGGTTAGTAGTTTTCGCTATTATTGCGTTTGTAGTTTTCGCTAAAGTTAATTTAGATTAATTTTATTGTCATATCGCTGTCTTAGCCTATTGATTGGTTATGCGTTAGTACACCCAACATAGCTAAGTTCAATTCTATTTTTTTTAAAGGCAACACTCCCTGGAAGAGGCACTGCCTTTCGCGGATTGGTCGCCGCAAAACGTCGACGCGAGAGACAGTCCAGAACTTTCGAGGACATTCGATTCGCTAAAGATGCGTCCGTCATACCGTATCACCGCGCCGCTCCCGCTATAGTTATTACCGCTTATAAAAACCGCTCGCAAGTGGAAGTGATTGTGTAGTGAAGTGATTCAAGCAGCTTCAGCCCGAAACCACAAGGAGACTGCCTTTCTGAGACGAAGAAGATTGCCGTATAAGGTAAGTGCCCTCCATCCTTGGAATATCCTATACCCACTCACAATC
Source organism: Euclidia mi (assembly GCA_944739405.2). Taxonomy (NCBI): domain Eukaryota; kingdom Metazoa; phylum Arthropoda; class Insecta; order Lepidoptera; family Erebidae; genus Euclidia; species Euclidia mi. The sequence goes on from OX123189.2 coordinate 38,313,289, forward strand.
ATCTCTCCCATCCTTTTCCACATCCTCTTCCCGCATTCCAATCCTAGGCGACTAAAACCCGCTATCCTTTGAATACAGTCCATTCCATTAATCCTTCCCAAGTCGCCTAGAACCTACGGTTTCGGTGTATCGCCGAACCACTTAGATAAGTATATATCTTGTCTTTTAGTCTTGAAATTTAACTTATTTATTGCAATTACCTGTTTTCTGTTTCTTAAATAAGATTTTATTAAATTATTTACATTGCCTCTTAAGCCATAAGCGTCAAGCTTTTCAAGTAGAATATTATGATCGACGTAGTCAAAAGCTTGTGTCATACCACAATAAACGGCACATATAGGTATTCTTTTATCAACATTCATCATTACCACATTTCAAAACTCATATATAGCCATATTTATGGTGTTATCTTTACGTAAACCTTTTTGTTCTTTACATAATATATTGTTTTTTTCAAGGTATGAATATATTCTGTGATTTATATATTTTTCAAATATTTTTGAAAAAATTGGCAGAAGTGAGATCGGTCTATAATTATCAATAAGCTCTTTATTTTGTTTTTTATGTAAAGGCTTTATAATCGATACTTTTAGTTGGTTAGGAAATACACCATGGCAAATGCATAGGTTTAAAATGTAACTGAGATGTCCAGATATTAAATCTCCAACAGATTTTACTATTTTGGTAGAGATTTCATCATAGCCCACACTATTTTTATTTTTCAAATCCTTAATAATATTAAGTACATCGATAGATGTACTTGGTATCAAAAACATTGAATTTAAATATTTTTTTATGTACTTAGTAGGATTCTGTCCTGATTCTGGTAAAGGTACAATTTTATCAACAAAATAATCATTAATTTTATTTGCAATAATTTGTGGTTCAACAAGAACTTTATCATTTATAACAATTTTACTTATAGAATAACTAGGTACACGCATTTTAGAAGAATTTATTATTTGCTATGTAGTTTTATTTTTATTCTTAGAATTTATAATATTATAGATATTTTGAGATCGTTTAGTTAAGTTTATAATTCTTTTTAATAACTTCGAGTAACTACTATATTTGAATTTATTACTAAATGTAGGCTTAAGTCTAGCCTGCCATAACCATTCTCTTTTTTTAGAACTACACAATTTGATTTCACGGGATATCCATTTAGACTTTTTATTGACTTGTATTGTAATAAATCTTAGAGGAAAGCATAAATCGTAAAATAACTTAAATGTTTCAAAGAAGCAATTATATGCTTCATTTGGGCTGTCAGTGGCATAGACGTCAGAGAAAGATAAAGCTTTTAAACAGGATCTGAATTTTATAATATTTTCATTTGAATACTCTCTTTGAAGAGAATGCCAATAATTAAACATGCATTTTTTGACTACGGGACATTCAAGCAACTGTGCAGTATGATCAGACAAGGCTAATTCGAGCACTTCCGTCTTACAACCCTTACAGAAATTATGAGCAATGTTGTCCAAACAGGTTCGACTATTAAACCTAGTAGGCTGCTCTATAGATAAGGATAAATTAAAACTTTTCAATAAACATTTAAGTTCAAGTGTAACATTGTTATTTTTTAATGCATCTATATTTATGTCTCCTGCTAAAATAATGTGTTCATATTTTCTTTTACATATTTTAATTAATAACTCCTCTAATTTACACAATAATATCCTTATGTTTCCATTAGGTACTCTGTATACACAAACATGAATTATTTTATAATGAGTTGATTCGATGGCGCAACATTCAACGTTATTAACTAATGAAATCAATGAAGCATCTGGAATATCTTGCCAAACAAGGCCATTTTGTACCAGTATCTAAGCTCCACCTCTTTTGCAATATTGTCTACTATAATACGCTGCCAAAGTATAGTTTTGTATACATAAATAGGTCTCATGACCGGACATCATAAAATGTTCGGTTATACATAATACATCTACTGTTTGTTTTTTTTCTGATAACTCATGTAGACAAACAGAAAGCAAGTCTGCTTTGTTCACAAGACCGGAAATATTTTGAAGTACATATAGATACTTATTTTTGACGAAAACAATTTGTATCGTTATAATATTCCATAGATTTACCTGCAACACTATTATTACATAATTATGGTCTTAATAGCTTTAGTATTGGTTAACTTATGAAAATAGTAGGGAATAGTACCAGGCTTAAATTGATTACTGCTCGTACGTTTGTTACTTTCTATTGCAATATCATTGTTATTATTATTACTAATTTCATCATTATAGAAACTGTTCAAAAAAATTATGTATTTCTGCAAGTGTTGAAAAATGTTTACTATAGCGTCATTATTTATTTTCCCAGTATTTTTTGAGAACATTTTATAAGAATATTCCAAATGTTTGTTAGTATCAAACAAGCACGCAAATTCATAGTTATTGTTACTATGATATAATAGTCTATTGAAAGCTTCCACTCTTTTATTAAATAAATTAGTGTAATAACCTACTTTAAAATTAGCAGAACACAGAATTACATTTGTGTGTGTGATATTTTCTAACTTACCTTTAATATTGTAAATCAAACTTTCATAATTTTTTGACACTAAAAAGTCCTTTTCACCCATAAATATAATGCAAAAATCCTTAGTAGTAAAATTGACTAACTTTTTATCTAAGTTATCAATAATTTGTAACATACCCGCATTTGGTGAACAATAGTGACATATTTTTGAATGGGGAAAGAACTTTTCAGCGTGGCCAAGAATATTATTTACGTTATTATCGCTAAATATATACATTTTATTTAATATTATATCATCGGTACACCGGTTATTTGACTTTGGTTGAAATTTATAATCTGGAGACGCGCCATCTTTCGTCGAAGTATGGCAGTTGGAAGTGTTATTATTTACCATCTCAGTACTATTTTTATCTGTTTAGTAGGATAACGAAGATATAATTATAATGAAGCCATAGAGCGTCCAGTTTCAACGACTTAAGTAGACCGGGATCACTTACCCCAGGGACCTGCATGTGCCTGCATATGTTACAGTCGGATAGAATAAATACAGCCACACTTCGAACTAAAATTTTTAAGGTTCTGGTGCGGCATCGCTTCAGCACAAGCCGTTCAGTATTCTTTTTATATAGACTCACGCCATTACACCCTAGTACAGTGCTAAGTTGAATATGAAAGGCGAGGTGATACCGATCCCACCACCATCCTTGTTTTTCTTCGTAAGTATTAAATTGCTTTAATGTAAAAACCTGAAATAAACTTAATGTTAATTATAAGTTAAAGCTGGCATACTTGAGTGTCAGTTCAGCAGAGGCTTCATACGATCTACATGAAAATGATGTGAACTTCGTGAGATTTGTTCTAAAAGTTAAATAAGTTTAATATGCAGTGAGATGTGAAGTTGAAGAAAAGACGGGTGTGGAGTTGGCTCTGAACTTAACAGCTTTTGATTCGCTAGCACTGCGGCAATTCCAAAGTAGTGTTCTCTGAAAAAGACCGTTGGCAAAGTCTTCCGGTAGAAGAAATTCCCGCATCTAGCCGTCTCTTTGTGCTATACTCAAAGGAAACGCAATTTAAACTACATGCGGGTGCGGCTGGTATTCATTCCCTTAACCTCAACTCTTTCGCCGCGCAATTTACAAGTCTTATTTGAGACTACCGAGCGTGGGATGCCGTGATTGTGTGCGGTCGAGACTTTCTACGATAACAATTAAACAGATCCAAATAAAGTTGATCTTGCAGGCGCTCGGTGCAGTTCGTTCAAACTGTATAATTGGAGCTCGGGGAACATAAATACGAGAGCACTAATGGCGCGCAGTGTAAAGGATTAGCTCATGTGGTATGTTCCATGTTGTTCATTACAAATTATCCTTACTCACCAGCGCTGCGCGCTTTACACATTCGAGCCTTTATTTATATTAAGTAGCTTCTCTACTGGTTCTGCTAATGTTAAGCACTTACAACAAATGTTTTTAGTGCTAAGACTGCAAGAAGGTTTTGAAGATGTATGCTACGTATTTTGTACCGAGTTAAATAACATTTTCAGTAGCTAATTATTAAAATGTCATGTTATTGGGACTAATTTATCAAATCTTCATCAACTTAGCGCTGTCCCAGTTGCGACACGGACGCTTATGCGACGCTTTGGACCCCGGAGCCCTCTGAATAATTTACTAAATATTGTTTGTTGTTTATGATTCAGTTATTTCTTCACTAGTTAAGTTAGAAATGAGTAATATTATTATGGTGATTAGTCAAACTTCTGTATGCACTAATTAATTTATGTTAATAATTTACATTATGTCATTGAAACAACACTTAATGCTGAAGTGAAAAGGGGAGGAGATTCCTTTGCAAAAAATTACAATGAGGGCATTGTCTTCACGTCAGCGTGTCCACTGCTCGTTCCTGACATAATTAAGTTTATAACAAAAATAAATAAACTGCGAGATACGTTTTAGAACAAAGATTGGTGAAAACATTAACGCTGCTGGTGCTGTGTTAATTTGATGTTTAGATTTGTGCAATGATTAATGGGAAACTGCCACTGCTATAAGAGAAACGGCATACATATCTATACTAGGTATTTCTCAAATAATTTTGAACGAATGGGACACAGCAACCAAAAAGCAGGACTGATAAGACTTTCTGGACACATGCAGCTAGGTATCGCTGCTGTCAATATCATCGTCGCGGTACTATCCCGGTTGGATCTGAGACTTTCACCTTCGAGCCCGAAGTACGCTTCCTAGCCTTACAAGATGTAACAGCGGTTTTGGTATGGTGATGCTAGTTTTAATCTACTGAAGCTTTCCCTTGCTACTCAAAATTACAATCGAAGAAAGCAAAACCCAGCATGACACGACTCACTGTCATTATACTCGCTCGCTTACGGACTCACCGTAAGCGAGCGAGTATAATGACAGTGAGTGAGTGTGCTTCGACGACGACTTCGTTTTTAATCTAAATACACTTTTAGAGCCAGCTGTTTTACAAAATCCTACCTTTTTAGGGTTCCGTACCTAAAATGTAAAAAACGGAACCCTATTACTAAGCCTCCGCTGTCTGTCTGTCTGTCCGTCTGTCCGTCTGTCTGTCACCAGGCTGTATCTCATAAACAATGATAGCTAGAAAGCTGAAATTTCCACAAATTATGTATTTTGGTTGTCGCTATAACAACAAATACTAATAATAAAAAAATGAAAATATTAAGGGTGGGTCCCATACAAAAAACGTGTATTTTTCGTATTTTTTGCTCAAAATTACTAACTGTAACAGGTAGACGCTTTAAATTTTCGCAGAATATGTAGTTGTATATTACCTTTCAAAATAAATAATTAAATTTAAAAAAAAGTAAATAATAAAGGGGCTCCCATACAACAAACGTAATTTTTAAGCAATTTGGTACTTGATCTTAATAAACAGGTAGAAACTTATAAAGTATTTAAGTAGATATACATACAACGAACGTGATTTTTTTTTATATATGATGGTATGGAACCCATCGTGTGCGAGTCCGACTCGCACTTGCCCAATTTTTATATTTTCGCCTAGTATTATTTACATATATGATAACACATCATGCAGCTCAACATCCACGTGCGGACATGTAATCAATATTAATACATACGAGAGGACCCGTGCTGCTCCACAGCATATTTTAATATTATAAAAAAGCTGTTACCTAAAGGTATGATGAGTACATTGTAGCCTTATCTAATAAGTAAAAAGATATTATAGTCCTTATCTACTCACACGGTAGGTAGAATACTGTATACTAATACATTATGTCAGTAGACAAAAACGAACTATATTTGGACATTATTCAAAAAAGTTTATATATTTGTTTAGAAAAAAAGGTTTCATTACTGCTTTACTTTGCTTACAATTAATTAAGAGAGGAAAAACTTGAAAGAAAACCTCTATGCCAATCCGTCTGGCCAGCGTGGTATAGTAGTTATATAGTAGTTGCAGTTCACTGCTGGACTGAAGCCTCTCCGTATGGAGGTTTTGGCCAACTATATACCACGCTGGCCAAACGGGTTGGTATAGGTTGTTTCATGTTATCTTAAAGTAATAATTTTTATTTATTTATTTGCGAATGGTGAACAATTAATCATCTACCATGAAAATGTTAATTTCGAAATTTTAGACGAAAGAATAGCATGTACAGTACCATGAATAGTACCTGCCGTGGAGTTGTTTCAGACGTCTTTTTATTTCTACCAAAACTACTATGCCTACCGAAAATACTATTCCTATCAAAACTACTATTTTTACCAAAACTACTATTCGTGCTGACACTATCATATCTACAATTGTTTTTTTAAAACTACCATTTCTACCGGACTGACCTTTTCTATCAAAACTACAATTTCTACCATAACTACCACTTGTAATATGATTATATGACAATAGTACTATGAACCGCTGCAATAATTATGTTCCACATAAAAAAAAGATGCCCGAAGAAAGGCCGTCATTTAAAAACACAAAAATTTTCCTAACATAAAACGTAATTTACCCGTCTGTATGGATTTTCCCAACATTAGGCGGAAATTTCACTACACCGCGACCCCGTCATGAGGGTCAATAGAGGAACACCGCGGTGTTTTAGTGGGTATGCCCCCCCGAACATCTAGGGGGAAGAGCCGAGCCACACCCCCCCCCCCCTCCACCTGCCCCAAACTTGGTACAGAGTTGGCGGAGCCCTTTGAGGGACAGTCCGTAACTGGATTTTCTCGCGATACAAAAAAGGGGGAATATTCTTTAACATCAGAGATCAGTTCACCCAACATTAAGGGTTAACTGGTAACATTCGGGGAATATTACCTGCCATCAACGATAATTCACTATAGTGATAATTTTACCAACATCGGGTATAATTTTACACACCACCACACTCACTTACGTATGAACGTAAGGTAAGTTCACCTTGAGGAAGCATAACGTTTTTTCCTGACAGTTACCGCAAAGAACTTATTAGATGCTATAAAAATATTTTTGAATTTAGAACCGTCCATGTAGAGAGAAAGCAATGGAATATAAAGAAATTTATAGGAAAATATTGAAAAATAAGTTCAATGTCCACACCTATCTTCCTTCCAATTTACCCAATTTAAATGAGCATACCATCAATTGAAAGAACTCTTTTCAGCGCGTGTTGTAGGCCTATAACGAAACGCCTACCTCAATGGGAACCAGATATATAGAAGCAGAAAGTCATTGACTACGGCTACGAAAACGTAAAAAATGTATGGGAGAAAATTGTTTTTGCATATAACATGATGAATGTGCAAGTTAGGTAATTTCTAATGCTTGATAACAAATCTATGCAGCGAGAGCTTCCATTTAAAAAATATCATGCGAATCGGATGGGTAGAACGGGCTGGCCGACTCCTATTATAAAACACCAATTCTTTTAATATATAGACTAGAGGACCCGTGCTGCTCCACAGCATATTTTAATATTATAAAAAAGCTCTTACATACAGGTATGATTGTAGCCTTATCTTATAAGTAAAAAGATGATATTCTTACCAAAAATCATATCACAAAACTTCTTTTCTCACAACATTGGCTTTGCGTTGCAAGTTAGAAAATTTCACGATACCTAAGGTTATCGTGAAATTTTCTACCTTGGCATTACTGAATGGTTTACCGCGCAATAGGGATATAATTATATAATATGTATGTCCATTGGCACCCATCACACGTTTGTAATCTGTTGCATTTGTAATGGTCTGGCCATATGCTTCGTCCCCAACAATGAAGTTACTATAGTCTGTGCGGAAAGAGAACAGACTTTTTATTTGAGGGCGCCACAATACGTACTTATCGTATTTCTCATGTTTTTAACATTGTTAATTTATTATAATGCGACTAAAAATCTTGATCTGTTGGACCTGTATTACTCAGACAGACAGAAGGGTTTTCAATCGTACGTACATAACTTAAAAATTGTTAGTTCCAATTTTCGCCACGCCCATTCTCTTTCCGCACAGACTATAAATACATCCCACTTATTGACAATGTTATCAACAGTGGCCAAACGAATTTCATAATGTTTAATTCTCACTTCCATATAAACAATAAGAAATTGCGCGGAATAAGCAATTACCGTCACCAAGAATGGAAATCACTTGCAAATTGTGGTTTAGAATTCCAGTATCTTGGATCAGTGATCAACAGCAAAGGCGGCTGCGAAAAGGAAATCCGTCGACGCATCGGCATGGCTAAGACCGCAATGATGCAGCTCACCAAGATTTGGAAAGATCACAACATCTCAAGGAAAACTAAAATATACATTGTTCGCACGTTGGTCTTTCCAATATTTCTCTAAGGTTCCGAAGGCTGGACTCTGAAGGCAGGCGAGAGAAAAAGGATCGACGCTTTCGAGATGTGGTGCTGGCGCAGAATGCTTTGCATCCCCTGGACGGCGCGACGCACCAATATCTCGATTTTAAAAGAGCTCAAGCTAGACAAACAACAACGGCTTTCGACTGTCTGCCTCCACAGGATATTGCAATACTTCGGCCACATAGAGCGCCGAAGCACAGATAACCTTGGAAAGCTCACCATAACTGGCTAAGTGGATGGCAAGTGACAGAGAGGACGAAGCCCGAAAAGATGGGCTGACCAGGTGTCCGAAGAACTTCAAATGCCGGTGTCTCAGGCTCTCCATGAAGCACAAGATCGTAGCAAATGGCGAAGCCTGCTGCAGCGTTTCCGTCGGAGCCACGATCCTCAGCAGTGAGGGACCGACTTGAGGAGGAGGAACCCGCTTCCACTCGTATTTTTTAGCAGTAGGAGGCCCATCCTGTACCAAATCTCCAACGGGGCCGTCTTTGACCAAGATTCTTTGTTCAAACTTTCTCTGAGCATTTTTCAATTTCCTTCCAAGAACCATCATTATAATTGAAAACACAACTACTCACAAAAACACGTTATTAAATCAGAAACTTAAGTAACTAACTTACGCTAACTTCACTTTTTCTTTATCTGTCAATATTTTAGTATCAAAATTAAAAATATAGATAAATAACTTTTTTTATAAGTAAGAAAATAGGTTTTATTTCTGTTATCCAGCTAAATATTTCTGTGAGAAGCACGATTTATTTTGTTTTGTGTATGGGTGTGATTAATCCATCATAATTTAGAAATGTAATAATGACGTTTATAGTTTTGGTCAAAATTGTACTTTTGGTAGGAATGGTAGCATTGGTAGCAATCTTAAGTAACATTGCTACCAAAACTACAATATATGCCAAAATACCATTTCTACCAAAACTAATATTCATACCGAAAATACTATTCCTATCAAAACTACTATTTGTACCAAAACTACTATTTGTACTAACACTATCATATCTACCATTTTTTTAAACTACCATTTCTACCAAAACCGCCAGTGCTGTCAAAAGTACCTACCTTTTCTCTCAAAACTACTATTCTTATCAAAGCTACAATTTCTACCATAACTACCACTTGTAATAATATAATTATAATATATGACTTTAAGGCTGATGAAGAATATATGACAATAGTACTATGATATAATTATATGACAATAGAACGGCTGTAATATGTTCCACATAAAAAAAAAATTAAGATGCCCGAAGAAAGTCCGTAATTTAAAAACACAAAAATATTCCTAACATAAAACGTAAGGAAAATTCCTCAACATCAGAGATCAATTCACCCAACATTAAGGGTTAACTGGTAACATTCGGGGAATATTACCTGCCATCAGCGAAAATTCACTATAGTGATAATTTGACCAACATCGCGTATATTTTACTCACCACCACACTCACACCCGTATGAAAGTAAGGCAAGGTCACCTTAAGGAGGCATAACGTTTATTTTCCTGGCAGTTACCGCAAGGATCTTATTAGATGCCATAAAAATATTTTTGAATTAAGAACCGTCCATGTAGAGAGAAAGCAATGGAATCTTAAGAAATTTATAGGAAAATATTGAAAAATAAGTTGAATGTCCACGCCTATCTTCCTTCAATGTTACCCAATTTAAATGAGCATATCATCAAATGAAAGAGCTCTTTTCAGCGCGTGTTTTAGGCCTATAACGAAACGCCTACCTCAATGAGAACCAAGTATAGAGAAGCAGAAAGTCATTGACTACGGCTACGAAAACGTAAAAAATGTATGGGAGAAAATTGTTTTTGCATATAACTTGATGAATGTGCAAGTTAGGTAATTTCTAATGCTTGATGACAAATCTATGTAGCGAGAGCTTTCATTTAAAAAAAAAATCATGCGAATCGGTTGGGTGGAACGGGCTGGCCGACTCGTATTATAAAACACAAATTGTTTTAATATATAGATTATTATAACGTTTTACAATAATCGATATTGTTTTACGGTTTTGTGATCAAATGTATTAACTAAATTCAACTGCTCGTAATTACAGCTATCTAAACGGATCGCCCAATAACTAAAAGCCAAATAAATCAGAGATATGTGTTTATAAGACCTTTATTGAGCAAATGTGGATAGATTTATAATACGTGCAAACGGGGTGTAATAGCGAGTACCTACATCGTAGTTTATTCACAGTAATTCAATGAGCTCTTTCGGGCGTCTTCAAAAGCTTATCTCATTCGAGGTACAAGGCAGGGATTAGAGTCTGTCATGCAACGAACACATTGTGTCTAACTGAAGGTTTTCTAACAACCCGCTGTTCACTCGACGCTCTGGCGTTTTTAATAGCGAGCAGGAACACTATTTTTAAAAACGAATGCTGGTTTACAAAACATTCTTAAAAAAATCTCGTTCATTTTGTATTTTGTTATGGCGCCGAGCTTGAAAAAGATATAAATAGCAGTCTGAAAAGTGCATAGTTATTAAGAAAAACAAGCAGAACTTATAGTTTTTATACACTTAGGTATACGTACTATTTATTTGACAAGTTTTAATTCGAATGTGGCCATTAATTGTGCGTCCAAATTGGGAGGAGAATTAATTCAGCCATTTCTTTCCAACGAAAGTCGAAACCACGGAAAAAGGAAAAATTCCTTTCTTCTTTTAAAGAGACATTTACAGAGGCAGCATCATTTCTTTTTCATTTCCTTATGTGCATGATTTTGTCCTTAGCTCCAATACCTATTTTACGTAAACTAAAGCTGGTGATACTAAATAAACAGCACCTGCCAAAATGACTAGTACGAAGTGACCACACGAGCACGATTGCTGAACATCACTATCTTTAGTTAAGTCGACTTTACAATTATGAGTAGTAATCGACTAACAGAAATCTATTTTGCGGGCGATTAAATTAATGTTGTGCCTAAGGGCTGCGGCCAACTACGAATGTAGGCGTAGTGAGCGGCTAGACTTAATAATTTTAAACATACATACATAGACTCACGCCTGTTTCGAGGAGGGGTAGGCAGAGACTACGGAACGTCATTTGCAACGAACGTGACATATCTCTCTTGCTTCATTCACTCCCATCAAAGTCCTCATGCATGCTCTTATGTTTAGGGTACTTCTAACTTGTCCTCTTTTTAGGATGGCTCCAATCTGGTCAGTGAACGTCCGCCTAGTTCTTCTCTGTCCTGTATTTATTCACACTTGCCTTATATATCTGCTTGGTCAGTCTTCCGTCATCCATCCTCTCCATGTGCTGCTGTACTTTTAAATAAAATCATATTATATGGCACGTTACATAATTACCAAGCATCGTCCCTATTTTGTTTGTGGTTTAGTCAAGAAAAAGATATAGAATATTAGTCCATTTAAAATGTAAGATATTCAAACAGATACGCCGCTTATGCGAGTAATTTCATCGTAACTAAACTTGGGACATTTTATAGTCACTTATATAAAAAAAAACTTTGTTCTTTGTTGTACGAACAAGCATTTTTATATCACGCGTAACCCTAAAAAGTCGAGAAAAGTAACCTAATAAAGACACTTCCGCAGATACAATAAATGATAGAATGAAATATTCATTTATTTGATGACCCTACTAGATCTGTTGTAATTCATGTTGGTATATTTAGTATGTTCAATTACTCGTTTTAAATAAATAACGATGTATCCACCGTCCCGTTAAAAAATAGTTAACACACCATATTTTTCATAATCACTTAATTTCTTTAAAGGGTCACTGATGCTTAGAAAGACTATTAATAAAACCGAATAAATTATTTCGAGCATTTATCGGATACACGTTTGGACTATTTCGCTGAAAATATAACCAACTTCTCGTTTAAATATTCTATAGTTATATTCCGGCATATTTAACGAAGTTAAATTAGTCTAATTACCCGTACCTTTCTTGGCAGGATATTTCTTAATTGATCTCAGTGACAAGGCACAAGTTCCACATTTGTTAATTGGAGTTAGAATTAGAGTCCGTCTTCAGTTTAAGCTCCAACTCTCGCTAAAGAAGCAAAGAAATTCGGAAGTGTGACGTTAACTTAATTTAACTGATTAATTAATTTCTTACATACAACGTTTAACAAGATATACTTTTGTGTTTATTTTGTTTATGCTTCCGTTTCCTTAACCCTAGATTACTAACCTTCGTCAATTTGACTACGCGGGTTTGTTTAAATCGTGCTAACTTTTGCGCGCGCGATCGCACTGCTTCCACACTTTAGATAATCTCAGTCGACCCGTTGCCCCCCCGACTGACGGTAGTGTTTTGAGTTTTTGGGCACCGTGAGCGCCATTCCAGCAACCATGGGTCGTCAGATTGACGAAGGTTAGTATTAACGTAACATTTTGTCTTATTTAGTTGGTGAACTCTTGCGTTTTTTTGTTTTGTTTATTTATTTTCTTTGCGAAAATAATGCGACTGATGTACCTCCTACCTAAAAAAGGAAAATATAAGCCTTGTGTCCTTCCGCAAAGCGAAGGATGACTAAAAGTAGTTGCACCCAGAGCAATAAATTGTAGTGCGGGGAGCACAAACTTGACGTTTGTCACAAATGTATAACTTGATAGATTCTTACCAAAATTTTTGTTTCATTACTTTATTTCATTCGTTATTTCTAATATTTGAAGATTATTTTTCACATTTACTTTAAAATAATACTTTAAAAAATCTTTTAAAATGTTACCATTGTTAATTTGTCATAAAACCTACGATCTCATTTGTAAGGCTGATTTTTTAATAAATATGCCGTTTTGGTTTATGTAAATTTATTAATTAATAAGAAGAATATAATAAATTTATAATAAAAATAAAAATATGCATGTTTATTTCAAATAAAACCCATTATGCCCTTTATTAAATACCGTAGTCAAAGGTACGAAGGTTAATAATAAGGGTCGAAAAATAAGGTTAGTGATCTAGGGTTAAATACGATTATAAAGATGTGTTGTTTAGTATTAAAAGCAATGAAAGTTTAGTTTACAACTTTAGTACAGATAGGGTCTTCAGATTTTTATGTTAACTGTTAATAACATTACAACGATTTTAATGCAACGAATAAAAGAGAAAATGCTTCACAAAAAGTTTGCATTAGTCTACGTATTATACGTTTACACAGATAAAATTAGGTTATGTAAAAAGCACAATTTTCGAAACATTTTTGTTCATATTTTATAACGATGTAGTAGAACTTTAGTTATTTGCTATAGCAAACTTTCGAAGTATCGTACATGTTAGTTGTCTTTCTAATTATGTGAATCACAGTTTGAAATCGAAATCCTGTTATCATTATTTAAAGCTTAGAAGTTCAGTACTGCAGTCGGAATGAAAAGACCATATTTTTAACTTCACATAAAATCCATTTAAATAAATAATATAACCAAATATTCTTTCAGCACGCAAAGATGATAGCGAAAAAAGAGAGCTTAAAATTAAAATAAGTACATCAAGTTTGTAAGTACAAAGTTTTGATTTATTAACGGCCAGTCTTGAAACTTCCATGCCAGCACCCAGTATTTATTTTTCAGGTTTATTTAAAGTTTGCACTTTACCTGGTTATGTAGCAGAATATAACATTTTTTAAACGTATTGCATTTGTCTGACCGCGAGTGCTTTTTGAAATTTTAACGTTTGTGTTACTTCCAACCCTTTAGAAGTTTCACAAGGATTCCCTTTTACGGCACTTTAAAATAATGTTGAGAGTTTTTATATAAAATGTGGAGTTACCATCCGATGGGCGGCTATATATTATGCGCTGCCGAGAATAATATTTTTATTCGTTATAAGACATCAGAAACAAATAGGCATAGTAATACGCGTTATCTCAGTCAAGTTTATTTTATACCTAATGGTTTTATCATGGCTATCTAATACATAATTTTATGCGGGATCTACTTATGAGTAGGAAGCGCGTGTAAAGAAACAGAAAATGAATAATGGCGTTTGCTTGAAGCATACACCTAGAGAAAACTGAACTTTATATTGAGAATTTGAACTACAAAAACATACATCATATCATCATGCACTGCAAAGCAAAGATCGTTGATAAAACTAGAACTGTAGCAATGAGATAATAGGATCGAACGTATTTCTGAGGAAAAAATGGCAAAGGGGTCCCCCAAAACTAGGATCAGATTGGAAGTAATAAGCATAATAAAATGGCTTTATATTACTATCTCGCTCTCTCGTGGATTAAAGTTGTGTTTTGTTGGTGTCTATATTCAAATACGATAAGAATTAGAAATGTCCTCAAAAAGTGCGGAAATTACTATTCTGGAGTTAAACCAGTCCGTGATCTTTCTCCAGAACAAAGTGTCTGCGCTGGAAAAGCTGATTTTGGAACAGAATAAGCTCATTAAAAAGTTCATCGATAAGGAATCAGTAAAAATTGATGAACCTCATAAAATTACAAGTGGAGGTATTTCGCCGATGGAATCGAACGCGCGTCCAATCCGTGAAGCTCGTGTTCGGGCCGCCTCGGCTATCACCGCGAACGCCCGGCAAAATAAACCGAAGCACGTACCGGTAGCAGTCCCTTCTACGAGTTTGACCCCTACTACGGAGAGTGTGTTACCGCCGCAACAGTCTGCCGGCGATAACGACTCAGCTATCGAGTTGCGCGTGAGTTCCAACGTAGTGATGTAGAACGACTGGACCGAAGTTCGTCGCCGCCCGCGCCGTCCTGCTAAACGTGCGAGCGAGAACGTGACCCGTGGTACGGCCTCGCCGACCCCCACTTCGCTGTCGGCTGCGGAACGGAAGACGTACCTACATATATATTATTTAAAAGTGGGTACGACAGTTGATCAGGTGCTACAACATTTGAATAACATTTGTCCCGATGTAAATTGTACAGCCGAAGCGTTGAAAGCGCGCGGAGATTATGCATCATTTAAGTTATGTGTTCCAGCGAAGTATGTGGAAAAGTATATGTCTGCAGATAAGTGGCCCGAAGATATTTACGTGAAGCCGTGGCGGAATGGATTTCGTAAGCAAAATACGCAAACCACCCAAGCCTAAGAATTACTCGATATTTTATCAAAATGTTAGAGGCCTACGCTCGAAACTTGAAACATTTAAGCTATCGGTTCTAAGTGATTGTGCTCATATATACGCTTTAACAGAGACCTTTTTAGTGAGTGGTATACACGATGGGGAAGTATTTCCGGCCGGGTATACTGTTATACGTCGTGATCGTACAAACGATGTTGGTTGGGGAGGTGTATAGTTGGCAGTGCAATCCCAATATCCCGTAAAACAGGTTTTAGATAT
Organism: Euclidia mi; assembly: GCA_944739405.2. NCBI lineage: Eukaryota > Metazoa > Arthropoda > Insecta > Lepidoptera > Erebidae > Euclidia > Euclidia mi. The sequence continues at coordinate 38,328,961 of OX123189.2, forward strand.
AGATGGTTATAATCGTGATTTAGAATTGGTAGCAGCTATTATCACTTTAAAAAATAAGCGTATATTAGTATGTGTGGTGTACATTCCACCTAATTCCAATGATGAATTTTATGTAAATACATTAAGCACAATAGAAAACATTATAGAAAAGTATAGTAAGTTGGATGTGGTCGTTTTGGGAGATTTGAATCTTAGTTCGTCTAGTCAAAATGTCCATTTACATTACGCTTATCTTCTTTCTTTTTGTAAATTGAGTCAACATAATGGTGTTGTGAATAGTCACGGTAATATGTTAGATCTGGTGCTGAGTACTCTAAGCGACAAGCATGTGTGTGTCGAAGGCGACGTTGAGCCGGTGGACCCGCCGCTCGGTGTTCGGCTGAGTGTTGAGCGGCCGGCTGCTGCGCGGGCTCGGCCGCCGCCACCTTGTCACGCGTCACCACAACAACAACACCCGCATATGTGGAACTTTAAAAAAGCTGACTTTTTCGGTTTATACGACAACCTTGCGTCGACATCATGGTCGGATGTGCTAATGTGTACAAGCGTAAATGACGCTTTAGATACTTTTTATACACAAATTGAAACATGTTTGAATGCCAATGTTCCTATTAAACGGCAAGTAAGTAGCTATAATAAGTATGTGTATCCTACGTGGTATACTCCAGAAATAATTGTAAGTATTAAAAATAAGTATTACCATTTAAAAAAGTTCAAAGAATTACAATTACAGTATAATAAGGAAATGTATCGTTTTTATAGGCAACGGACAAAAGAACTTTTAAAATCAACCTATGCCAAGTTTATAGATCGGACTGAGGCGGGTATAAGTAAGGATCCCAAGAGTTTTTGGCGTTATGTAAAGGCGCAGCGTTCTTCGCAGCAATCAGGTGCAGAATTCGAGTACAATGGGAATAACGTCTCCGGTTTAGATGCCGTGAATGCTTTCGCGGAGTATTTTAAATCAGCATTTTTAACAGTACCACCGACACAATTTGACCATGTTGAAAGTACCGTTGGTAGTAATAACCTACACTATTCACACATTAGCCTTGATAGCATTACTAAGGCAGATATATCGCGGGCAGTGAAACGCTTAAAGGCTCAATCTTCTATTGGGCCAGATGGCATACCTGCCTATATTATCAAAGATTGCGTTGGTGTTTTAGATGAGCCCCTTTTGCATATTTTTAATTTGGCGGTAAGTACTGCTGTCTATCCTGCCGCATGGAAAGTGTCTAGAGTTACACCTGTACCCAAGGACGGCTCCAGGTCTCAGATCACAAACTACAGGCCTATTGCCGTGCTCTCAGCATTCGGCAAGGTGTTTGAATATATTCTAAATCGTCACATTACTAGACAGGTTAAACAGCAAATGAGCGACTGTCAGCATGGGTTTAGAGCTGGTAAATCTACAGCCACCAATTTAATTAACTTTATCGATTATTGTGTGACGAAAATGGACAAGAGTAGACAAGTGGACACGGTCTATTTCGACTTTAAAAAAGCATTTGACCGTGTCCAAATTAACGTGCTGTTGCAGAAATTTGCTGATATGGGCTTCACACCTAATCTCTTGAACCTTTTCTCCAGTAATTTTGCCAACCGTACGCAATATGTCCAGTTAGATAACTTGCAGTCTGACCCATATGACACTCGCTCCGGTGTAAACCAGGGAAGTGTTTTGGGTCCGACTTTCTTTTTAACCCTTTACTTGGCAAAGGTTTTCATGGTATATATTCATTATTTTTTCCACATATATCGCATCTAGTACGTGTCAAATACATGTAAAAAATGCAGAAAAAAATCATACATATATAGTTTTGGAAATATAGCATGTGCATTTAAATGCACATTGCCAGCTTCGTCGAATTATCGCTGTAAAAAAAGCGTGTGCATTAAAATGCACATTGCCATGTGCAGACGAAATTGAAAAACGACTTATTTAAGATGAAACAACGGTTTATTTAAAAAAAACTACTAGTAAAGAGATCAAATATGAACAATAAAGACAACAACATGATTGTCTATGACCTTTTAGGTCCTTTTAAACAATACAAAACATCTTTAAGTATTACAAAAGTTGTAAACACACAAAATACTATTAATATTGAGAGATCAGTAATCAGACATGTCAACAATGAAATTTATTATTATTATTTTGTATGATAATCATAAAAACAATAACGACCATATACCAAAGAAAGCCTCATGTTGCATTTTACACATATTAATTTAGTCTGACTTTTAAAGCAATTTTTGCATCTTATTTGTAAATGATGGCAAGTGTCCAAAGTGGTTATATCGGCCGTAGTCGGACGTCTGCGGTGTAACAAATTTCGAACCTCTGGACGTATTCGAAAACTTCTTAATTCTTTGAAAGGTGGTGAGATCATCACTTATGGCCCATCGAAAGTATTTTAGTTTCATTTGCTTTGCATCCTTGGTTTCACGACGATAAATGAGCCACGTATTATTGACACATGTGTCAAGAACCTGTGAGTATATAGGTATTATAATATACAAACGATGTGCTCGCATTTTAGTCAGATAAAGAGCTACAAGCATATCTGCAAGGTCTACGCGTCCCATACAACAGTTGTATTCTTTTACGATGTTGGGACATGTAACAGGTGCTTTGCTTTTTGTGTTTTTACAGTATCGTAACACCTGGTGCACCGGCTGCGAGTCAGTATAAGTACTGGCCGTATTGACACACTTGTTGTCAACCTATTTGACTACTGTTATTTTACATCCATTAGAAACGACTTGAAAAAAAGATCCACGACCTTTATTTTTTAGGTTTTTATCAGTAGGTAGTTTGGCTACAGCTCCTCGAAGTCTGTTTTGCCTGATAGTCCCTAAAGCAAACATACCATAAACATTTCTCAAATGTTCCAGCAATTCTACTGAAGTGAAAAATTTACGAAGTATAGTACTGAACATGCATAATGAAGTTCAACTTCCGAGGAACCACTTTTTTCTATGTCGGAACTAGCACCAGACTTAGGTACTAACGCCAAAATTCTCAAAGTCATTGTAGAAGGCTAGAAAATGAAGAAATATAAAAAATAAACATCTAATAGAAAGAAATAATTTAATTGAAATTCATAATGTTATTTAAAAAACAATGTCCCTCAAACTGGCAATGTATCTATAAATGCACACAGCCTAGTGCTGGTAGGTCTGTTAATAGTTTGGCAATGTGCATTTAAAGACACATGCAAGATAACATGAAAAATTTTCCAAGTAAACTATTTCAAACTGAAAAAATCTATATTTAATTCACAAGACTGTATATTTAGGTCGTGTTTTTATCACTTTTTTGTTCAATTTCTTTTATAAATAATATGATTTCAATAGATTTTTACCTTATAGCCCGTAGACGCAAGCGCATGCTCCACAATCTTGCGATCTACTGAGTACACCAAGAGTCACCTGTGCTCAGTAATATCTTTTTATGTCAAATACGGGCATTTCATGGGTGAATGAGTAGAAAATAAATAAAAAATGTACTTAATTTTGGTTGTAGAATTTTTAAAAAAAAGTGTGCATTTAAATGCACCTCGTCAAGTTTAGGGTTAATAATGATCAACGACTTGCCGAGTGTCGTCAGTACGGCAAGGTGTCTCATGTTTGCTGATGATCTGAAGCTGTTCTTGGGCATAGATTGCCTTGACGACTGCGAAGCCCTTCAACGGGACATCAATAGCGTTGTAGCTTGGGGAGCACGCAATCACTTAGAATTTAACGCCTCAAAATGCAAAACAATAACGTTTACTCGTGTTCGCTCTCCGTACATCTACACTTACGACATATCAAGTGTCCCGTTTGAACGAGTCACTCAAATACGAGACTTAGGCTTGATTCTAGACTCAAGTCTTACTTTTAATACACACATCACAGCAATGTGTAAGAGGAGCTTTAAATCTCTAGGCTTTGTAATGAGACAAGCGTCTCCGTTTCGGCGCAGAAGCGCTATTGTTGTATTTATATTTACAACTGCTCAGTTGTAAATATAAATAAATAAATAAATAAATAAATACTGCTCGTAAACTTACGTGGGCAAGGAATGAAATTAGAAGAAACGAAACACAACATGAAAACCATTTTCGGTAGGGCAATTCTTTAAAATCCTTAATTTTTTCTTAGGTGATTCTTTAACATTCTCTAGTTTTAGTTCTTGGTAATAAACTTTTATATGTTTGATCCACAAATACGCTAGTGCCCAGAAATGAAATATTAAATTTCACCAGTTCTCTGACTGAATGTTAATGTTATACGTATTCTGCAAATGCATTAGTCGATTAGATATTATACAAATATGTCTTAAATCTTTTAATCACGATTATTTTAGAAACGTTGTCTTCTTTAAATTGTATGTTTACGATGAACCTTAGTATAATTATTTTTAATTTTTCTTTGCTTTACATGTAAAACTAAAACCCTGTTCGTGTCTTAGGACAAGTATTGTTAGGTCATCCCTAAGGCTCTCGGGCGATGTGAAAACTCAGAAACCAGAGTTGGCCACACGAAAAAGAAAGAAGCTATATATTTAAATGACTTTAAATGAGTCACCTCACTAGCCTTTAGTCAAATACTATTTAGTTTATAACATGAAAACTTTAGGTTACCTTTTTCAAAATAGGTAGGTATTTCGAGCTGAATTTGCTTATTTTCACGCGTGCTAAGACTTTCACGTTTTAAGTTGGAATTAGTTTTATAAGATTAATATTTTATTTTTCAAATATAAAGAATTATAAGATGTATAAATGGCTAGTAGCTGAAAACCATTTCGTAAATATATTTAGGTGTCTTTTGTTAAATTTTTCATCATATCACTTTTTCCAAGAATATATATTTATTAAACTTACAACTAAGTAAATCTTATACTGTAATTTTATTTACTTACTTATTTCTATTTAGTAGTTTTGAAGACAACTTTACATACCTAAGTAACTTTCAAGGCAGCAGGTAAACATGGCCTGATGTAGGCAAAATTTAATATAAGAAAAATCGTGCACGAGTTCCTACCACAACTTCACTGTAATTATCATTCAATACATCTCAAAACCCGATACAATTCCACAACTATTTCTAATTAAGAAAAAGGAAAACTATAGCCCGGTCACTCATTGCAACCCTTATTCCAAACAAATTATTCCTTATTAAAAAACAAGTTGAAATTAAATGGCGCGGAGTTCGGTGTGAAATATGGTTAGTTTGCTTGGAAGCCGAAGCAATTTCCGCGTGCAATGGGCCGAGAGAAACCACCCTTGGGCAAGCGACACGCACCTGCCCGCAAAACCATACTTTAAATATACGTATAATACGACTACATGTGAAGCAGCTGTGCTGTAATATACGTGTGGTATTTAATTCAGTTTAATGTTTCAATAAAATGATTACAAAAAATCAGCAGGACGCGGTAATATTTGCCAGACTTTATGTGCGATATTGCGCTGCCTGCCTTAGTATGAACTTGATTGTGTAGGCGGCTTCGCCCACGTGAGGTTCCGTTAAGGAGGCAAATGATAGACAACGTGCTATATGTGCGATGTATAAGCTATATTAGTGGTAAGTTTCATCAAAATCCATTCAATCGTTTTTGCGTTAAAGAGTACCGAAAATCCATTCGTCTCTCCGCGTCACAAAGTTTTGCTTTTCTTATAGTTATAAAACTGCCCATTGCAACTCAAACTTTAAAACATAGTTAACCGAAAATTACGATTTCATGAGCAAGACTTAGTAACAGCGCATAAATAATCCTCAAAGAAAAAATTGTAGGTATATTCATTTCATCAAAGTTGAGTGTAGGAACGATGATTAAATATTCTAATTTACACTAGTGGCTGTTTATGAAAGTCGCATTTCTTGGTAGGTGGGATTTTAATTTAACGAACTTGTTTACCAAACAGAAGTTTTACTCAGAAGTGTTGTAATCTGGTGAGATAAAGACTGACTTCAGTGTAAGATGAATCGTTCTTAGAACAAATAAAGTTTCAGCGATTCTACAGTTTCTTTGTATAGGTCTTCAGTTTGATATTAGCAAGGATTCTTCGGTATAACTTACAAAAATTAATCTGGGATTTGCTTTACTTACTACGTTGATCTACAGTTCGACATCCGAGATCCGAGATCCGATGCATAGGTATATTATAAGATGAAAGGTTCTGCAATGGAATAAAAAACAAAGAGCTCTGAATTGTAGTCATTTGTTAAACACCCCAAAACGATTATGATAACGACTATAGTGAGTCTTTTCTAGGGGATATAGTTGTTAAAATTCAAAGGCAAATATAAAAACCTCCTCATACAAGGCGAGGCGTGGAGTTAGCTGGAAAGAATAGTGTAATGGTTGATGGGTATTTGGTAAGAGCTCATAGCCTGTCCTGACTTATCGTTTATTTAAATATTTCGTATATATTATAATCTTGATTGCGATCATAAGATCACATTCGGGTTTAGTTCCGTAAAGAGAAAATAGGTTCTATTTATTTTCAGGTCTTTCAATAAATTGGCCGATTAAATTGGAATTACGACGTTGAATAGAACCTTATAAAATAGTACCTGTGCAATAATGTTTCGGGTAGTCATGTCAATAATAGTACGTCGATTGAAATGAATAATATAGATATTTTTTATTTTTTGGGTTGTCTTCTCATTAGAAGTGTCTATTTAATCTATAAATAGTTGATTCAATCGCTTTGATGGATAACAAACACGATGTACAGAATACCCGTACTTCAAACGTAATTAAATGTATTGTTTCCATTATACTTAATATTGTAGGATATCTCTGCTTTACAGAACATTTCATTTAATCTTCTAGGCTGTGTAGTAGTAAGTACATTTAATTTATGTTATATTTAGTTAAATTTTTTAGTACTTAGTAATAAATATCTCTGTAAGCAACATTATTTACAAGGGTATATATTTATTGAGTATCGCTATCGACATAAAACGGTATCGGTCCATCATCATCTAAATGTCTTTTAAAAAGTGATTCGCACGTGTTCATCCAAGATGTATTCATAAATTATAACCCGCCCTCTACACATAATATTATGGCATTTGGGTCGAAACAAACTATTTAACCCTAGAATACTAATCATCGCCTGAGAGGCCGCATTCGGTTGATTTTAAGAATATTTTTAAATTACGTCTATGTATTGCGGGGTGCGTTCGCGCCAATACAGTGCACCCCGTGACGCAGTGGAGAGTGGTCACGGGTTCAGAGGGGAATATGCAGGTATTGACTTATTGACCTCACGGTCGCCTGGGAGGCGATCATTATTATTAAAGGTAAGTTTTTACGGCAATAGGCTCGCCCCCTATTACGTGGGACTAAAATAAATCTGGCGAAAAGTGGGTGTAGCAATATACCTCTGCCTACCTCTTCGGGGATATAGGCGTGAGACTATGTATATATGTTTTTTACCAATCCCGTTTCTTAGTTTTTTGCAATTATCTCTTAATTTATTTGTTTGATAAAGCTGCGAATTGGTTATTTTGTGTCATATATGAATCTCGATGAGAATCAGATAAAAAATATTTGGAAAAGGAAGAATCAGACAGTGAAACTGAAGATTACGTTGAGGATTACGATTCAGACGACAGTGTGGCTGATCCTTCGTGCCAGTTTGAAGATGATCTTCCATATATTGCTCCGAACTATCTGGATTTACCTCCTCGAACATCTCAAATACAAGCAAGCACAAGCGCGGAGTTAGAAGTCGCTCTACAAACCCAATCTCGATCCAAACTGCTGTAATTTTGATAGAAAAATATAGTCTGAATTTAATTTACTGTCAAGCCAAATATCTTATAATTACAATGGTAATTTTACTTTTATGTGATATTACATTTTAAAAATACTTAATTTAGAAAAATAAAATATAAAAGTCAATAGCCTCTAATTTTGTAAATTAGAGGCTATTGACTTTTATTTTTTATTATTATTATTCTAAAGACTGTTCAAACAAGGGTTACGTTAGACTTAAGGTTGTTTTGAAGACTGAAATTATAATTTTAAAGAAAATGTGCTATTGTATTTAAAGAAATAAGGTCTTTCTTCATTATTTTGTTAAATTTAAAATAATTTTTAGTAAAAAAGTCTTTCTAAAATCTTGTATCATATATGAAGTAGCCTCCCGAGCGATCATTAGTATTAAGCGGTAAAAAATAAGATTAGTACTCTAGGGTTAAAAAATTTCTTATAAAATGAAGCCCCTTTTTGTCAAGTCTCTCTGTATAAAAATGATAAATAATGCTTACATCCTCTCCTTCATTAGTCACATCCTATGGCCAACTGCCTGCACCTGAATTCTCCCGTCACGACCTTATTTTACTGTCTTACCGTCTAAAACCTCCCAAATCCCCGCCCAAAGTTCTGCACATGCGTTGTTTTCGTCGTATGGATGTGGATAAACTGAAGCAAAAGGCTTCAATGTTAAATTGGGACAGCTTGGTATCCGCCTCCACGGTGGACGAAAAAGTGGATATTTTCAACGCAATAGTCTGTAAACTTTACGACGTCCACGCCCCTGTGAAACGGGTGAAACTGATGCGTCCACCAGCACCCTGGATTACAGTGGGTGTTCGGATGGCAATGCGACGTAGAAACCTGGTTGATTTTAAGTCTGCAAGAAATCGGTGCAATCAGATGGTGCGCAAAGCCAAACACCGACATATTCTTAATAATATCTCTTGCTCATCGCCTGCTAGTACCTGGAAGTTCCTTGGAACACTAGGCATTAGCAAACAGCGGCATCTTGATTTTCTCGGGACTCATGACTTGGATGATATCAACCGACATTTCACCACTACTGCTTCGCTGGATCACCAAGTCATGAGTCACATTGTTAATTATTTAGCGGGGTTACCTCAACCCAACATTGATTCTTTTTGCTTTTCTCCAGAATCTCCCGACGATATCAGAAAGGTCATCCTATCCATAAAATCGAATGCTGAGGGATGTGACAATATTAGTTGTCGTATTATCACGACGATCCTGGATCATCTACTGTCGGCGATATCCCACATAATTTTTTCCTAGGCTCTGGTTATCTTTCCCTCCCCGTGGTGCAAGGCCTATATAATACCTTTGCCCAGAATCCAAAGTCCCGCCCGTCCTGAACACTTCCGTCCTATTTCTATCCTACCCTTTATTTCTAAAGTACTAGAGGCCTGTGCGCACAAGCAACTATCTCATTTTATCCAACACAACAAGTTGTTGAGTCCTCTTCAATCAGGTTTCAGGCCTGGTCACAGCACAACTTCTGTGGCCTGTTCTGTCTGTTCCTGTCTAATGTGACTGGCGCTATTCGTGAAGGCATGGAAAATACCAAAATCACTGTCCTGGTGTTTGATTTTTCAAATGACTTCAATACCGTCAGTCACGATATCCTGTTATCTATCCTCTCCAACCTCAAGATCTCGGCTGGAGCTTTGGATTGGTTCTCTAATTATCTTCGAGGTCGCTAGCAGTCGATCCACGTCAACGAGTTATCGTCGAGAGGGTTTGACTACTGCGGGCGTTCTTCAAGGCGGCATTCCTTCTTCTATTTTATTTTCTAACTTTCTAAATCTTGTTTGAAATAGAAATATTGTCTATGATAAGTTAAATCGAGAATATTAGTTGGCATCATTTTTTTTGTCTATTGTAATTTTTTGGTCACACTTTAAGATGACACATCACTCTTTGTTCTTGCCTTGAAAAATTAACACGTTGTCGTCTCGTAAAATATCGCCCTTTGCAAAGCACATGGTTAAGCCAGCTTCGCGAATTGAATTAACTTGTAATTATACCTATAATTGCCGCTTTTGACTTCCGGCAAAGTTTGTGATAAATTTGTGACATATTTAACATTGACTTTGTAAATTTAATTTGAGAATCCGGTGTGTACCACGTTCCTCGTGTTAAAGACGCCGCGTTGAGGTTTGGTAAGGCTAAGTAGATAATTCACTAGCTAATATTGGCCAATTTTAGTCTTGTGTGAGTCTAGCTTACCTCCAGGCCACCAGAGAAGATACAGGTAACTGCATATTGTAATTGTTTAATTCTTAGCGCCAAGAAACTTGGTCCATATGTCAGAGATTTGATTGCTTTAGAACGAATGGATAAATCTAATCAAGCTTCCATTGCCCTCTGCAAACAATTCTCAGTCTGTCTAGGGCAAGTTCTGAACATAACTTTTGGTAGCAAGCTCGGTTGAGTGTGCCTAACCTCAGATTAATATTGTAAACTACGTTTCTAGGTATTATGCTTGATACCAAACTCCAATGGGGTCCGCATATAGAAAGACTTTCGGGCAAACTTAGTTCTGCAGCTTATGCAGTTAGGACAATTAGACGCCTTACAGATATAGATACAGCTAGAATGGTTTATTTCAGTTACTTTCATAGTATTATGTCTTATGGGATTCTTCTCTGGGGGAATGCTGCAGACCTTAACACAATATTCGTTCTGCAGAAAAGAGCAATAAGGGGAATTTACAACCTTGGTCCTCGTGTTTCTCTAAGAGGAAAGTTCAGTGAGATAGGCATTCTAACTGTTGTATCGCAATATATATACGATAATCTCTTATATGTCCACAAGAATATTGACAAATTTAGTAAAAAAAGTGATCTTCACACTGTAAATACTAGACATAAGTATAATCTTCTAGTTCATAGTACCCGCCTCCACAAAATAAGTAACTGTTTTATGGGGCAGTGTATACGCTTTTATAACAAGCTCCCTCTTAATATAAGAAATTTAACAATAAATAAATTTAAGATAATTGTTAAAACTAAGTTGTGTTTAAAAGCATATTATAAAATTTCCGATTATATAGACGACAAAAATGCTTGGGATTGAGCTGCTCTAATTCAACATAAAAATATAAACTTGTACAACTGATAAATTTAAAATTGACGTTTCGTAAGCACTTTATACAAAGTTTACACGAAATAAAGAATAATTTCATTTCATTTCATTTCATTTCAAACTTGTATCTGAGCTAGGCATTGTTAAATCATATTTGTTAATAGTGTTGTAGTGTTGGTTAGGTCAGTTTTTGCTTAGATACATAATAGTTATATGTATTGGTTGACCTACTTAATTTGAAATATATTTCTTGCTACCTGTCATGTATGCATAACCTCAAATCAGTAATAGGGTAGTTTCCAGAGTCAAAATAATTACATTTTATTTAGTCCGTATTTAAGATTATAAAAAAATATTGGACACGTATTTTTTCTTTTTTCGATTAAATAAAAAATAACAAAGATATAGCCCATTAAAGTTACGTGTGACGTCATCTAGTGCTAAAAAATGCAGCACGGTGTGACGTTATACGTTACTTTAATGAGCTATATCTTGGTCATTTTTGGTTTAAATTACAAATAAAAAAATACGTATCGCTTATTTTTGAATAATCTAAAGGACGGACTTATAACATTTTTTTTGTCAACTAGCCTATTGTTAACTTGAATGTTGAAATCATATTTGATTTTGTTGTTTTAGTGTTAATTAGTCAGTTTTGATTGAATTCATAACAGTTATATGTATTAATTGACTTAGTTAATTGTAAACATTGAGTTTTAAACACTATAATAACCACATTTGACTTTGCATAGATAAATTTACACATGGTTACATTGATAAATTAACTTAATAAACCTTGTTTTTTGTTGTAATATATTGAAAGTATTAATATTGTTAGGTAACACAAACTGGTGTCTACCTACGGTTGTAATACATAACACAGTTGGTCTGTCTGTTGCGAATAATTGATTAATATGAAGTTTCAACTTTTAATTTGCTATAAGTTATAACTTTTGGGTTTGTTCCAATATATTAAAACATTACTTTTGTTGGGCAGTATATACCTGTTGTTTGCCAGCAGCTGTAGTATACAGCCTGGCAGCTTGTTGGTTTCAAAGAAATAACAAATTTTAAGTTTTAATTTAACTCTTGTCCGACCTCGACGACCAGCCGACGCTACGCACGGGCGGGTGTTTTGAAGGTGGCAGCCAAGGCTCACCGGCGCGCAGCCGAGATTCGCCTCGCTCATTGGATCAACACTCACCCCGTTTGGAGAGCCGTAGCGTGTGCACGCCCCCTCTCTCTCGCGCACCAGAATATGCCACTGTTCAGAGCCACCAGCACCATGACTGCTGCCCCAGGTATTCCCCTCCTTTGGCGGAGGGTCCCCGCCTTGGCTCACGCCCACCTGGTTTTGGGCGGGTGCGTCATTATGACCTCCCACAGATGGCGCACTGATCGAATCACCGCGCCGTTGAGGACTTCAGACCACACCCTCATTTTGATTTGCCTGGTCCTGGCCAACGGTCGCCGCCCAGGCAAACTCCCCCATTGAGACCGTTATCCTACTAACGGTTGCTGTTAGGGTCTGGGGACCCACGGGGGCCTCTGTTGTTGTCCGCGCTATATTCGACACAGGTTCACAGGGTTGCATTGTTTCCACTTATTTGGTAGGGCAGGTTAAATAAAATATGGGTTCTATTGGATATTTACCTCTTCCTTGGCTAGTAGCATAGTGTATGTCACATCAAAGAAGAATAATTATTTGAGTGTTATGTGTCACTTGTCATTCATTGATAGACTTGAAATAAAATAGTTTACTACATGTTACTAATTTCTCGTATTTAATAATGGCGACGAGGATCGGATCCGAACCCAAACAGGGTAAAGTCCTTACGAACAAATGTTCAGTGGGCGGTTGGTGAGAACGTTGTTCCACGCCATGTTCCAAAAACCACAGGCGCAGGTAGCACAGCCCGTCTCACCCACTAACTAGACTGGACGTGTGACACATAGCATAGTGTCTGTCGTGACATACTCTATGCTATTAGCCAAGGAAGAGGTAAATATCCAATAGGTCTCCGCCCTTATTTATTGCGTTATAGCCCGTCGATTGAGGTGCTTAACATTTGGTCAATGTGCCTTCTCCACGTCGCACCAGAATCCGTTAAAACCTCATAATGTAGCTGGCCCAAGCGTTTGACTACTGTGCCAAATTCCCATTTCTTCGTCCCACTATAATTTCGTAGTTGGACTCTCTGCCCTGAACGGAATGTTCTTAGATCACGTCCAGTCTAGTTCACGTCAAAGAATAATATTTTTTTGAGTGTTATGTGTCACTTGTCATTCATTGATAGACTTGAAATAAAATAGTTTACTACATATAACTAATTTCTCGTATTTAATAGGTTCTTTTCCGAATTATATACGGGGAATAGGTGACGTAGCATCTACTATTGAAGGGCAAGTTAAGGTTTTGTTTGCCCCTGTTGAATCTTCACACCCGAGGATTAAAACCTCGGCTATTGTGTTGAAGAATATTTTGGGTATGCATCCACAGAAACAGCTACCCGCTGCTGTGGTGAATTTGACATCGGGATTGGAACTGGCAGACCCCAAATTTGACACACCGGGACAAATCGACTTGTTGATTGGCTCTGATGTCCTCGGTGGAATTTTGATTGGTGGGAAACGGGTCTTGGTGCCAAATGGTTTGACTGCCATCCCGACCATATTTGGATTTGCTTTGATGGGACCTGTACCTAGGGAACCTCCTCCACCCTAACTTGATAATTTGTTGGCGGTAGGCTCTGCTCTCTCTGATGCAGTTCAGATGTTTTGGGAGGTAGAGGAGCCGCCTTAAGCTGCTCGTTTGAATCCAGAACATGAGGAGTGCGAGTTGTTCTTCCAGAACAATACTGGTCGACTCCGTTCTGGTCGGATTATTACGAAGCTACCCTTCCTGTCTGTTCGGCCTCCGCTTGGTGAGTCACGACCTTTAGCCGAAAAGATATTGTTGGCTATGGAGCGTCGCATGGGTCGTGATCCGGAGCTCAGACACAAGTATATTGAGTTCATGAGAGAATATGAACAAATGGGACACATGTCCGTGTCAAATTTGGATTGGCGTTCGGTCAACACTTCGAAACAGCAAGACTGTTAAGGCCTACTTGTGTGTCTTCGTTTGCCTCTCCGCAAAGGCCGTACACTTAGAAATGGTCTCTTCGCTTACGACCGAGGCATTTGTAGCCACATTTGACAGATTTGTATCCCGCAGAGGGCTGCCTTCCTTGATCCTTTCTGATTGCGGCACTAACTTCAAGGGCATTTATAATTATTTGAACGACGTACTAAATATCCTTGAAACCAACAAGGCTGATATTGGCAATAGGCTTGCCCGACGTGGGATAAATTGTTTGTTTTCCCCACCAAATTGTCCACACTGGGGTGGTATATTTGAGACTGCTGTAAAATCGGGCAAGACACACTTGCGCAGGACAATTGGTGAATCAGTCCTTACATTTGAGGACCTCACAACTGTGTTTTGTAATATTGAAGCCGTTTTGAACTCTAAGCCGTTGTGCCCGATCTCCTCAGATCCAAATGATTTAGAAGTCCTTACACCGGGTCATTTTTTGATTTGTCTTCCACGTGTCGCCTTACCTGAGTACCCCTATATTGATACGAGACCTACTCGTCTCTCGCGTTTTGAATAGGTACGCCAAATTACTCAGAGCTTTTGGAAACGCTGGAATTTGGAATATTTGCACATACTCCAGCAACGCGTTAAGATCGATCCACCCAAGATTGGAGACCTCGTTTTGATTAAGGAGGCTAACCTTCCGCCACTCAGATGGCGCAGGGGGCGCATTGACTACCCACAATGATAGCTTGCTATCATTGTGGGTAGTCAATGGTTGCTAAAACGACTAGACCTCGTCCCTGCCACCTATAACGTTTAATGGGACCACCATCAATTTAAATCCTGCTGTCAAAAACCTTGGGCTACACATAGATACGACGCTTAATTGGCAAGTCCTGGTAACCCAGGTAAGTCAAAAGGTCACCGGTACCCTGCGCGCTCTCTACCGCCTCCGGAATATTTTACCACCCGATATAAAGACAATGCTTGTGTAGACTTTAATTTTCTCCCTCATCGACTATGGTAATGTATGTTACTTTGGCCTGAATGCAGATCTCCTTGATAGACGTGACCGTCTTCTATATAACTTCATTCGATTCATTTTCAATCCTCGCAAGTATGACCTTGTGTCTACTTATCGTTCCCTAATAAAATGGCTTTAATTAGTCTGCGTGCTCTTACTACCCTCTGTACTATTCTTACATCTTCAACTTCTCCCCAGTATTTATCTTCCTATTTTCAAAACTTATGCTGAACCATGAAAGAAACCTCCGTTCATCTAATAATGTTCGCCTCACTGTACCCTCTCATAACTCAAATTTTCTTCATTTCTCTTTTACTGTCTAATCTATCCTTCTCTGGAATGCCCTCCCTCTTGAAATCAGGATGGCCAAGACAAAGAATACTTTCAAGTTCAAGGTAAAGTATATATATATATATATATATATATATTCTTATGTGTGTATGTATGTATGTAGTTTTATAATACATCTATATTATATATGTTTATATTATGTGTAACTAATGTGTATATCTTTTTTATGTGAATGTATCTGAATGTATCTTTAGATCTACATACATACATACATACATATCGTCACGCCTTTTATCCCCGAAGGGGTAGGCGGAGGTGTATTTCTAGACCCACTTTTCGCCAGATATACTTTAGTCCCACGTAATAAGGGGCGAGCCTATTGCCGTAACGGGCACATTTCCAGACTCCGTGCTGCTACTGAGAATTTCGTGACAGAAAAACCCAATAACACCGCCCGACCCAGGAATCGAACCCGGGATCTCCCGATCCCACGCGCACATTTATGCCGCGAGACCAACGAGGCAGTCGTATAGGGTTTGATGTCGAGTTTTCCGTCTCTACGCAAAGATGGTATTTGCATCGTGTTATCCCTTAGTCGCCTCTTACGACACCCACGAGAAGATAGGGGGTGGTGACACTTGTATTCTATGCCGTCAACCACGCGGCAATAACTTTTAGTAAATGATTTTAAATCCATATTTTCAAAAACAGACTACGTGCGTGCGTTGCCTCCGACTTTACTGAGGGTGGGGAGTCGCGCAAGTGGTGTGTAGCGACGTTTTGTGTCGGCGTTTAGTCACATGAGTAGATAAACGGAACAGAGACACAGCTTCAAACAACAGTGCGAATCGGTTGCACTACTACAAGCACGCGGCTCATGTGTGCCGCACACATGAGCCGCGCGCACACAGTGTGCGTGACCACTGGCCGCTTGTCGTGTACGCGGCGAGGCTGGAAAAAACCGGTTTACGTAGGCACAGGCAGTTGACAATCTTAGGGTTATTACGACGCACGTTGCTTGTTTTGTACGTTGTAAGTTTTAATATTTTAACGCAAAAACGTGGTATAGGGTAGGTAGGTGGTTAATAGGGTTTAAAAAAGACAAGGGCTTATATAACTCACATATCTGTAATTGAAACCAGATTTCTGGTATGTTACATAATTATCATATTGCTTAACACAGAATGATTTGTGGGTAACAATCGGGGTCATTAACCACTACCCCAAAACTAGGCTAGTAAAACATGTGAACAAATTAATTGCCAATCAAAATTTAACTCATGTTTAATGATTACGCCGTGTTTCAGAGATTTAATTATTAATTACTATTTTAACTATTTATTAACAATATTTCAGAATTTCGCACAAATAATTATGTTAACAAATATTGTCAATATCCATAACAATTTCATTATATACGAATTTTGTTATAAACTATTTGATAAAAATATCTCTTAACGGTACACCTATACAGAATACTTGATTTGTTGGTATCAATGCGAGGAGACACGCATATTGATGACAATTATTTAATATGCAAATAGGTTACTTGTATTCCTTTCAATCCTATTACGTATGTGAATACCCAAAACATATCGAAGTTCACAAACATAAATATTTTCTTTTCCATTCCTTAAAGGGCCCTGGTAGCGCCATCTACCTTCCTATCGATAACTAATTACATCAACGTCAATCGTTCCACGCTTGCTCGTCCAATGCGAGCGATCCTTTTGTCTCTTTCGCTCCCCTCCCAAGGCACACCTACAGAACAGTTTAGAAAGAACGACTTGGCTGACGGGTGTATAGCATACGCGTCCCGCAAAACCGCACCGCCATATTTTTACCGCTCCCGGGATATAACGAGAACTAAACCACGCGCGAGTGTAGCGGAGTGATTCAACGCAGCTTCAGGATTTTCGAAGAAACCAGGAGGCTGCCATTTGAGAAGAAGAAGACTGATGTGCAAGGTAGGTGTGCCCTCATCCTTCCGCATCCTTAGAATATCCTATACCCACTCACAATCCTCTTCCCTTATCCTTTCTAGGCGAGCAGAACTCGCCCTAATACAGTCCACAATATTAATCCTTCTCCAAATCGCCTAGAACATTCGGTTCGCCGAAACAGGCCCTATGCCGTCCAATTCCATGTATAGGTAAGTTCGTGAAAGTGATGGGTGGGACGCAAGGGAATAAAGAATTCATTTGTATCCAGCACAAGACCAATTCCAATCTCGTGTTCGTACCAGCTCAATTAGTTTCGTGAACTCATCAGATACACCGATTTATCATTCGTTAACTTTTTGTTCAAAGTTTGCAAACAAACCTTGCGTGAAGAAATATGGACCGTACTCATAAATATTTAAGTAAATTTTGAAGACGGAATTGTTTTTATGTTCTTACAAATCTGTGCATGGATCGTACTGAAGCGTTTGTAAGTAATACCAGGCTTATCACTTTTGAAAGAACGAAATGTACATTAAAAATTACTTACTGATACGTACCTACATTAGCTAATATTTCGCAATATAGGTTTGTCTGAATATTTTATTACGTGTGCATACATTATATTATTTTCTCGAGGAAGAAATTAATATATTTCTGGTAGATCCCAAGGCGAACCAAGTTTGTGCAAACTGATTGAGTGATTGACCCGCAGTACTTACTTCTGAAGCCCGAGGGAGTTATGGATGAGTTGGTAAGCGGAAATACGTTTAGCAATACACCTAGTAGGTATATTATAGTTTGTATGGAAACTGCAGAGTTTGGAATATATTTATGTCGTTATGAACGAATCCATGAGACTTGCATGTTAAGATATTCTTCTGTGGTCTAGTTCTTCGGGGTTCAGTGCGAAAGTCTTAGATTGGAAACGGGGCGAAGCAAAGACAATAATAGTTTTTGCAGACACGTGGCGTATAACATCATAGTTGGCATTGTTCATATTGAAAGAGCAGGATTTTATTTACAAAGTCTAGGCTGTTTACCGCTGATTAAGAGCCAAATCACTTCACGTTTTATTTCATGAAGAAGGCATTTGTTCGTTTCTCTATTTATGGCAGTGTCTTATATTCCAGATAATAAAGACAAGTGGAAATTATGATTTATTATCACCTGTAGTTACATCACTAGATTAAGGGCTTCAAGCGCTCAAGCACCATTCAAAAATATAATTCCTCGAACACCTATATTCACCTCACGAAATAATTTCGCAAGTTACCAATATAAATCGCTTCACTTAACCACAATACATTCGGTGTCACAACGACAACCCTTTCGGCCGTTCCCAATCTAAATTATATTTCGTTAATAGCCTTTACACTTGGGGGCTTTGAACAATAATAACCTTTTAGATAATACCCTTATATCGCATATAACAATGTGATATTAGCAGAACGGCGTATTCAGAACATCACCAGAAGTTTAAACTAAAGAGATCCATTGAAAGGGAAACTATTCAAGAATATCGATAAATAATACGGTGTTTGATGGAGAGTATCAGGAAGTGATAAAATTAAATGGTACTCTGCGTCGGCAAATCAAACAGTTTACAAATTATGTTTTTGCTTGCGACTTCGTTTGCGCTTATAAATAAGTAATTAATATTTATTTTTTTCAATTTCAAACTCATTAAACTATTTTCGACTAGGTGCAAACAAATTGTCTATCGAGCAAGCTAGCAGCAAATATGTTGTCTCTATTTCTACTTGGTTTAACTAAAAGGCTACCCTGGGCTCAGAGACTGACGTCTTAGATGTAATTCCTAAGTACTCTAGTAGTACTCCTATCAGTATATAAATTAAATGCAAATAATTTTGCAAGTTGTCGCCTATGAACATGAGAAAAATACATAGTATCTTTTGTTAAAAAGAAATTACTAATAAAAATATTAGTGTCAAAAAACAAAATACTGTCACTATGACATGTCCTATTGTATAATAATAAATTTTATTTACCTGTCTGCCTGTTTTGGTCGTCTGTGAGAGCATATGAATAAGGCAATGCACAAATAATAAAGATACATCCTATTTTTGTGCTAAGATCTATCATTAAGTCTGTTAATTCTATGAGACTGTTTTTGGAGACTAATGAGCTGTTACCATACAATATGATGACAGTAGTTTGTGCATTCAAGTCGGCATTTTTAATCTTATCAACTAGGGTACAAGACTGAGCTCCAGGTGAACAAAAGTTTTGTACTGGTCGCTCAGTGTAATGATCAATTAAGCTCCCTAAACCCACTTCCAGCTGGTCTGAAAAAATTATTACATTCTTAATGTCAATCTTTACTGGATGCAGTTTGTATTGTGTATTATACTGACATCCATGTGCATTCAATTCTATTGATTCAGCAGGTGTAGTCGCACACTTAGTTGTACAACTGGAACAGTAATTATTAGAGTTGGATAATGAGATAAGTTGTTTTAAATTTTCTCGACCAACTCTTGAAATTTCTTCATATTTCAAGATGTATTCATGAGTCTCATTCTGGTGTTCCATTATAGTTCTAGTGAGTTGAGCTTGTAGATTTGATATTTGTGCTTGCAACTCACTTGTTTGATGTTCATATAACAACCTACCAGAAACTAATTCTTCATTTGATTCCTCAAGCTTTAATAAAAGAGACTCACACTCTTTATTTAATTTACAGTTATCTTGTGCATACTGACTCAATTTGATAGACCACTCAGGACCAGAAGTAGGGTAAAATTGGGGCTTCTGCATCACTTGCTCTCGCGTCGCCGCTCGAGCTGCGTGATACAGAAGCCCCAATTTTACAATCGAGATCGATTAATATAAATGTGTTCTGACTCAACTCGCTTCGCTCGTTTCGCGACGCAGACGCTCCAATAATACCCACCTGTTGTTATCTGCGATCCGTTTTATTGACGATATAGATTATTAACATTATGTTTTCAGGTTAGGAATTTAACTCCTTGTCTTAGTGACCGATGTAACTGTTCTCTTTGCTGAGTTTTTTATTGTACTTATGAATGTGTATCAATTCATGTAATATTCCAATCGTAGTATCTATTAAAACTAAATGATAAAGTAAAACAATCCATAATTGTATCTTTTAAAAAAGTTTATTATCAAAGCACAATTTTTTTAAGCACATAACATTTTTTAATGCACATTTTGAGTCATGATAGATACAATTGTACAAACCTCCGGAATATTTATAGCGATCATATAGGGTGAACAAATTAGGACAACCTTTATC
This sequence comes from Euclidia mi, assembly GCA_944739405.2. Classification (NCBI taxonomy): domain Eukaryota; kingdom Metazoa; phylum Arthropoda; class Insecta; order Lepidoptera; family Erebidae; genus Euclidia; species Euclidia mi. Next base: position 38,349,448 of record OX123189.2, read on the forward strand.
TTCTAAACTAATTACATTAACACTATTTAAAATATTTTTCAACCATGACACTTTTTCTAGACCTTTAACGAAAACACACTTATCTTTTAAGATATCTAAAACTAAATATTGATAATTTGAGTAAGGTAAAAATCCTTCGCTCCAGTATATTTTTCTATTACGCTCAATCCACCAAACTTGCTGTCTTTCCGGGTCTTGTTGTTTTTCTGCCTTTTCACCGAAAAATTTTCAGCCGATTATCACTTGCCAACTAACGTTTCGCAGAATTTTATTTCGCTGAATAATCATTTGCGAACTTGTGATATAATTTTGCTTTTATTTCCCTACCTCACAGTTGCCAACTTTACGTTTGATCTTCCTTTTACTGTCGCAGTTCTAACCTAACCGATGTAGCATATTTAAATGCCCTGTGTAATGAAATAAAAGCGATTTGGTTCTGGCACTTCGCCGGCCGCTGCCGCGCCACGCTCGCTTCGCTCGCTCGGCTCGTGCGTTGTGGTCGCAGTTCTAACCTAACCTAACCAGCCATTATTTCAGTTGACGTGCATTGTTTATCAGCATACTAACCTAACCTAACCTAACCTAACCGATTCCTTTCAATTTCACCTGAACTTCCCGAAACATCACCTGAACAGACGAAACGTTATTCGTCTAAAAGTTGTCTGGTCTAATAATTTGACAAAATAAAAATGCCCCAAACGTTTTTTGTCCTTACAATAATCAGCTTAACAATAATTCTACCAAATGAAACGTTGTCATACAAAAATTGACAATCGTAAGTCATCAAAGTGAAAAATAGGCGAAACGTTGGTTGGCAAGTGATAATCGGCCAAACAATATTCGGCGAAAAGGCAGGATCCCGTCTTTCTGATTTAGTCACATCGTAAAAAGGAAATGGCGGTTTGATTAAAAACACTTGCAGGCTTTGATTACACCATATAGCAATTTCTCTTATTATAAATACATTTGCTTCTGTTTTAAAGCCTTGGATGTCTACAATAGCAGTCATGATAATCTACGCACGATGTTGCTCAGAGGTTTGTATTCCACAAGTGGGTCGTTTATAATCAAACAGTATGCAGTTGTCTTGTCTGATATTTGTGTTGAATATTCAAATTCCAATCGTACATTCACTGGACAAGTTTTTTTTGCAGTCTTAGATAAAGACTGGGGCCTTTTCTTTGAAATCCTGTAGATTAAGCAACAGGTCTACCGGAGAGTTGTAATACGACTGACGAAATTTCACATACATTTCATATAATATACTATATTTATTCTCACAAAACTTTAAAGATAAAGGCTCATAAGGATAATATTGCGAATTTAAAAAGAGCGTAACATTTGTCATCTCACAATGATCAAATACCGAACTGTCTTTAGTTTTATTATTTTTTCTATTAGTTTGCAAGCAAAAACTGACATACCGAGGCTTTTCTAATTGAGAAGCAGTCTTTACTGACCAAGAATGCTTTGTGGTTTTAGGTAGTAAAGGATACTCATATAAATCCCAATTTCTAAAGGCCATCTGAATAGATTTATCTCTTTTTAAGTGCTTTAAAAGTATTAAACGTTCTCGATCGGAAACTTTTATATGTGGTACTCTCCATTGAATTCTCTGTATATCTATTTGAAGCTGAATGACTTTATCAGTAAGAATAATACCATTTAAGTTAGAATTACTCCTATTCAATATAAGTTCGTGTTTACAATTTATCACAATTTTATTGTACTCCTCTGCAAACCCTAAAATCTTATTTAAGGGCACCACAACGCTAAAATGTCCATCACTTTGGAATCCGTTTAAATTCCAACCCCATAATAAAGAAACTTTACTTTCTGCTTCATTAAATGAGATGTATGACTTTTTTGTTGATGTTATTTCAGAATTTTTATACGATCTATTTCAATTCCATTCATTTCGTACCTGTCTTGAAACAAGTACATAACAGAGTTATTAGTAAACGTAACAGCCTTCTTGATCGGATGCCCATCCTTACCGAACAGCTTTGCCTGACCTTCGATGTACATTGAACTGACTGATGGTAGCACGTATATATCTTGCTGGTGTATGGGGATTCTGATTTCATCATTTTCTCTAAAACTGTTATTCCAGGGATTATATGAATGGATTTTATAACTTTCGATTGAACTATCAAAGTGTGGTAATCGGTAATCTGTAGTACACTCGCACTTTAAACCCTAAAGCTTTAAGAAAATCTTTATTTGATTTAGTCGATTTCTTCACGTTTTTCTTACGTCTGTGCACCTTAATGGTCGTTGACGGAATAGGACGTTTTATTTTCACTGAAGGGTTTTTATAATAAACTATCATTTTACTTTTCTTAAATGAAGACGTAATTGAATATGTTCTTCACCAAAGTCAATACAGTAACCAAGCTGATCTACAATCCTAACAGATATGGATGAAATTATATTTTTGTTAACTGGAAAGTAAATAACGTTCTGATTTATTTCTATGTAGCTGTGACTTGGAGCAGTATCAGATATAAATTCATGAATAAAATGAGTCGGTAATCCGTTGCAGTATGAACCGTGCACAAGATCACATTCAATTCTGATTACAGCTGTTAAACTGCTGTTATTAACGGGCACATTAGATCTTGTTTTTAATACTGAAAAGTATAGTAAACCGCACTCGTACTGATCAGATAAATGAAGAGGTGTTTGAAAATACGAAATTAGTTCCGATTTATTTCCAAAGATGGTAACCGTAGTAGACATGCTTGCATACTGAACTCTTTTAGATGATCCTGTTTATTTTATTTCATGATTATACCAAAAATTCTTTATGAAATTTAAGCATAAATGTCTACAATTGAAGGGGTGATCACGTTGTATATTTTCATAATTATATTGAATGTTAGAACCTACATATTTTATAAATTCCTTCGGAGGTTTAAAATTTCCGTAACTGTCAAAATACTCAACATAATCAGTATATTTTGCATAGGCTACCCAATGAGAACCAGGATTTTTTGAACTATCCAAATTAATAACTCCACATTCTTTTTATAAGGACATTTAGGGAGCTCATCTCTCATAAAGACACTCTAATATAAGGAATTCTATTCCCGTACTTTAAAATGTCAAAGTTAGTTAAGGCCCGTTTGGGTAGCCGATATCTTAGTTTTTTTCTTTTGATACAAAAATTCCAAGGCCACCTTTATGTGGTTTAAAGTGTAGTCCTTTCCCAATACATAGAGCTCCCATTTTTTCATTATGTCTTCTCGGTTCTTCATACAGCTTTTTAGCCATTTTGAATTCATTTATGGTTTTAGCAATACCAGCTGCTTTGCCTGCTAAAGCTCCCGCATCTGATAATCCCGCAAAAATAGGAATCAAAGGTAATACTCCCCCAGTTTTTGGAATAGGAATAACGCGAGGGAGCTCAATCGATGAATCTTCAGCCAATTCTCTAGTATCGGCAATAGCTAATTCTATTGCCATTTTCTTGCTCTTAGGTTTTAATTTTTTGATATGCATTTTTGCTTTTGTAATAACAGATTTTAATTTACTTTTTAACCCTATTCCAGGTGTTATTATTGGAGAATGCATTTTGTCCAAACCAGAACCAGTTTTAATTTAAGCTGACATAGCCTTACTTACTAAGCGTACCGCGAGTTTTTCAGCTATACTGGCATCGGAAGCAACCGCTCGCTCTGTCGCCATTAATAACAAAATTAAATCAGCCTTATGTCGATCCTTTAAGTTTGATGACTTGTGATATGCAATATGGTGATCTTTGCAGTATTCGTCCAACTTATTTACGCCGTTATCTCCTTTTGTTAGTCTTTTTATTAATTTAGTACCTGGGCCACATTAATTATATCCTGGTGAGTGTAATTCAAATGGTAAATTATTAATAAGCCAATTGAGAAGACTACTCTCTCCAAAACACATTATAATACTTATGATTCCGGTTTGAATACTTTAATAAATAGTTATGTGATTCGAGTTTGTTAACGTTATTTTATTTATAATATTACATTCGATTTATCAATCCAACTGCTTTCAGCTGAAGACAAACCTAACCATTTTACTAAAACCCTGTTACCTTTTCTTCTAAGAACTTTCTCGACTAGATATATATTGGGATGTTTTGTTTTTTGAAATTCTTGTGTATAAAATGCTCCTAAAATAGGCAGACCTCTTATAGTATCTTCAATTAAGTAAGTTATAGGAGTTGTATTTTGTATTTTACGAATTTTAAGTATTTCTGTTTACCAGTTGGGAGTATAACCTTTTTCAAATGTACCTTTGTATTTACAGATACGCACATAATCACCTACTTTGTACTTGCTTTTTTAATTATAATTTTTGACAACTTTAAATACCTTTCTAATATCAGTTTTTCATTAATATTGTTCACATTAGCAGGGATTTCATTAATAGTGCGATGGTGAGTGTGATTGTATTTATAAATAACATCATTGAGGGTATTTTTTACCCAATTGTAATTGCCTTTTAAACTAAATTCCTTATAGATTTTAGATTTCAATGTTCTGATAAATAGTTCAACTATTGAAGCTTTTTTTGTTGAGAAGGTTGAATATTGGTTAATATGATACGATTTCATAAGCTTCTGAAATTTGTTATTATAAAATTATGTTCCATTATCGGTTTGCAGATTTTTAGGAACACGCCCTTTATCCAACAAAGTTTTGAAAGAGTTATACACATCTTCTTTGCTTTTACTTCTCATAGGAAAGGCCCAAGCATATTTTGAAAATGAATCAATGACGATAAGAATATATATGTAATTTTTATTTTCTTTTGAAATTGATTGCATATCAATTAAGTCTGCTTGCCACAAGTCATCTATATCTCTCATGACAACATGTCTTCGTGGATAGTTCACCCTCGGATTTTTATGAATTTCGTTTACCACGTCAGCTTTGCTCATGTTCACAACTCGAAGGTATATTTGTCTCGAATTCAGCTATAATACTGAATAAAAAGCATATTATTAGGACTATTTATTATTTAATTATGTCAGCTTCTTTTAACTCTTCGATTATTGATAAAATTTCATTATCATGATTTGTATTACCGGCATCTCGGAAAGCAATGAATAGTTTCAATCTGTGAACCAGTTTGTTAGGATTGTCCCAATATACCAAGTCAGTGCTATTTTTGTATTTCTTTAACGTTGGTAAGCTTCCTCCAAATTTAGTGACAATGTTATTGTTTGACGATTCAGATAACAATGGTTTGATTATTTCGCGATATTTTGTACCTTTATCGCCTCTAACTTGCCCATTAGGATTGAAATCTCTCTTATGTGCATTTGTGCATATCTTTATAGACAAGTTTATCTTTGCTCGATATTTGTTTCAAATCAGGTTATCTTCGAAGTAAAAGTTATTTTAAACCAGGGGTAAATTGAAGCTTTTGTCACCAACTTTAATTAAAATGGTATTATCATTATTTGCACTATCTATTTTAGAAAACTAAACTATTGAATTACCCATTAATATTTTTTTTGTTTTCACTCCTTATTCCAAATGGTATGCTTAGGTCATAAATATCATGGATATCACGACCCTCTATAATATTTTTAAATCATCCAGTAATTCCGTCTGGGGAGGCTTTTTAACGATCAGTACAGAATTCAGTTCTGGATCATAGCATTCTTCAAACTTAGTAGATGAGCTAGTATTAATGTCACCTAATTCCACGTCTTAAAAATTAGAGTGTGTATTTTCAAAATTTTGTATTTTTTCTAATGTTTTATTTGAATCAACTAGAGTTTTAAGGGGATCTGTGACAGGTTTTAACATTTTTTCAAGTGACAAGTTCGTAGAGTGTTCCTGGTTTTTCATTTGTTTTATCTTATTCTTTATCCGCTTAACCGCGCACAAGTGACTATTCTCCCTTTTTCGAAATTCCGTAGATCGCGCACAAGTGACTATTTTCCCTTTTTGGTTACAGCCCTATACTCGGTCTGAATTTACTGTTTCTTTCTATTACGTAATGTTTTAAATCCTTTTTCTCTGTTCTATTCAAATCTTTGAACATTTCTTCATGTTAAAAATACGAAGCGAGTCTTAAAATCGTTAACCCGGAACGAAAAAATAATGTCAAATACCACTCTTTGTTTCGTGCGCTCCTTGATTACGTGCTAATCGTATGCATGTAAATAAATATTTTTATACTATGATACATGTTTTTTTTATTTAATTCGGTGTAGATAGAATTCCTCTACAGTGAAAACTCATAAAATATGTATGTCATCGATTTACTTTTTAAAATAATCCTGTTTAAAATATACAAAGTGTTTTTTTCAACGATAGTCAATGTTCGCTTCTAAGTATAATAAATTAGAAACTAAATCGCTCACCTAGCAGTATAATGGCACATTTACAAAAAAAGCGAAATTGAGTTTTTACGGCCTAAGTGTTTAAAAGTGTATAATTTATAAAGCGGTAAAACGGCACGGTGTTAGTTTTCCTATTTGTTGAGAAAGGGCGTTAAGTGTCAATGTAGTACTTAGTACGTTCCCCTCGCTTCCGCGCATAACAACGGTTTATTTGTCAGTTGTGCCGGGCGAGGTGCAATCGCTTCTAAATCTGTCTTGGCGTAAGTGGCACATGTGACATTTTAAACGTAGTAAGTTAGTAGACATAAAAAAAAATGACAAAACACATTTGGCAAAATGGCACATTAGACAAAGGAATGTGACATCGCTATTTAACTTAAACGCGAGTATTCCATGCGCAAATCTAACTCACAGCTAACTACAGAGAGACAAAGTTTACAATGCTTATAGTTTTGTTTACTGCTTAGTCAATAAAGATACTTAAAGGTAAAGTAAACTTCCTTAAAATTTAGGAGCAGTAAGGTAAACCTTGATTTGGATCTGGATTTCACTATCGTACCTTTATCTCAACTTAAACTGCCAAGCTTTTAAGTGCTTTTGTTTTTAGAACGGAGAGTAACTATCTCACCATAATATGATGGTAAAAAAATATGATTATTAATTTATTACCTACACAATTAAGAGAAGATTCGTGATTATACTTTATTTTATTCGTGATTATACTTTATTTTATTTATTATAGTTTGATTATGACTATTTTTTAACGTTGCACGAGCCAAATATAGTTTATTATAATATTTTAGTTAAAATTGTTATGTAAGTATATTTATTTGAATAAAATTACAAATACGAATATTAAAAAATCTGAAAATTTCGGGAATCAAGGAAGTGACACAACATTACTATTTAAAAATTTATTTATTGCTTTTCGAAGTATTCTCCGCGAAATTTGACACATTTTTCCATACGATGGAACCAATCATTGAAGCAACCATTCCATTCGGAAGTTGGGGTCTCCATAATGGCCGTTTTGTAGGCGTCCACAGCTTCTTCACGTGATGAAAATCTTTATCCACGCAATTTATTCTTTATTTTAGGGAAAGTATAGAAATCATTAGGTCGGGGCTGTACGGCGGATACTCTAATAATTCTATGTTTTCTTGCTCTAAAAACTGTTTTGTTCTGTGCGCGGTGTGAGAACTGGCATTGTCGTGATGGAGGATGATGCGGCGGTTGCAGTTCTCTTTACGGAGTGCAGAAACGACCTGTGGCAAACAAATGCTTGCATACCGTTCTGCATTGATCGTTCTTTGTCCCTCAAGAGGAATAGTCGTAACATGGCCGGTTTTGGAGACAAACGTGGCCACCATTTTTTTTGCAACACTCCGTGAACGAAAAATTTTTGTTGGCTTTCTCATTTTTGAACACCTAAACTCGTGACTGGTTTTTTGTTTCGGGTTCGTACGCATATATCCAGGATTCGTCACCTGATACGATGTTGTATACAGCATTTGAGGCTCCTGCGTGGAATATTTCGAGAGTTCTGACGCACTAAGTAACGCGAGCCGCTTTTTGCTCTTCACAGAGCGAATGCGGTATCCATCGGGAAAACAACTTTTTTACACCTAATTGTTCATGCAAGATTATTTTTATTTGACTCATGCCAATGTCTAAAGTTGCTTGAATTTAGCGGTATGTCACATGCCGATCTTCCTCAATCAGCTTACGCGCAGCATCAACGTTTTCTTGGGTGACTGCAGTTTTTGTACGACCTTGACGGGGATCATCACTGAGCTTGACACGTCCACGTTGAAATTCAGCAAACCAGCGATAAATTGTGGTTTTGGATGGGGCTTTATCACCAAATGTAGAAATCATCCGATCAACACACTGTTTTTGTGTTAAACCACTTCGAAAGTCATAATAAATCATCGCTCTTGAATTTTCTCGAGTCAATTCCATTTTCTCAACGACCACAGAGTACATTGGTATATCAACGACTAAACAAGTTTGACGAAACCTTGTGACAAGACCGAGAATCTTTTTTTAAATAAATAAATGGTATTCGATTTTTAAAAACAAGGAGTTTTCAATTAAAAATATTTTAATATGACAGGAACAGTGGAAATATTCCATTCCCGATACTTTTAGGCTTCATTCAGACAGAGAGTGGTCACGCGGCCAAGCGTTCAAGCGGTCAGTTTTGCGTTCTTTGTGTTATATTATGTTACATAGACCGCGTGACCGCTCTCTGTCTGATAGGATCCTATGTAAAGTATATTATACAAAGAACGCAAAACAGACCGCATGAACGCTTGATCGCGTGACCGCTCTCTGTCTGAATGAGCCCTTAGTGCAGCCTATGTAAGTATGTTGATTTCAAATAAAAACTGTTGTTTTCTGTTAACCAAATGTCTTTATTTCTTGGTTTTCACATCCTGTTTAATTATGGCTTTGGGGGCATATATGACATTTTTGGAAGTTGTTAAAAGTATAACGGCACAATTGCATGGCTCTTCTTCTTTTTTATTTATTTATTCTTCATATACACCAAGTATATAGGCGGACTTAATGCCATAGGCATTATCAACCAGTCTACCTTAGAGTGGTGCAGAGAGATAGAAGTAGGTGTATTATATGATGTAGGTTACGAAAAGTTACTAATTATTGAATTATTGGTAAATTTATTGGTCCTAATAATTATACATACTTACATAAATATATATTATAATAAAAATACATAAACGTAATACACACACATTAAATTCAAATATATATACAAATAATATACATATATACATAAACATAATTATGATACATGTTAATATACATATATAAACATAAACATATACCTGGTTAAGATAGTGGCTTAGAATACATTCGCGGACTCAGCTAACAAGAGTTCCTTTACTTTGGACTTGAATTTGAATTTAGTTTTGGCCATTCTGATCTCAGGAGGTAGAGTATTCCATAGAAGAATAGACTGAATGGTGAAAGAAGAGTGAAGAAAATCGGATCTGTGAGAAGGTACCATGAGTTGAAGATTAGTGGAGGAGCGAAGATTGCGTTCATGGTTAGAACATAAGTATTGGAAGTAAGGAGTCATATACTGAGGAGAAGTAGGAGATGTGAGAATAGTGTATAGAGTAGTCTTCTTCTTTTTTGACTGTTATGAAGCAACTCCTGGAAACCTGAAGTGGATTTTTTATCCCTACGTATCTATTAAGGTCTATACTAGTTACTAAAACCATAAAATTCATTATATAACGTAAAATGAAGTCATAACTTTGTTTCAAACATTTGTAAAATCTTTGACCCTCATTTCTGTAAAATAAGAAAAAAGTAGATGTGTCATTATACCGCTAGGTGTGCGAAATATCAACAAAGAATTCAAACGATAAGGTAAGTATAAGGTTGAAGAAAAACATCTCTTCAACTTACTCATGTTACCTACTTATCAACAATAAATGTGAATGTTAGCGCGCCCATCTGGCGAGCGGCAGCGTGACATTTTGTTTAGAACGTGAGCGGTCGAGCGAATTCGGCGAATTCGCGCTAGCGGTCAAGCGGTTATGGAGTCTTCAGACTTCATTAATTCTATTTTCATATTTTTCTCCATGTTATACTTATTAACAACTGTATTCAGCTATAGAACAAATTTTACTGAATTTGATTTGCCATGTTAATTACTTATATATACTGTTACGAATTGAAAATAACGCCATCTATCGGTGAATGGGAGAACTAGATGAGATTAGATCTATCGGTGATTTAAAGCTGTTTCATCTATCCTCTAAAAGATGGCGTTGCTGTAAATAGAACAAACTAGAATGACCGCAAGCTACCAGAACTTTCGTGATGAGTCTCGAAAATACTAGTTATGTGTTCCGGCCGGTATAAATACCACGCAGACGGGCGAGAAGATACAGTAACAATTGAATATCGGAGCGATAATCATCAAGCGAAGGGAAGTAAGTCGGAGTGTTTAGTGGTGTTTCTAGTGGTGTGAAATAAGTGTGTATAGTGTTTGTGTTAGTAAATAAAGTCCAGTTTTTCTGGCATAGTGTATATAATTTATCACCGAACCCTAGCTCGTAACGAATTGGTGTCAGAAGAAAGGGATAAATTATGCCGGTTATGCCGAAGGAAGAAACTGAAGGTGTGAGTACCAGGAACCAGCGCCAGCAAGACCTGGACAAGAAACGCTTCGGAGACGTTCCTTCTCCATCGCCTGGTGGACCAGGCGACTCCGCGGCTACAGTGGAGCCTGCAAGCGCCACACACTTCGTGACGGTGCCCGACATCGTGGCTCTGATGGCGTTCATGCAGGAGCAGGCCCGCCGTCAGGAGGAGCAGGCTCGCCGTCAGGAGAAGCAAGTTCGCCGTCAAGAGGAGCACGCGCGCCGCCTGGAGGAACAGCTACAGCGCGACAAGGAGGAGCAGGCTCGCCGTCAAGAAGAGCAGGACCGCCGTCAACAGGAGCAGGCTCACCCTCAAGAGGAGCACGCGCGCCGCCTAGAGGAACAGCTGCAGCGCGACAAGAAAGAGCACGCCCGCCGTCTGAAGGAACAGCTGGTGCTCATGAAGGACCTCAGCGCCGCAGTGGGGAAGGACTTGAAGGCGGTCAAGGAGGAACTCCAGCAGCACGAGGCCCGTATCAGCGACATTGAGAAGCGTGTACATGACCACCACGAGACCTGTGTTGCTGAAGTGGAGAAGAAATTGCGTGGGCTCGAAGTGACACCAGCGGCTGTAGCGCCCTCAACTCGTGGATTTAAGGTTCCACCATTTGATGGCTCGTCATCATGGTCTGCATACAAGATCCAGTTCGAGGCTGTGATGCGATCAAATGGGTGGACCAAAGAACAGGCCTTAACCGCCCTAACCTTGGGCCTTCGCGACCGGGCCTTGACAGTGTTGGAGGCACTCGGGCAAGGCGTCATCTACGAAAAGCTCCTGGAGGCGCTGGAGGCGAGATACGGTGACGCGCACCTTGAACACATTTATCGTGCTCAGCTGAAGGACAGGACACAACGCACCGGAGAAATTCTGCAGCAGTGGGCTCTAGAGGTGGAAAAGCTGGTCAGGAAGGCATACCAGTCGTCGTCTGCGCTTATTGACGGGAACCTCGTACAGGCGTTTACGGATGGGATCCGGGACCTGGAGGTAAGAGCAGCAGTGAGGCTTGGGCACTTCAAGGACCTCAAGGACGCTTTAGCCCACGCTCTGGAGGTGGAAGCAGTGCGACGCGACAATCGAGGTCACCTCATCAGGGAAGTTGTGTCGTCACCTCGGTGCTACAACTAAGAGAACAACTACAAGAAAGAGGCCATATCCGCTTGAGCTGTCCAAAGCGTAGGCAGCCTGGTGACACCCTGTCTCCACCAAAGGGGTCGCCTGATGTGCCTGCCAGACAGCAAGAGCAGGGAAACGAGTAGAAGCCAGGACTGCGGGGCGGGTGCTGGCTGGTAATGGAAGAGCCCCAAGTATCTCGATCTCGCAATCATGTGACGGGAATAGCCTGATCATCGAAGGCGAAATTAACAGAACACCATGCAAGCTGACATTGGACACATCGGTTTCCATCTGGCAAGACGGGTTCTTCGGGGCTGCTTCAGGAACAATGAAAGTGTGAATTTGAGAACAGCTACCGGTCAGCACATAACCATCCGAGGTGAAATGGAGGTGGATCTGAAACTAGGCACAAAGTTTACCGTCACAAAGTCATCGTAGCCGATATAGTGGATGACTGCATCTTGGACCTAGACTTCATGCGGAAGTATCGCTGCGAGATCGATGTTAACCAGGGAGTGTTGAAGTGTGGCTCGGAAGAAGTCTTCATGGAAGGTGCAACTTCAGGAAAAGTTTACTGCCTGAAGAATGTCATTCTTCATCCGCGGTCGGAAACGGTTGTACCAGTTTGTTTACCAGGGAATTCTGGTCGACGGAACCGCTGCGTACTAATCGAAGGCCTAGAGAAAGAGGCCTCGTGGAAGATTGCACGAACCTTGGTAAGGATCACCAAAGTTTCATCAGTACGCGCACTGAATGCAAGTGATAAGGAAGTGTCACTCAAGAAAGAGAATGAATTGGGCACCTATGAAGGAGCGGCTTGGATGCGTAGATGTCAAGAGCAACCTAGCAGTGCCAAAGTTCAAGGTGCACGATTAGACGTGTCTACTCTTTTAGAGGACTGCGAAAGTACCCTGTTGGAGGAAGAGAAGAGCGAGGCTCAGAAGATGTTGAACCAGTTCGCCGATATTTTCTCGACCAGTGATGCCGACATAGAGAAGACAGCACTAGTCCAGCACAAAATAAACACGGGAAGTGAAGCATCGATTCGCCAGCGACTAAGACGTGTACCAGTGGCACGGGAACGTAAAGTGGAAGCTATGATCGACGGTATGGTGAAAGAAGGCGTGATCGAGCCTTCGTCCAGCCCGTGGTGCTCTCCGGTTGTCCTAGTTAAGAAGAAGGATGGCAGCATGCGCTTCTGTGTAGACTACCACCGATTAAATGACATCACGAAGAAGGACAGCTACCCGCTGCCAAGTATCGATGACACACTGTATACGCTGACGGGGATGAAGTGGTTTCTACCTTAGACCTAAAAAGTGGCTACTGGCAGGTGGAAATAGATCCTCGAGACAAGGAGAAGACAGCATTCTCCACAGGCAAAGGATTATGGCAATTTAACGTCTTGCCCTTTGGATTGTGCAACGCTCCGGATACTTTTGAGAGACTGATGGAGCGAGTGCTCATGGGACTAATTTATTGGAGACACCTGCCTAGTCTACTTGGATGACATCATCATCGTGGGGCGCACCTTCCAGGATCACCTTCGAAACTTGGAGCAAGTGCTGTCAAAGATACGAGGAGCTAATTTGAAGCTGAGTCCGAAGAAATGCGCGTTATTCAGGCGGCAAGTGAACTTTCTAGGACATGTGGTCTCGGAGAACGGTATTCAAACCGACCCGGATAAGATCATTGCCGTGAAGGAATGGCCAGTTTCAGAGAACAAAACGCAGGTCAGAGCATTCCTCGGATTATGCTCCTTCTATAGACGGTTTGTGAAGAACTTTGCTGACATTGCTCGACCTCTTCATAAGCTCACCGAAGACAGAGTACAGTTCTGTTGGAATGAGAGCTGTGACGTTGCATTCCAGAAGCTCAAGGAACATCTGTCCACTGCACCTATCCTAGGCTACCCTGACAATGAGCATGAATTCATAGTTGACACAGATGCCAGTAACAATGGAATTGGCGGCGTGCTGTCACAGAGGAAGGGTGATCAAGAAGTTGTTATAGCGTACTTCAGCAAGGCCTCATCACCAGGCGGGAACTCTTGGCTGTAGTAAAGACATTGCAGCATTTCAACAAATATTTGTTGGGACGTAAATTCCACCTGCGAACCGACCACGCTGCGCTGAAATGGCTACTTCAATTTAAGGACCCAGAAAGACAAGTAGCCAGATGGATTAAACTACTGCAAGAGTTTGATTTTGTAATACAACATTGCAGCGGTAAGTCCCATGGTAACGCAGATGCCCTATCGCGTAGGCCGTGTCCCGACCAGTGCAAGCACTGTACCCGACAGGAAGCAAAGCATGCAGCATTAGTGAGGATGTTGAAGACGGATCTGAGCGACGAATGAAAAGAAGCTTTACGAAGTGCTCAGCAAGACGACAAGGATATACAGCCGATTCTTGAATGGAAGAAATCAGACGCTCCTAGGCCCAAATGGAGTGATATTGCAGCAATGAGCCCCATCACCAAGAGTTATTGGGCACAGTGGGAAAACTTGGTTGTCCAGGATGGAGTTCTGTACCGCAAATGGGAAAACGCTCGCGGTAACTAGTGCCATTTGCAAATGGTAGTGCCTAAAACTAAGGTGCCGGAAGTCTTGCAGCTCTATCACAATGGTGCTTCGGGAGGTCACATGGGAGTTAAGAAGCCGCTTACTAAGATCCGAGAGCGGTTTTATTGGCTCCACTGTCGGGATGACGTCGAGGATTGGTGCCGCAAATGCACAAGTTGTGCGGCTGTGAAGGGGCCACACACTCGTAGCAGAGGTGCATTAAAGGTGTACTATGTGGGAGCCTCATGGGAGCGCATAGCATTGGATGTCGCTGGACCATTTCCGGAGAGCCAGCACGGAAACAAATACTTCTCGGTTGTGATAAATTACTTCACGAAGTGGCCTGAAGTGTTTGCAATCCCAAATCAAGGAGCTACCACAGTGGCCGATAAGCTGGTGCATGAAATATTTTGTTGGTTCGGGGTGCCCTTGGAAATCCACAGCAATCAAGGCCGGAACTTCGAATCTAAGGTGTTCAAGGAGACTTGTCGCATAATGGGTGCACATAAAACCAGGACCACGGCTTATCATCCGCAATCAGATGGCATGGTTGAACGGTTTAACCAATCACTGGAAAGGTACCTGGCGAAGGTCGTGGAGAGCAAACAAAGAGATTGGGACAAGCACATCCAACCATTCCTCTTGTCATATCGCAGTGCGGTCCACGAAACCACAGGAGTAACACCAGCTTTTGCCAATTTCGGTAGAGAACAACGTTTACCTGCAGACTTAATCACCGGTATTCCACCAGAATCTCCACGCAATATAACGGATTACGCGACTGAGCTACGCAACAAGATGAACGACGTATACGAGCACATCAGGGAGTCAGGACAACAGATGTCTGAGAAGATGAAGACTCGCTACGACCGGAAGGCAAACAACAAAGGCTTCGATGAGGGTTCATTGGTGTGGCTTCATAACTCAGTACGAAGCAAGGGTAAATCGCCTAAGTTACAAGCCAGATGGGACGGGCCGTATCGCATAATTACCAGGATGAACGACGTCACCTATCGAATCCAGAAGGGGTCGCGAGGTGCACCGATGATAGTTCATGTGGATCGGTTGGCTCGTTACTATGGGTCCAACGATGTTCGAGACGAACACGTTTAAGAGGGAGGCCGTGTTACGAATTGAAAATAATGCCATCTATCGGTGTATGGGAGAACTAGATGAGATTAGATGTATCGGTGGTTTAAAGCTGTTTCATCTATCCTCTAATAGATGGCGTTGCTGTAAATAGAACAAACTAGAATGACCGCAAGCTACCAGAACTTTCGTGATGAGTCTCGAAAATACTAGTTATGTGTTCCGGCCGGTATAAATACCACGCAGACGGGCGAGAAGATACAGTAACAATTGAATATCGGAGCGATAATCATCAAGCGAAGGAAAGTAAGTCGGAGTGTTTAGTGGTGTTTCTAGTAGTGTGAAATAAGTGTGTTTTTATTAGTGTTGAGAAATAAGTGTGTATAGTGTTTGTGTTAGTAAATAAAGTGCAGTTTTTCTGGCATAGTGTATATAATTTATCACCCAACCCCAGCTCGTAACAATACATATAAACAGTCAGTCAAATTAAAAAGCATATCAAAATTCTGTCAGTACCTTCCATTATTTAATGACGATTCTTTATTAATAAGTAGAAAATTATAAGGTTTACTCCAAACAGTTTGACAAATATTTCTAAAATCTTTCCACTGTAAATCAGAAGTTACATGCTCTTCATAAATATGTTTTAAATTCACATCATTTTGTTTGAATATAATAAGAAAATTCACATTGTCACGCAAGAGTTGTTTCGGAATTTTGGAATAGGTTTGAGATAGATAGAAACAATCTATTTGTTTATGTCTACCCATACAAAAATAATTGCGAATATTTACTTGATTTTCACACGCAACATCATCAAAAATAAACACAGAATTTGTTAAAGCTTCACTCGGAGAAATTACCTCTTTATCATCGCTAAACTTGTAGAAGTTAATCTGCGAGACTCTTCCTAATACTTCACTCAAGAAACAATACTTTGGTTGAAATGAAGTTTTGGAAGTTTTAAATTCCAAAACTTAGAAGTTTTTGGATTTTTAAATTTTAGACCATTTTCATGTAACAACAAACTAATCATAACGTTTGTTTTACCACAGTTCGATGGACCGCGCATTATACACTGAATCGTATTCGGTAATAAAGGACTATGTCTGATGTGGTGAGAAGATTCATTTAAATCTATATTATTAACTTTCAAAGATATGGGTTGCTTGATCAACTTCATTTTGACAATTACTGTAATGAGTGTCTAACACACATATTTACAGGCAGCTATACCTTTAACACTAAATTAGATAGGTATATCATATAGCATAAATAACAGCATTTAACATGATTGTACAGGTCTAGAAAGTTAGGAGTTTTGTATTCTCGTATTACAATATTATATTTTTAATAATTGATTTCATTTGATATTTAATATCATACAGATTTAATATTGCATTCCATATTTCATTATGCTGTCATAGTCAGTCGAAACAGGACCTGTTGCTAGCAGAGAAATCATGTTTTATTGGTAAGTAAGTTTTTAATGTTATAAGTTATTACAATATTATATTATATTATTATATGAATAATTAGATATCTTACTTTAGTTTTATTTTCAGAATCATGTCATACAGCCCCAGCATTCTCGACATTGGAGGACTTAACAGATTTGTATTCGATAATGTTGATTCTCAAATCCCAAGTCCTTTGGACGAAGTTGACCAGACAGAAATACAAGAGGTTACTAAATATTATTTTATTCCTCATAGTTGAATTCATATAGTTATGAACTTTTTATTTATATTTTTTATGTTATTGTATTGCAGGACAATTCCATGGCAGAGAATGGTAGACAGTTAAATAACAAGCCATTTTTTTACTCTCAAGGAAATTATGAATGTTTTGAAGAGCATCGGAACAAATTCTCTGATCAGGTAAGCATAAAATGTATTTATGTTTATAAACATTTATTGTGTGCGTCCAGATTATTATATATTTATGTGTGATTTATTTTTTACAGGTTACTCACCCATATTTCTCGACTCAAGACGATGGCATAACATACATTGAACCAAACTTTGCTACAAAGTCAACAAAAATTGTCACCGTCTAAAAAGCGTCAAAGTTTATTAACGTCATCGGCAAATTCGTACATTGTTCGAAGAAATCGTCCTAAGCAAGGACGTCTTCTAATTAAGATATATATATTCGTGAATTAGATAATGTAGACAAAAATAAAAAAACGAGGCTTGCTTAAGTGCACAATAAGTGGTTGAGGAGTCTTATGATGATGTAATGGATATCACAGAGACATTAATAAAAAAAATAAGTAAGAAATTGTGTGATACTGAGTAGTCTTAAGATAATGTTTTTATTTAAGTTTAGTTGTATTTCTAAAAAAAAAAATGTTATCTGTTTAAAAATGTGTAATTGTTATAAGTCAATGTTTGTATGCATGTTTTATATTTATGTAAAAGTTAAATAAATTTTGTGGCTGAATTCTTATCGTTTAATTTTTAATTAATAAAAATAGAAATGAGGTAGATATAGAATAGTAAATTTAAACTACTTTATTTGAATACACATTTATTTTATAAAAACATTTTTTACTTAATTTATAACAAATAAAAACAAAAAGAAATACACAGTATACATTTATTGATTATTACAATACTTAGTTACATTCCTTTATTACACATATTTTTATTTGATTATAATAATATACTTATTACACATTTAATTCAATTGTAATTAACTTTTATAAGTAGGTATATTACAATGTTATTTTAGATAAGTAGAACAAATAGAGTAAATCTTACACGTACTAAAGTATTGAAATATAATGACCAAAGGTAAAGTATTGAAATTTTATCATTGTTGTGCTCAAGTGCATTTCACTAAACTGTGAGTTTAAATCTGTTTGTGGTGGCTTACAAAATTGTCATTGTTGCGTATATTCAAACATGACTAAGTGTTTTTTATAACCGCAGGCAATTGTAAGTATGTTCCAGCTCTTAAAGGACTTGTACTTGTTTAAGTGTATTTCCAAATTACTTATATTATTAATAGTCCAACCAGATTCGGCAAGTTCAAACTCTAAACATGTAGATATTAATTTTATATTGCATTTAAAATACATGTTATAAATATCTGTATTCGGAACTGCTATCATATATTTGGTGTTGAAAGACTCTATAGTCTTAATTAAAAATAATAAAACGTGAAAGTATTAAAAAAAAATTGATAAATTTTGCGACTTCTACATTGTCTCATCTACGTTACCATTAATTATAGATAGTTATGGCATACGTTACCATAATTACCTATAGATAATTATAGCAACGCTATTAGAAAAATCTATTTAAACTCTTATGTCGTCAAATAATTATAATTTGATGGAGCAAATCATACACTGAAAATTAATGTTTGAAATGAAATTAAAATTTAACATATTGTTTGAAAAAATCTTACCTCAGACTCTGAAACGACGGTATTCCGTTTTCACTCTGTTTGTTGTCAGCCCGTCACTATCAGACTCTAATTCTGAAGCGAAGGGGTTTTTAGAAAGCAAAGCCTTCTTCTTCTGAGACACTTTTTATCTCTCTTCACAGCCTTGTTTTAGAGATGCCACCGATTTTTTGTTTTGTTGCTCGAGAAGTTGAAGGCACGAAGTCTTCTTCTTCAACCCAAAAAGCGTTATTTACCAAATGAGCCCTGAAAACATTATTAAAATGCAATAAGTATTTTTGTTGCCAACATTCCTAGCAGTATGAAACAACAGGACTCATATTTTCAAAGGGCTTGGTGTGTTGTTAGCTGTTACTTTTTACAGAAATGTTTAGAAATCTCATCAAATAGAATAACAGTATCAGAAGAAATACTTTAAACGACTTAGGAATTGAACCCAGGTCTTAAGTTTATGGCATGATAGAGCAATGAAGCAAGAATTATTAAACGTTTGTAAAAATATTAATATGAAGTTTTGCAGTAATACAATAGTTTTTAAAATAATATCTTATCAAAACTTAATTGAGTATTTTCAGTTGTAAAACAATTAACTATTAGTCTGAATAAAATTGATTAAAATATAATACTCACATACTTTTTCTGCAACTCTTGTAAACCACCACAAACAAATTTAAACTCACAGTTCAGTGAAATGCACTTCAGCACAACAATGATGAAAATAGGGACTAATATCTCAGATGTTTATTTTAGAGACCTCAATTCTAAAGCCTTAGTGTTAGTTTCCAACAATAATTACTTCGAAGATTTAATTGAAACTATATTTGTTATTAGAATTTCATCTCTATTATCTGAGCACATAAAGTCGATTTTATTTTATTAATATCTCATACTGAACTCGCAATGTGAATGCTTTCTAATACTCTAGTTATGGAAAGTGTTTTCACAGCACTTTATCCATATTAGAGTTTTGGAGACAACTTGAGACGAAAGTTGTAAAAGAATTAACTCTGGTGGAATACATACAAACATATAAGAAACCAGTAAAAATCAGATCTCTGGTAGTTATTTGCCATATTGGGAAATCTTGCCTTATTCTTTAAACTCTCAAGTCGCAAACGCTGTGTTAGATATAGCTATCCTGCTCATGTTAATGGAAAGATATGACAATTGATTTCAAAGTGATTTTTGTTATAGAACTCGTTCTACAATTTTACAGATTTAGGCTGGGTGAATATTGAACTTTGGGAAATGAAACTAACAGATTTTTTTATATATAATTATTATTATTAAAAGAGTAATTAAATAATCTTATAAGAAATAGTGATTCATAATCTAACATTTATTGTATTTTAAAGTGCTATTCGTTTTAAGACTAAGATATATAAATCATCCATCAAGAATCCTAATTGTCTACTACTTAAATATATTATATATTAGAAGATTTTATTATCGTAATTATAAAAAATAAATGTTTGTACTGAGTTATTGATTATCTTGGATAATTCTATACACGTCATGTTAGGACAAAGTGGTCCAATATTTTATCACATCTTTGACGATACGTTTGGCGCATTGGCTAAGAGTATGATTCGCATCACAATGTAAATAGTAGGTTTAATAGACGCAGCAACTAATGCACCAACGTGTTGCGGGTTCGATTCCCGCACGGAACTAATGAGTATTGTTCCGGTTTGGATTTTGTTTTAATGTTTTTTTTTTACTTTATTTTTTGTATTATAATCAATTATTACGTCTCCATAATACTGTTGGCTACTTATTAAGAAAGAAAGAAAGAGAAAAACTATTTATTTGTCACAGACACAGAACAAGTATTACATATAAAAAAAAACATTGCAAGGCATAAAATTAGTCTGTGACAAATATGTGCACACTCAGCTATATTGTTGCATTGTGGTAGTGTCCACAACTCTATTATTGAGTTATAGTTGCTAGTAAAAGCTAACCTGTCATTATACGGAAGGCCTATGCATTCATTAGTACAAGATGTGCACCAAATCGGTTCGATGCAACGATGTGCCGTGATCGAACATGATATTGTTGTTTATTGTACTTATGCGCGCGATAATTTTTGCTTGGCTATGTCAGTTCGACACCATACCAGATTATGATACACACAACAACCGATCGGACTGATCGCGTCGACTGAACACAACAGTCGAACTTGAGAATGTTGTTTATACATTACCATCTCAAACTAGAAACGACAGTAAGTAGTCCCATTGCATTGGTACTACAATGATATGTCGGTGAATGAAATACAATATTATATCGTAAATCAGACGGATCGCAGATAACAACGGTATCATTGGGAGCGTCTGCGTCAGCTCACTTTGTTCTGAGTGATGCAGATCACATTTATATTAATCGATCTCGGTTGTAAAATTGGAACTTCTGTATAACGCAGCTCGAGCGGCGACGCGAGAGCAAGTGATACAGAAGCCCCAATTTTACTCTACTACCAGATCCAAGTTTCTTAATTAATTTATTTAACTTATAGAGTTTTCTAAATTTATTCTTACTAAGACATTTTTTGAAACAGTTACATTTAAGAGCTTTTAGCACATTAATTTTGTCACCCTGGAGCTCAGAGAATAAGTTGTGAGTAGCAGTACTGTTAAAGGCCGCAATTGTGTCTTCTAGAGTTGAAATTCTGCCATAAGCCTCATTGAGACTTGCTTCTAACTCCGCATTGCGGCTAAATTGTTTGGAGTAAATTTCAAAAAATGCTGAAACATCTAACTTCTTCTCGTAGTCTGTCCCGTTGATCCAAGACATCCATATGCTCTATATGCTGCTCCGTGGGTTGTGTCTTCAGCTCAGATATACGGTCATTCACAATTTTATTTTCTTCTTCACAGTCAACGCGTTCCCTTAATAGTTGACTGTTGTCATCCTTGTACTTCTTTAACTCGAGCAGAGTTATTCTTAATTTATTTTCCGCCTCCTTGGCCGTTGCCTTCCGAGTCATCATATGGGTAGACATTGCCAAGGATTACAAATTACTCCCCGGGTTTAAGTCGTAGCAGATGTAAATTCAAATCCGTCCGTTGACACCAAATCTCCGTTCTGTTCGCTCGTAACTTTGGCCGTGTAGTTATTATACTTCAAACACAATGGTTACAATAACTCCTTGTCACTATTTTATCAATGTATATTAACTTATATGTTAAATAATCAATTAAAATTATATTAAAACTTTTTTAATTACGGAGCTAAAATTATTGACGTCTGGCGGTTACAGTTGCCAGAGCAAAAAAAAAAAGACTACTGCAAAAGGCTACTGCTGCGCTCTTCTTCGATAAATGGGCCATCAAACACTGAAAGAATTTTTCAAATCGGACGAGAAGTTCCTGAGATTAGCGCGCTCAAGCAAACAAAGAAACAAACTCTTCACCTTTAGATATTAGTATACGATTAGATATACATATTTACCGTACACAAATAAATAAACATATTTGCCTTTATAATTTTAGTAGAAATAATTGTAAGACATAACAAATGTATCCCTAGAGTTCGGATTAATGGATGCTAAATCCGCACAGCTTTGTATGATGGGGCTCGCGTTAATTACAAGCAGCGTTTGTCTACGGAAATATTCTACTTGCACAGAATAAAAAATCAATTTCGTATATATTATAATTTTTGTGTATTTTATAAATTCATTTTATTACGTTTAATTAGCAGTAACTCAGTGTGTAATAATTTGTTAGCAATTAGTGATCAATGTTTTCATGCAGAAAATCTGTAATATTATAACTGGCTTTATTTACAAGGAAATTATTAGTTTGTTTTTAAATAAATTACTATTCTGTTCTTTCCAGAGCTTGGGAATTTTATTATATTAGAGTAATTTTTGACTTATGTAGGCGAAGTTTACTGTTATCGCGTCTATTACGAACGACCGCTTCAGACATACGTGAAAATAAGTTAGGATTGCTCTTAACAAACATTGCACTTTCCAAAATATAAAGAGAAGATAGTGTCAATAGTTTATATTTTATAAAAAATGGTTAACAGCTCTCCGTTACCTTTAGTTTGGACATAGTCCTTATGCATTGCTCCTGGGCTTTTAATACTTGTTCTTTATTCGTAGAGTTACCCCAGAAGATAATGCCGTATCTAAGATTGGAGGAAACTAAACCATGGTATGCCGTAAGAAGGGCGTCCATGTTGAGCATTGGTACTAATTTGTATATCGCGTAAGAAGATTTACTTATTTTTCTTATTAAGGCCTCTGTGTGCGTTTTCCAATAAAGTTTTTTATCGATAATTACACCAAGAAACTTCGCATTGTTTACTTCATTAATAATTTTATTATTGTTTGTATTGTTGATCTACTATGTCTAACCTGAATACACACTGTATTCAGGTTAGACATAGTAGATCCTCTTTGTGTAAAAAGCATAATATTAGTTTTTTACAAATTGATTTTTAAATTATTGTTTTCTAACCAATGTATCATCGATATTAGGGAATTATTAATATTGTTACGAATTGAAAATAACTCCATCTATCAGTGAATGGGAGAACTACATGAGATTAGATGTATCGGTTGTTTAAAGCTGTTTCATCTATCCTCTAATAGATGGCGTTGGTGTAAATAGAACAATTACGCAAGTCTAGAAACACGATACACGTTTCCAGAAATTTCGTGAGTCGTCTCAAAAAGTCTAGTTATGTGTTTCGGCCGGTATAAATACCAGGCAGACGCGCGAGTCAGGACAGTAACAATTGAATATCGAAGCGACAGACAGGAAGCGAAGGGAAGTTATTCGGAAGTGTTTAGTGGTGTTTTTATTAGTGTTGAGAATTAAGTGTGAAATAAGTGTGTTTTTACTAGTTGTGTAAATAAGTGTGTATAGTGTTTGTGTATAAATAAAGTTCAGTTTAAGTGGCATAGTGAGTTATAATTTATCGTCGAACCCCAGCTCGTAACAAATTGGTGTCAGAAGAAAGAAATAAATTATGCCGGTTATGCCGAAGGAAGAAACTGACGGAGTGCGTACCAGGAACCAGCGCCAGCAAGACCTGGACCAGAGACGCTTCGGAGACTTTCCTTCTCCATCGTGTGGTGGATCAGGCGACTCCGCGGCTGCAGTGGAGCCTGCAAGCGCACACTCCATGGCGGTGCCCGACATCGCGGCTCTGATGGCGTTCATGCAGGAGCACGCGCGCCGCATGGAAGAACAGCGACAGCGCGACAAGGAGGAGCAGGCCCGCCGTCAAGAGGAGCAAGACCGCCGTAAAGAGGAACAGCTGGTGCTCATGAAAGACCTCAGCGCCGCAGTGGGGAAGGACTTGAAGGCGGTCAAGGAGGAATTTCAGCAGCACTAGGCCCGTATCAGCGACGTAGAGATGCTCGTGCACGACAAGCTTGAGACTTGCGTCGCCTCTATAGAAAAGCGTGTACATGACCACCACGAGACCTGTGTTGCTGAAGTGGAGAAGAAATTGCGTGGGCTCGAAGTGACACCAGTGGCTGTAGCGCCCTCAACTCGTGGATTTAAAGTTCCACCATTTGATGGCTCGTCATCATGGTCTGCATACAAGATCCAGTTCGAGGCTGTGATGCGATCAAATGGGTGGACCAAAGAACAGGCCTTAACCGCCCTAACCTTGGGCCTTCGCGACCGGGCCTTGACAGTGTTGGAGGCACTCGGGCAAGGCGTCATCTACGAAAAGCTCCTGGAGGCGCTGGAGGCGAGATACGGTGACGCGCACCTTGAACACATTTATCGTGCTCAGCTGAAGGACAGGTTACAACGCAGCGGAGAAATTCTGCAGCAGTGGGCTCTAGAGGTGGAAAAGCTGGTCAGGAAGGCATACCAGTCGTCGTCTGCGCTTATTGATGGGAACCTCGTACAGGCGTTTACGGATGGGATCCGGGACCTGGAGGTAAGAGCAGCAGTGAGGCTTGGGCACTTCAAGGACCTCAAGGACGCTTTAGCCCACGCTCTGGAGGTGGAAGCAGTGCGACGCGAAAATCGAGGTCACCTCATCAGGGAAGTTGTGTCGTCACCTCGGTGCTACAACTAAGAGAACAACTACAAGAAAGAGGCCATATCCGCTTGAGCTGTCCAAAGCGTAGGCAGCCTGGTGACACCCTGTCTCCACCAAAGGGGTCGCCTGATGTGCCTGCCAGACAGCAAGAGCAGGGAAACGAGTAGAAGCCAGGACTGCGGGGCGGGTGCTGGCTGGTAATGGAAGAGCCCCAAGTATCTCGATCTCGCAATCATGTGACGGGAATAGCCTGATCATCGAAGGCGAAATTAACAGAACACCATGCAAGCTGACATTGGACACATCGGTTTCCATCTGGCAAGACGGGTTCTTTGGGGCTGCTTCAGGAACAATGAAAGTGTGAATTTGAGAACAGCTACCGGTCAGCACATAACCGTCCGAGGTGAAATGGAGGTGGATCTGAAGCTAGGCACAAAGTTTACCGTCACAAAGTCATCGTAGCCGATATAGTGGACGACTGCATCTTGGACCTAGACTTCATGCGGAAGTATCGCTGCGAGATCGATGTTAACCAGGGAGTGTTGAAGTGTGGCTCGGAAGAAGTCTTCATGGAAGGTGCAACTTCAGGAAAAGTGTACTGCCTGAAAAATGTAATTCTTCACCCGCGGTCGGAAACTGTTGTACCAGTTTGTTTACCAGAGAATTCTGGTCGAGGGAACCGCTGCGTACTAATCGAAGGCCTAGAGAAAGAGGCCTCCGGGAAGATTGCAAGAACCTTGGTAAGGGGTACTTAAGTTTCATCAGTATGCGCACTGAATGCAAGTGACAAGGAAGTATCGCTCAAGAAAGGGACGGAATTGGTCACCTATGAAGGAGCGGCTTGGATGCGTATATGTCAAGAGCAACCTACCAGCGCCAAGGTTCAGGGTGCACGATTCGACGTGTCTACTCTTTTAGAGGACTGCGAAAGTACCCTGTCGGAGGAAGGGAAGACCGAGGCTCAGAAGATGTTGAACCGGTTCGCGGATATTTTCTCGACCAGTGATGCCGACATAGGGAAGACAGCACTAGTCCAGCACAAAATAAACACGGGAAGTGAAGCATCGATTCGCCAGCGACTAAGACGTGTACCAGTGCCACGGGAACGTAAAGTGGAAGCTATGATCGACGGTATGGTGAAAGAAGGCGTAATCGAGCCTTCGTACAGCCCGTGGTGCTCTTCGGTGGTATTAGTTAAGAAGAAGGATGGCAGCATGCGCTTCTGTGTAGACTACCACCGATTGAATGACATCACGAAGAAGGACAGCTACCCGCTGCCAAGAATCGATGACACACTGGATACGCTGACGGGGATGAAGTGGTTTTCTACCTAAGACCTAAAAAGTGGCTACTGGCAGGTGGAAATAGATCCACGAGACAAAGAGAAGACGGCATTCTCCACAGGCAAAGGATTGTGGCAATTTAACGTCATGCCCTTTGGATTGTGCAACGTTCCGGCTACTTTTGAGAGACTGATGGAGCGAGTCCTTATGGGACTGATTGGAGACGCTTGCCTGGTCTACCTGGATGATATCATCATCGTAGGGCGCACCTTCCAGGATCACCTTCGAAACTTGGAGCATGTGCTGTCAAAGATACGAGGAGCTAATTTGAAGCTGAGTCCGAAGAAATGCGCGTTATTCAGACGGCAAGTGAACTTTCTAGGACATGTGGTCTCGGAGTACGGTATTCAAACTCCGGATAAGATCATTGCCGTGAAGGAATGGCCAGTTCCAGAGAACAAAACGCAGGTCAGAGCATTTCTCGGATTATGCTCCTACTACCGACGGTTTGTGAAGAACTTTGCTGACATTGCTCGACCTCTTCATAAGCTCACCGAAGACAGAGTACAGTTCTGTTGGAATGAGAGCTGTGACGTTGCATTCCAGAAGCTCAAGAAACATCTGTCCACTGCACCTATCCTAGGCTACTCTGACAATGCTGACAATGAGCATGAATTCATAGTTGACACAGATGCCAGTAACAATGGAATTGGCGGCGTGCTGTCACAGAGGAAGGGTGATCAAGAAGTTGTTATAGCGTACTTCAGCAAGGCCTTATCCAAACCCGAAATAAACTACTGCGTCACCAGGCGGGAACTCTTGGCTGTAGTAAAGATATTGCAGCATTTCAACAAATATTTGTTGGGACGTAAATTCCACCTGCGAACCGACCACGCTGCGCTGAAATGGCTACTTCAATTTAAGGACCCAGAAGGACAAGTAGCCAGATGGATTGAACTACTGCAAGAGTTTGATTTTGTAATACAACATTGCAGCGGTAAGTCCCATGGTAACGCAGATGCCCTATCGCGTAGGCCGTGTCCCGACCAGTGCAAGCACTGTACCTGACAGGAAGCAAAGCAGGCAGCATTAGTGAGGATGTTGAAGACAGATCTGAGCGACGAATGGAAAGAAGCTTTGCACAGTGCTCAGCAAGACGACAAGGACATACAGCCGATTCCCGAATGGAAGAAATCAGACGCTCCTAGGCCCAAATGGAGTGATATCGCAGCAATGAGCCCTATCACCAAGAGTTATTGGGCACAGTGGGTAAGTTTGGTTGTCCAAGATGGAGTTCTGTGCCGCAAATGGGAAAACGCTCGCGGTAACCAGTGCTATTTGCAAATGGTAGTGCCTAAAACTAAGGTGCCGTAAGTCATGCAGCCCTATCACAATGGTGCTTTGGGAGGTCACATGGGACTTAAGAAGACGCTTACTAAGATCCGAGAGCGGTTTTATTGGCTCCACTTTCGGGATGACGTCGAGGATTGGTGCCGCAAATGCACAAGTTATGCGGCTGTGAAGGGGCCACACACTCGTAGCAGAGGTGCATTAAAGGTGTACAATGTAGGAGCTCCATGGGAGCGCATAGCGTTGGATGTCGCTGGGCCGTTTCCTGAGAGCCAGGACGGAAAGAAATACTTCTTGGTTGTGATGGATTACTTCACGAAGTGGCCTGAATTGTTTGCAATCCCAAATCAAGAAGCTACCACAGTGGCCGATAAGATGGTGCATGAAGTCTTTTGTCGGTTCGGGGTGCCCTTGGAAATCCACAGCGATCAAGGCCGGAACTTCGAATCTGAGGTGTTCAAGGAGACTTGTCGCGTAATGGGTGCACATAAAACCAGGACCACCGCTTATCATCCGCAATCAGATGGCATGGTTGAACGGTTTAACCAATCACTGGAAAGGTACCTGGCGAAGGTCGTGGAGAGCAAACAAAGAGATTGGGACAAGCACATCCAACCATTTCTCCTGTCATATCGCAGTGTGGTCCACGAAACTACAGGAGTAACACCAGCTTTTGCCAATTTCGGTAGAGAACTCCGTTTACCTGCAGACCTTATCACCGGTATTCCACCAGAATATCCACGCAATATAACGTATTACGCAACCGAGCTACGCAACAGGATGAACGACAAGAGATGTCTGAGAAGATGAAGACTCGCTACGACCAGAAGGCAAACAACAAAGGCTTCAATGAGGGATCATTGGTGTGGCTTCATAACCCAGTACGAAGCAAAGGAAAATCGCCTAAGTTACAAGCCAGATGGGACGGGCCATATCGCATAGTTACCAGGATGAACGACGTCACCTATCGAATCCAGAAGGGGTCGCGAGGTGCACCGAAGATAGTTCATGTGGACCGGTAGGCTCGTTACTATGGGTCCAACGATGTTCGAGACGAACACGTTTAAGAGGGAGGCCGTGTTACGAATTGAAAATAATCTATCAGTGAATGGGAGAACTACATGAGATTATATGTATCGGTTGTTTAAGGCTGTTTCATCTATCCTCTAATAGATGGCGTTGGTGTAAATAGAACAATTACGCAAGTCTAGAAACACTATACTCGTTTCCAGAAATTTCGTGAGTCG
This sequence comes from Euclidia mi, assembly GCA_944739405.2. NCBI lineage: Eukaryota > Metazoa > Arthropoda > Insecta > Lepidoptera > Erebidae > Euclidia > Euclidia mi. The sequence goes on from OX123189.2 coordinate 38,378,050, forward strand.
TCTCGAAAAGTCTAGTTATGTGTTCCGGCCGGTATAAATACCAGGCAGACGCGCGAGTCAGGACAGTAACAATTGAATATCGAAGCGATAGACAGGAAGCAAAGGGAAGTTATTCGGAAGTGTTTAGTGGTGTTTTTATTAGTGTTGAGAATTAAGTGTGAAATAAGTGTGTTTTTACTAGTTGTGTAAATAAGTGTGTATAGTGTTTGTGTATAAATAAAGTTCAGTTTAAGTGGCATAGTGGGTTATAATTTATCGTCGAACCCCAGCTCGTAACAATATTATCATTATATGTATCTTTTCTTTTACATGGAATAGTTATGGTACTATCATCTGCAAATACTGTCACGTATTGGTTGATATTTTTGGGTAGGTCATTGATATATATAATAAACAATAAAGGTCCCAAATTACTACCTTGAGGCACACCGTATTTGACTACTCTACCAGATGATCGATAAAGTTCTTCATGTTTTGTGTGTGTGTTTATTGATGTTATTTCTACGTATTGTTTTCTATTAATAATGTATGATTCTATAAGACGCAAAACGCTACCCCAGATGCCGTAAGCTACTAATTTCCTTATCAAAATATCGTGGCAAACGTAGTCGAACGCCTGCGTCATATCGCAAAATATTGTGCTAACAGGAATGTTTTTGTCTACATTTACTATTACTTTATACATGAAATCACAAATAGCCATATTTATTGTTTTATTATTACGAAAGCCCTTGGGTAAGTATATTATTTTTCTTAAGATAGGTGTATAATTATTTATATATATGTTTCTCAAATATTTTCGATACAATACTTATGAGGGAGATAGGTCAGTAGTATTGCATATGATCCCTATCTTGTTTTTTAAACAACGGTTTTACAATTGATATTTTCGGTGCCTCTGGAAAAATACCTGTATCCATGCTTAGATTTATAATATGACTCAAATGTGTACAGATTTCGGCATTAACAGCTTTGATAACTTTCGTTGAAAAACCGTCATAACTCACAATATTAGTATTTCTCAACGGATTTATTATTTTATTTATTTCCGCAGGGACACGCGGGGCTAAAAAAAGGAGTTTAGTCTGTTCTCTATTAGAGATGTAACATTTTTATAAGAATTATTTAGGGGGGTTATTTTTTTAACAAAGTAGGTAGTAACGTAAAGTAAAGTATGTATTAAAAGCATTTGCTATGTCCTTAGGTTTCGTGATTATGCTATTATTAATTTTAATTTTTTCAGAAGACTTTATTGTATAATTATTTTGTGCTTTTCTAGTAAGTTTAATTATAAGTTTCAGTCTTTTAGAATAATCAGTAAAGATTTTTTTGTTTATTTCATCTGGTATATATTGCCATAATAAATGGCGTTTCCTTTTGCTACATATTTTTATTCCGCGAGATATCCACTTGGGTTTTTTGATAATATTAATAATTTTAGTTACCTCAGGAAAACATAACTTATAGTATAGAGTAAACGTATCCAAGAAATAATCGTAAGCTTTATTAGGATCATAAGTTTCATATATATTCGGAAACGATAAGCTTTTTAAACAAGCTTTGAATTTATTTACGTTTTCATCATAATAGTCTCTTTTAGTGACGCGCCAATATTTATTATTAAAGACTTTTCAACAGGAAACTTAAAGATTTGTGCAGTGTGTTCAGACAAACCTAGTACACGCACTTGATTAACATTTTTTTTGAAAAGTTGTGAGCGATGCTGTCAATGCATGTTTGACTTTTTAAGCGAGTAGGTTGATTTACTGCTAATTTTAAATTGAAATTCATAAAAACACATTCAAATTCTAAAGTCTGCACATTTTATCTCAATAAATCTACATTAAAATCTCCCACTATTATAATATTTGTATAACGATTCTTACAAAGTATTTGCAATAGTGTTTGTATTTTCTCTATACACATAAAAAATTACTAAGTTTAGGGACCCTATATACAAAAGCCAAAACTATTTTATAGTCGGTCAATTGTATTGCGCAACACTCAAATACTCCAGTCTCAGATATTTTTGCAATTTGATCTAATTCCTTATAACGATGGCCATTTCTGACGAGTATGCACGATCCTCCTCTCTTACTTTCCTTTCGGGCAAAACATGCTGCTAGTTGATAATTTGGAATACTTACGAGGGACTCATACCCTGACATGATAAAATGTTCAGTAAAACACAAGATGTCTAAATTAATATTTTCTTCTAATAGTTCATCAAGGCTCACCGATATTGCATCTGATTTGTTCAACAATCCTGCAATGTTTTGATATAGAAGATGAAGGTAATTAGTGGGCACGAGAAAAAGTTTCTTCACCAGTTTCCTGGGGTGTGCATTCATTGATTCTCCTTGATTGGTTTAGTGTGATAGTTGCTTGCTCATCTTGTGCCGAAAATAAATTGTAGTCTATCATTATATTTGACATAATTTTCACATAAATTTTTCGCCAACCGTTTTTATTTATTCTTCCAGTCTTATAGGAGAACATTTCATGTGTCAGAGAAAAGTTGCTATCGAAAAGATAGGCATATTCTTGGTTCTTTATGTCTAAACACAGGAGATTATTGAGTAGCTCAACTTTGTAATTGTATATGAGTGCACCTTTTATGTAGGTTAGTGTACATACGATGTTATTTGTATGAGTTGTGTTTTTTAACGAACTTTTTAAGGAATCCAATATATTAATGTGTTCGTTGTTCTTTATATCATTTTCACCGATAAAAATCAAGCAGTAATCTTTCATCGTAAAATTTTGTAGCTTTTGTTCAATATTGCTTAACCAATCTTTTGTCCTAGTATTCGGTAGTAGATAATGGCTGTATTCAAAATGATCCAAAAATATTCCTTCAATTAAAGGTAGAGTACCTTTCGTGCAGCCACTGCTTATTATACACAATTTATTTTTTTGTTTTGTTGTCTGTTTAATCCCTGCATTTTTTTTGTTAGCAATGTTACATTGTTCTAGTAATGTTTGTAGATCGTGATGTGTTTGTGTCTGTGCGTCCATATTGAGACAGATAGTCTGCATTTCTTAATTTAACATGTGAGGGTTACGCTTTTCTTTATTATAATCTTTAGTTTTGAACTCATTTTCTTGTGTAACAGTCGATTTCTGCTGTTTAGAATTTTTCTTACGTGTTGACGATGGTGTGTTAGTTTTCCTATTTGGAGTTAAGCAGATATTTTTATAAGTTTCAGCAGTTTTTAAAGATTTTTGTAGATCTGATTTCTGTTGAAAGTTTTCACAATGCCAATTTTCTATTTCTTGATGCGCGCTCATTAACTGCATCTTAAGTGTTTTATTTCTTCATTCAAATTGTTAACGTGGTCATTATCGCTTCTGTTATATTGTAAGCTATCTGGCAAGTTCATCGTAGTGGTGTCAACTATCGTTTTCTCATCAGTAGATGATATAGATAAATCAACTATCGAGTCTAACGAACCATTACTTTGTCGCTTCCTATAGTGATGTTATCGAAAGAATCTGTATCCATAATATTTTTCAATTATTTTTGTTCACTTGGAAGTGGCACCCTCTCTTATTAAATCCTTAACTTGTAATTTAATGTTGAACGTTCTTTGAAAAATAGTTTATTAGATTGTTTATTTGAGGAAGTGGTGCCTTCTCTGATTATAATGTGTAACCTGTTATTCAATGTTAAACTTTCCTCGAAAAACGGTCACAAAAAGACATGCAGAATCGGAGGATGGAACCGCAACCGTCAGATTACTCCGCTATTTACATGTAGCTCTCTTACGCATTGCGCCACCAAGACTTAAGAATTGTTGATGAAAATGTGTTTTATAAGATAGTGTATAGGAAATTTGAAGCGTGCAGTGCCACTGATATGACTAATCACTTAAGATTTTTTTCACTTGACATGCACTTAGTTCGAAGTTTATTTATTCACTTTTTATGTTTTAAAGTAACTTTACGTATAGTTTAGCGAGCATATCATTGTTTATTACATATTATTAACACAACTGACACTTTTTATTGTTATTTTTATGGTTTATTCATAGTTTAGTCTTTGAGTTATTTACACTGTTTTTTTTTAACACTGTTGTACTAAGGTCTTTGATAACGTCACTATCGATTTATTGGATCACTATTCACAGTTTTACAATCAATTTGATCGGTAAATACGACACTAATTATTTTAAAATTAATTATAAACACGGAGCTCTTTTACTTAGATGATAGTTAGACAGCGCCATCTAGCGTACATTTGTAGTAGTGCATTGTGTGCGCTTTTTGCGTAGCACCCAGCAGACCAGCTTAAAACCTTTGGTATTAAAATTATCACATATGTAATTACTATAATACTTATCTTCCAGTGGTTAAATTTTAAACAACATTTTATAAATTTTAGATCTGGTCATTTCTCCAAAACACATTATATGTTTACCCACGTCATATTGTTTGTGTACGGACTCCGCCAAAATGGCTCGACCGCTTTCTATGATTATTGTGTAGATTTGATCATCATCATCATCAGCCCTATATATTCTCCCACTGCTGGGTATGGGCCTCTTCTTACTATGAGAAGGGTAAGGCCATAGTCCACCACGCTGGCCAAGTGCGGATTGGCAGACTTCACATATCTTTGAAGAACATTATGGAGAACTCTCAGACATGTAGGTTTCCTCACGATGTTTTCCTTCACCGATAAGCAAGCGATAATAAACAATTTAATGCGCACTTAGCTTCGAAAGGTCATTGGTGCGTGCCGAGGATTTTAAGTACTGTTACTTTGGGTCCATATTGGCTCACCTAAAGTTCTTTACCCGAAATTGTTCTTCCTAATGATTTGTAATCCGAATGATCCTGGCGCTCCCAAAATGGCGTTGAAGTATGTGCTGGTATTTTAGTGGGTATTACGTCCCTGCACTCCAGCCTTCGAGTCCCACATACGCGCGTAATTGCATTTTCACAGCGAAGAAAAAAAGCAAAAAAATCAAGCTCTGTACCAATTGTAACGACACGGAAACCACAGACAGATCGTTCAACTTATATTGCTGGTCGGCTACATCCCCGTCATATGTTACTAAACAGCCAAGAAGACGCTACACATCCCTGTCTAACACCACGATCAATGTTAAACCAGTCCGTGTAGGCCCCGTTTATTCTGACTGTTTTTATTAGTGTTTAAAATTAAGTGTGTTGTGAAATAAAGTACAGTTTAGTGGCATCGTGACTTTAATTTATCACCAAACCCAGCTCGTAACACTATTAATTTATTTAAAGTTAAAAAGTGGCCTCCTGTAAAGTTGCGGTTTTTGAGATACCATGGTGTCATCGCATAGAGGCGATATGGTTTAGGTCTTTTTGAATAGGTGGGACTGAATTTACAACGTCTTAATGCTAAGGAACTTAATTAATGTAGTCAGGCAAATAGTAGCAATAAAAATAAAGTATAAAGAAAATCCCCTTTTTTTTGGTGTCGTGTTGGAAAATCCTCATGAAGTTCCTCCGCCCTGGGGGGGAAGGACGAAGGGGACTGTTAGACTCTTACTGACTAAAAACCAACCCGTGCTCCTCATGTACCCATGTGATGGAGGGTAGGGTTTCATCGAAGCATTCCTCGCTACCCACCGACGGGTATTGGCCCGCCAGATGGTCAGGCGGGCCCCGAACAAAACCCCCTTGGCGGCGGATGAACGTGCTGGGCTACTACAGCTACAACACCGCATCTCCTCTTTCTCTGTGGCCCCACCGCGACGCAACGATGGTGCGCCCCCATTTGGTCGCGGGAGATAGGGCGCGCGGCAACGCAACACCGACACGCCTCTCCTCCCGCGACCGCACCCGACTGCGAGGGACAGACAGAACTGTCACCCGCACCCGCACCTTAGGACGCATCCTACGCAGGCCTCACGCAAGCCCACGTGGAGCGTCCTCTCCCGGGATCCCGCTTAGCTTCACCGTGGGTGTACCTCAAACCCACGGTTACTGAGACTTCTCACCACGACATGGTGGAGATCCCACGGGGAATAACGAAAATCTCCTGGAGATAATAATGTCTGTATTATCTTACAAAAGGTATCAAATTTGTCCAAAGTCAAATATGTAAACTGACGGATGCATAAACTGCATCAAAGTTCAGGATTACATTGAAATGATTTTTTTTATAAGTATGCAAACTTTTTAGATTAAATTATACAAATATGGAGAGACTGGCTCTTAATCTTAAAAAAAGCAAAATTTCAAAATAGAACTGCAGTTAAACAAATGAATATAGCCGGGAAAAGAAAATTTACTCGTAGTATCAGATTTGCGTGTTATTTAAAGCAAAGTTTTGAATTGATTCGCATTGATTTTTTATTCTTTTGTCAATTGAATTATTGTTACCAGCAGAATTGTTGGGTTAGTTTTTTAACTCATCGAGAGTTTTTGAACCATAATATGGATCGTTCGAACAAGCGGCTCAAATTGTAGCACTGGTGCGGGATCTTGGATAGACGAGAGCTTGGATCAACGAACGTTTGGTAGAAATTTAAATTTAAACCGGTCTACAGTTTCAAGAATATACAGGTTTGTGGAGACAGATTCGTACAGAAGGAGACGTGGTACACGCAGGACTCGAGCAACAACCGGTCGTGATGACCGATTTATTGTTACAACTTCCCTGCGAAATCGTTTCCTCACGTCAGTTAACATCAAAACAGAACTTAATGAAGTGCGTGGAGTAAATGTGAGTCCACAAACAATAAGAAGAAGGTTAAAGGAAGCGGATATCACCCCTTTTAGATCAGCAAATGGTCCAAAATGGTCTGTAGCTCACAGACAAACTCGCTTAAGATTTGCGCGTGATCACCTAAATTGGACAGAAGAGCAATGGGCCTCCGTATTGTTCACGAACGAGTGTAGAACATGTTGATATTGTGCAGATGGTTGCTGAAGAGTCTATCGTCGACGTGGTAAGCGATATGCTCAAAGTTGTATTGAAGAGCGTGTTCCTTTTGGAGGCGGTTCGATTCTATGCGGAACCGATTAGAATCTGTAATAAGGGCACGTGGAGGTAATACGCCTTATTAAAATATAAATAAACCTTTGCATAAAGTTTTTGTCGATTGTTAAAACCATTTTTTTATTAAACCAATTTTCCTTACATTTTTGTTTTTTGTTCAAAAAAGTCTTAAGGTCCTTTCCAGTACACAAACTTAAACTTAAGGATATGACCCTACGATGTTTTAAAGTTCACGAACCAATCTAGAGGTTTCAATTTAAATCTGTATTTGCATACTTGGTTAAAATATTTATTTCAAAGTTGTCTATTACTTTGATGCAGTTTATGAGTCCGTCAGTATATAAACAAAATAAAATTTATTGTTTCACCTTGCTGCGCTCAATGAAATGTTTGGAGTTCTATATTATTCTTTTTGTAGAAAATGGTCTAAATTACGAAACAAGTGGTTATCACTTGCAGCAAGATATGCATAGGATGCCAGAGACTTTCTAGATATTATTGCTCTAATATAATAAAACAGTAGTCTGCCATGTAGTGTTGCGTCCAGCAATGTATTGAAGGGACAGTGGAGCAGCAGGCTATAATAAAAATATTGAACAGTCTTGTTTCTTGAATAGCAAGCTGTTTATCATATTTTTCGATAGTTGACAATAAACATCGAAAAAATATTGAAGAGTATGTACTCTTCAATATTTTTTTGGCCATATGAGGCTATATTATTATATTCTACAGAATCCTTTAATTGATTAATGTAACACAATCCTCAAGATATATTCATTTCACGCTTTATTCCTGTGCATCCACATTTCCAGAAAGGAGATCACCCAAATTGGGTTAATTTTTATTTTGCCGGCCAGTGAATAAAATTGTGATATTTTATTAAAACACATTATTTAAAACACTCCGAATCTCACAACTCAATTACACCAAAGTTCAAAGTCAATTCTCTGAGACCATAAGTAGGTTTTAATATATAGCCTCAAAGTATCGTAAAGCAGTTATGTTTTCTCAAAAGTATAAATTAAACACTTACACCTCGTAAGGGTGGCCAATGGTACGTTTACAGTCTCACGTGAAATACCTTAAAATGCAGTGGACTCTTTAAAAAAGTTTTTCTTTTTTAATTCTCTTATCCAAACATAGAAATATTATCTAAACCTTCAGTAGAAATGTCTATGATAGGCAAGGTGTCTTGCAAATGGACACGCCACAATAGTGGCGATAATTCCTGTTCTTGACATGTGGTTAAAGAGATGTCGCATCGCGGCGTTCTAACTTTTACGGGTAACGCGAGTCCGTCCCTGGTTTTTCCGGCCAGTACTTGTAGAGGAAAGACCCGGAGGAAACCCCCAGATATCACAATTGTGGCAGCAGCCGCAACCCTGTCGAGAATACAGCCCTGCATGCGTTGGCAGAATGTCCCGCTTAGGCATCGCAACGCCGTGACCTGGTCGCGTCAATTGTCACGGTCAGACCCTCGCTCCCTGCCCAGTCCTTGGTGCGGTGCGGGATGTCTTGGAACGTCACCGTCTCCTTCTGTGATGCAGTCATGCTGATGAAGGAGACGACGGAGCGGGAGGTGGAGACGATGGCAGTCTTAGGGACTGCTCTCCGTTCGCCAGTAGGCTGAGGTGGCGTCGCCGTGTTCACGTGCGCGTCCATAAATGATGATTAGCAAATATGACGTGGTTCGCCAGCAACCAACGGTGAAACGACTCTGGCAGGGTTGCGGTGTATGACGTGATGCTAACCAAAATTCGCGTGGCCTTGCCGTTAGGCAACGTGTTGGTTATAGTGAGTAGATCTAACCATGCACCAAAAAAAGAAGGCTTGTATTTCCCATGTACCACACAATGCACATTAAATGGGAGCAGCAGCCGTATCTTCTGTCATTTAGGCATACTGAAAGAATAAGAGAGAGACAAGCAGCTCACGGGGTGAGCGCAGTGCAAATTAGAACGAGACTGTGTTATAGATGCTGCGTATAGTGCTATCTCGCTCTTGGCTTACTACCTGCCTTTACCGAATACCATTTTAAATGGCATCTTGCACATTATTATAGGCGAAATATGACAATTATTAGGATTTATTTCACTAACAGATCAGAATTTGAGCTCTAATAGTATCTCACAGACTGCACTTAGAAGTTTAGTGTAATAATAATAAATTACACGCTTTTACAATCAAATATAATAATTAAAAGCACATAGCTTACACTTCAACCTAGAAATAGAGGCTTGTTAAAAAGTGTTTATTTCGTACTATTCTATAATAATTTCAAGTTTATTTCAGTTGGCCGGCACTTTTAGAATTAGCTAAAATTTGTATGAAGGTGATCTCTTTTTACGTTCTTGATTTACCGAAAATAAATTAAGATTGTCACGACATTAATGTCAAAGGCTGTCGCCAATAAGTAGTGTATTATTGGGCATTCTACCCTACCTGACGTTCCTCTTGCTCACTCCGTTCGCCTCCGTCACTCTCGGTAGAGTAGAATGCCCAATAGTACAGTAATAATCTCAAGAGATTTACAATTCAGTCCTATTCCACTTTCTCAGTTTTAAAACTCGTTTGGTTGCGATCGGATTGCGGTACCGTTTATAATATCAATGTCTCACCTAGGTCAACTGCAGATATCCGGATAAAACTCTATTCCACTACTTTAGTTTCACTCACTGATTTTACAATAATAAAATACACGTTCACCAAACTAGGCGTTCGCTGTCTGAACCGCTATCCAAAAATTCAGGACAGATTGTCCCATGTCTCTCCACAAAATTCGAGATAGCACATAACCCCATAGGCTACACACATACTCAGTTTTCTGTGACCAGATTGGCTCGAGGACATCTGAACTTTAGGATAATGTAAATATTAAACTAAAATTTGGGACAGATAGTCTCATGTCTCTCCACAAAGTTATAGCACATGACCGCATAGGTTACACACATACTCAGTTTTCTGTGGCCAGATTGGCTCGAGAACATACATACATACATAGACTCACGCCTATTTCCCCGAAGGGGTAGGCAGAGGCATATTAAACGCCCACTTTTCGCCAGTGTTTTGATCCCACGTAATAGGTGGCAAGCCTATTGCCGCTTATCGGGATATTTTGTTTTTGCCAGAGCTCGAGAACATCCAAATTTTAATTTAATTCATTCAAACAGACAACACTACCTTACACGATCATCAAACGGGGCGTTGGCAGTGTGAACCGCTACCCTAAAATCCAGGACAGATTGTCTCATGTCTCTCCACAAAGTTAGAGATAGCACACAACCGCATAGGCTACACACGTACTCAGTTTTCTGTGACCAGATTGGCTCGAGGACATCCAAATTTTAATTTAAAATATTCATACAGACAACACACGTTATCAAACCAGTACGGTACCACGATAACTAACTAGATGCCGATTGCTGTTCGAAGTCCGAGCGTTGTGCTTGGGTTTAAGGGTGCTCTTACACTCATACTTACTTACACTCTTACTATATTATGTGAAAACTTGTAATTGGCCATATTTAGCTATCCGCTAACTGTACCTAATAGGTGTAAGTTTTCCTAAAATAATAAAATTAAATAAAATAAAACAAATAAAATTCTGTCTCCTTTAAAACGGTAGACGCACCGTCCGGTACTCAGCTGCTACACTGTACTCTTTCGTAAACCGGTTGACGACTGCATCGGAAACGAGCGTATTAAACATTAATTAATAATAATAATCTTATAAGAATACTTAAGTACCTAAACTAGGTCTAGCCTTTTCTTATAGGCTCTTATGCTTTTAAGTCCAGTCAATAGGTATGCACAGGAATTATAAATATAACTTATATTAATCAATAATTATGTTTATGCTTATCTACATAATAATATGTTAAAACCGCAATATGAATTATAGAGATCATAATAATAAATGTTTATTTTTCACAAACATGGAGCGCTTTAGTGTATGTTGCGTAATGTAACGTAATGTTCCTTTACCAATTTTGATAGCTGCAAAATACATTTATAAATACTTTATCGTAACTCGGTTTATGATTTTAAATGATTCATAATAAAAATAAAAATAACAAAATAAAAAAAATGTTTATTGCCAAAAATAAATACAAGTTAGAGCTATAACCAGTGGCCCACACTAGGCAAGCCTGTCCTGTGGGTACCTACGACAATAACACTCTTTTGCAATATATTTTTAGCTCGGGCAGCATCAACTGACATTGGCTTAAAACTAAAGACTATTTAATAACTAATTATAAGTACTTTCTAAAACATGCTACAAAAATAAAAATATAAAATAATAAATAAAACAAAAAAAAACAAAAAAAGGGCATGTACGGCTCGATGCAAATAAAATAAATCTAAAATAAAGTTATGTACGTAATTGTAAGGGAATGTGCACCAAGGTGATATGTAATAATATTATATGTATAGTTACTTTACAACAACATTTCACGATGAAGATATAAATAGGCTTTCAGTTAAGTCATATGATAGGGAAGTAAGCCATTTTATAATTTTTGGCTTTGCTTCTCTCACTGTGAAATGTTTTATATTAGTTTCACTCGCTACTTTGTTATAAATGAAAATGTCTTTAAAAGGGCTAAAGCGTGTAGCAAAACTTGACTTGATCCTAGGCAAGGGCAATCTATAAACTCGCAATTGGAGAAGGTTTGCGTAATTCTGTGATGTAATGACTCGTTTGTTTACTATAAGCACAAACTTTAAATTTTGTTGGGTATCTGAAAGGCTTCTTAAGCATTATTTTCAACACCGATCGTTGTGCTCTTTCTATCTGTATCATAGTTGTTTTTGCTGCGCTGCCCCAGCAGCTTATGCAGTATGTCATCAGGGATTGACCAAGTGCATAATATACAGTCTTTAAGATGTCAGTATTAGCAGATGAACGAAGAAATTTTAATATGTTCGCCGTTTTACGAATTCTAGATGAAAGTGAGCTTATATGTTCCTTAAAATTTAAATTTTGATCTACCTGAACGCCAAGATATTTTATGCTATTAGCCTTTATCAGTTTCTCGCAGTTACAGGACCGTTTTGCTGCTATGCACTCATGTAATTTAATGCCAAGATTTAGATTAGGGGCTGACACTTTAGTCTTATGAAACGGTATATACTTCGTTTTTTTAGCGTTCAAGGTCAGTAAATTTCGCTGTAACCAAGTTGTCACCTGTATCATATCTTTTTCAGCAATAGAAAATACATCTTTCCAAGTGGTGCCATGATAAATGATTACTGTATCATCTGCATAGCAGATAACCTCCGCGTCAATATCTTTGTGTATATCATTTATATACATGATGAATAAGGTTGGCCCCAAAACGCTGCCCTGTGGGACGCCGAAACTAGTCGATCTTAATTCACTTCTGACGTTGCCAACTTTGATACATTGTTGCCTCTCTGTTAAGTAACTTCTGAACCAACTTATCGCTATGCCTCTAATACCAAAATAGCATTCCAACTTTCTTACTGTTAGGTATTTAATACGGGAGACAAGTGAAACAAGTGATAGCTATTGACACACTGATTTATTGGCCGTTGAACCGAACCGCGCGGGCGCAGCCACGCACACATAGACATCCTATGCACACATACACAACAATCCCTCCCCCTATTTAACATAAATATAAAAGAACACAAATTAGTAAATACAAATTTTATAAGAACTGCTTGTAATCAACCCTGGGTATATCCCGCAACAGTCTACTGGAACATCTCGAATTCTGAGGAGATGAGGATGACACTTCCGCCTCATTCCTTTCCCCCTCCCCACTATCCGACGACTGGGACCCCCTGGGTTCGCTGTGGGTTGGGTCGCTGTCCAACATAAAATCGTCAAAGTTCCCCGATTGAGTCATACCTTTATATGAAACAATTTGATTTTTATGTTTTTTCACATCACAAGAAGAGACATGGTCTTTAATCAAATACAACACTTCACCAAGTCTTTTTATAATGGTACCTTTGCACCACATAAATTTACAATTGTTCAAAACTTTATAATAGCGGACACCTCCGGTATACCTTTATGTGGGCCGAAAATAGAAATTAACGGCTTGTGATCCGTTCGTAATATAAAGGGATCTGATCTACCATATAAATACTGATGGAACCGACGTATTCCAAATATTATCGCAGTCGCCTCTTTTTGTATTTGTGAGTAATTCTTCTCAGCTGAGTTCAACGTGCGGGACGCAAAGGCTACCGGACGCTCTAACCCGTCATAATCTATTTGGGACAAGATTGCACCCAAGCCACACGGGGAAGCATCGACAGTTAAAACTATTTTGGCGTTAGAATAAAAGTGCGCTAAGACCTGATCGGTCGTCAACCGTTTCTTAGTTTCATCAAACGCTTGTTGATGTGACGTAGACCAGACCCACCTAACTCCTTTTTTTAATAGGTCATACAAAGGACTCAGGATACAGGATGCTCCAGGCACGAAATTCCTATAGTAGTTTACAAGCCCTAAGAATGATTGCAATCTATTAACGTCAGTAGGAACAGGCGCATCAGCTATAGCTTTCACCTTTGCCGGGTCTTTCTGTAATCCCTCCTTGTTAATTATATAACCTAAATATTTAATTTCGTTTTTAAAGAAATCGCATTTTTCTTTTTGTACCGTTAACCCTGCATCCTGAAGTCTTTGCAGAACTAGGGTTAACTTCTTCAAATGGCCCTCTGGCGTCCCGTCACTACTGATTAATATGTCATCAAGCAGGCATAGAACCCCGTCCAGTCCCGCAAGCACTGTTTCCATAGCGCGTTGGAATATCGACGGCGCACTAGACAGCCCGAAAACTAGTCGAGTATAATTAAAGAGACCCCGATGCGTATTGATACATGTTACCGGTTGAGACTCCTCGTCTAATAAAAATTGATTATATGCAATTAGCCTTTATCAGTTACAGTCAGTTACACATTTTACGCAAATGACCCTTGGTGTTGCACTTATTACATTTGTAGCTTGCGAACCGACACTGGGACGCCTCATGGTTATTACGACGGCACACTGAACACTTTATTTTACCGGCACTCATGGGTTTAGCACTATTCGCTTGTTTGGCGATCTTGAACAACGGCGTCTGCTGCCCAAGGACAGCTGTAGTAGCAGCAGCTCCTGCGCGCGCACACCGCACGCTCTCCGCCAGCTCAACTGCCTTAGGCAGGGTCAGCTTGTCGAGATCCTGCGCGAACAGCTTCTCTCGTTCATGGCCTGCTACCATTCCCATCACGAACCGATCTCGTAACGCTTCCTCGACGTTACTAAACTTACAATGTGCTGTAAGTCCTCGTAGCCTTGACGCCCATTGCGTGTACGTCTCGCCCGGCTGCTGCACCGCCGCGTAAAGTTTGTAGCGTTCACTGAAGCCACAAACCTTTGGAAGAAAATGCTCATCCAACAGCTGCGTCGTCATACGGTACTTCCTGTATGTCCTTTGGCAGGGCTAGATCCGCTGCCAACTTATACGTAGCGTCGCTCAATGCGCTGAGCAGGATTGCCCGTCTCTTGGCTCCAGCTGCATCATTCCTCGGGACGATGTCGTTTGCAATAAACCATTGCGTAATTCGGCCTTTGTACGACTTCCATTCTTGCACATTGTGGTCGAACGTGGATAAAATTCCAATACTATTCATTTCTTTGGATTTTATTTTTAGATGTGGGTAACTCGTCGCCACTGTTAGGTATTTAATAAGGAAGACAAGTGAAACAAGTGATAGCTATTGACACACTGATTTATTGGCCGTCGAACCGAACCGCGCGGGCGCAGCCACGCACACATAGACATCCTATGCACACATACACAACACTTACAAATATCGGAATCGACACTGTGTTGAAGGCCTTGGCCAAGTCGAGAAAGACACCCAAGCAGGCTCTATTTTTATCAAGATGGGCTGATATTGTAGAAGTTAAGAGGGCAACAGCATCTTCCGTCGACTTGCCCCTCCTAAAACCAAATTGTCTTGGGGATATGTAATTGTTCTTTTCTAAATACTTCACTAGCCTTTTATTCACAATCCTCTCCAGTAGTTTGGAGAAAGCTGGGAGAAGCGAAATTGGTCGATAGTTTTCTACTTTGTCTTTTTCCCCATCTTTATGTATGGGCAATACAGAAGCTATTTTCCAAGAATCCGGAAATATGTCCTGTTCTAAATTTGAATTAAATATTTTCGTAAATGGTTGCAGGATGGCCTCCTTAATACCTTTCAAGAGGTCATTTGTAACATCGTCAATACCCGGCGCCCTGTCATTTTGTAAGGACGTGATTAGTGAGTCGATCTCCAATTCATTGGTTGGTTGCAGAAAGAAGGAATTTAAAATCTGCTTACGCTCGATATTTGCTGCTAATAAATCCTGGTTTACCTGCATTTTGCTTAAAATATTAGCTGCTAGTTTCTCGCCCACTGTCGAGAAGTAGGTGTTACAGATGTCCAGTGAGTGTTTGGCGTTAGTACTATCCGAAAGTTTTAATAGTTCTTCAGGCTCCTTATGTTTCTTTCCTAGATGGCATACAGTTTTTATGACTTTCCATAGCCTTTTGGGGTCAGTAGCGCTGTTAGAGAGTTCTTTATTTTCGTGGTCTGTTTTTAGTTTACGAAGAAGTTCATTGCAGTCATTTCTATATCGTTTATAAACCAAATTTAATGCTGTATCTTGTGGACACTTTTTCGTTTTGGTGTGTAATTTGTCGCGATGTTGCATGCATCGAATTAATCCGGGTGTAATCCAGGGTTTGATATTGTATTTCGTGTGACTTAGGTGAAATATTTTTGTATGCTTATTAATTGCTTCATTTAGATGGTCACAGAAAATTACTACTTTTTCGTTTACGTCGTGGGTGTCAAGCAATAGCGACCAATTCACTTCCATAAGTTCACTTTTTATAGCTTCCAGATTTCGTTTTATTCTTGTTCTGTTACCTGATACTTCCTTAACCTTATGCAAGGCCAAACCTAATATTGCCATGTCATGGTCGGTTATATCGGATGAGCATATTACACCAACAGCGTTAGAGATACTGTTCACCCAGATGTGGTCGAGGCAGGCATTATTCCTGGTCGGTTTAGTTATTGCGGGAAAAAGCCCGTGTTCAGCTGTAAGACATTGATATTCTAATTCGTAGTTATTTGTCACCGTAAGCAAATTAATATTTATGTCACCCGCTATAATCAGGGTTGTATTTTTCTTTGTGTGATTTAACAATAGGCTATCTAGTGAGTGCAAAAAGTTATACAAGTTCGTGAATGAGGGAGGCCGGTATATTCCGAAGATTGATATTTTGTTAGGTAGTTTGATTTCCAGGCAGTTGGCGTCATCAATATTTGGTTCTCTAACGCAGGCGTTTAGTGAGCTTTTAACGTAAACAACTACCCCGCTATTTTGGTTGATCCTTTTTTGCGTTCTATAAGATGTATATAGTGTGACTTCTGGAATAATATTACATTCGTCGAGCCAACACTCAGTTAAAATAATTATATCAAAGGTAATGTTAAACCTTGCCAAAGTAATTAGAAAGTTATCAAAGTTTTTCTGTAAGCTCTTTACATTAAATGTTAACACTTTAAAGTTGTAATTTGATGTAATTGTTATTTGCACTTGCTCAGGCACTGGTATTGTTTGGCAGTTTATACACAATGAGTCTAATTCCTTAGCTATATTTTTATCATTCATAGTAGATTAATAAGTACAATCGTAACAATAAGGTTTTATCTATCTGATTTAAATAACTGCCAACCAACACATGTTTTAAATTACAAACATACGGCGTCGTTTCTGTTGACGAGGAAAGCGAACAGTGTTTACTAGCGCAAAACATAAGTTTTATAATGTTAAAAATGAATAATCCCGATATAACATACATTGAGATATTGAGATATTGATACATGTATGTATGTATGTATGTATGTATGAGATATTGAAATAAACATATGAAAGTATAAAATGTGGACTTAATTCTAAGTTTGAAATAACTAAATTTATAAACATAATATAATCTAAAGTAATGCTGTGATTGAGTTTTTTAATGATAAGTAGATTTAACCCTGATGTTCCGAATATAATATACATCGAGATATTAAAATAAAGGTTAGAACGTACAAAATATAGACTATTATTTAAATTAAACGAGCAATTTTTTATACAAATGGGGAATTCTAAAGTAGTGTTGCGAACCAATTTCCTCATTAATAAGATATCCTGATGTAATAAAAATTTAGAAAATACTGCGCGGTTGATGTCAATTTTCGACGGCGGCGCTAAATATGCGAGATAGGTCATTATTTGTACGTACATGCTGTGCCGCTTTCCCTTCTTGTTTCTTGACAAATATTTTACCTTGTGTGATCCAACAATATGAATATCCATGTTCTTTAGCTTTGGCTCGCGCAGTTCGAAAAAGCAATCTGTTTTCTTTTGTCAGGCGTTCATTGTAATAGATCTTATGTGGTTTCCCGGGTATGTCAAGGTCATTACTGGTAACCTTACGCCTGGTTTTCGTTAAGTTCATCTCTCTTGCTACGTCGTAGTAATCGCACAACTATCGGTCTAGATATGGTTGCATCGTTTTCAGGGCTGACAGCACGAACAACATGATGTCCAGCCCTGTTAACCCAATCGATATCGTGGTCAACCAGGTCAACGCCTACCTTCTTTGCCGCCAGGAGTGCTATATGGTGCAGGTTTTCGTTGTTCGATTCGGGGATACCTATGAGTTCCAATTCATTGCACAGTTGTCGTTGCGATTGATCATTTCTTATTTGTTGGAGCTCTGTTACAGAGCTTTCAAGTACCTTAACCTCTTTGTCACGATTTTCTAGACACTTTATTCTGGTGTCATTAGAGGCTATCGAGGCCGTCAATTCTTCTAATCGTGCTTGACAATTCGACATTGATAACGTAGCAGTTATAATAAGTTGTAAGTTTTATTAGTAGGCATTATATCACTAGGCATTGTTTGAAAAAACGATTCATAATATTAGTACTGATGTTAACAAAAATATTTTCAGGACAATTACCTACATGAAATGTTTATAAAAAAGTTCGTTTTAAGCGTTAGATGATTTTATACCAATTCAGAGTTTTACTGCAACATACTTACTTGTGAACTAACTTCTTGACGCGAATTCGTTTACATATATTGTTATGCACAAAAAATGTATTCAAGATAAATATTTTGTGTTCAAGATATTGACTTATTATTAGATATTGACTTATTAGATATTTACGGCCGGATGGCGGAGTGGTTTGTGTAGCGGACTGCCACGCCGATGGTCGCGGGTTCGATTCCCGCTCACGTTAAATATTTGTGTGCCTGAATATTTAATGTTTGATTTGGCCTGGGTGTTTATATGTATAATATGTGTGTATTTACAAAAAAAGTATATAAGTATGTTTATCAGTTGTCTAGTACCCATTGTACAAGCTCTGCTTAGTTTGGGACTAGATGGCGCTGTGTGATTGTGGTAGAATATAATTATTATTATTATATCTTTCTGCGCGTCTTATTTTCTTGTCCCAAATAAATATGATTTCATTCATTTCACTAGAGTAATGTTATGCTATGTTTTATATTGAATAAACAAACATACTTAAATAAAATATCTATTGCAGTAATCATAAGCAACAACCAGGTATCATCGGCTTCTACTTTGTCGGTGCCGGTCAAACGCTGGTTTTATAATTCATGATTTACAATAAAATAACATTCTCACGGAATGAGTATTCAATCAATGTGATTTAATATGTCGTAACTGACATAAATTATGAGTACAACTATAAGGTATAAAGTTAAGGTTTAATTTGTAATGCAACGTTTTTACCCGACTACGGCGAAGCCAAAAGGAAGGGTAATGTTTTTGGCAGTCTATGTATTTATGTTTGTATGTTCCACCGTAGCGCCTAAACTACTAAACCGATTTTAATAAATGGGGTGTCAAAAGATTCGTAATAATGGCGCGGGTGACATAGGCTATTCAAATTTTATCGAAATTTTTTACGTAGTCGGGTTTGAGTTTTTAAACTTATAAAGATAAATTATTTGCTGAAATGATGTTTTTGTGAATATAAATAATCGATTTAGATCAAATAATCACTTCACTCCTTTGTTTTTACGTGACAAGACAACTGAGCTACGGACCTGGCTTCTGCCTGCCGGCTGGCAAAGATTGTTGCCTAAATTCTTTGACCCTCAAAATGTAGAGCAGCTACGGAACCGGTTTCTGCCTGCCGGCTGGGAAAAATAGTTGCCTAAATTCTTTGACCTTCAAAGTAGTTTCTAAGTCAGTTTCTTACCGTTACGCGCTTGAAAACCGACACACAACAAAAATGTAAGTAAGTGTTATTTAAAGTTTATTGATTAATTAAATAATCAACGTTGTTTGTGGTTCAGTGGATATATTATGTTCACCTTTGAATTGGTCTAAACTTTCTTTAATTATAATAACTGCAGGTTCCAATCCTAGTCTTTACTAACTAATGAGTTATTATAAATTAGGATTGTAAATATGAATACTAATTTGGGTGTTATTTTGCAGGTCTGACTCCGAAAGTGAATACTCGCATAAAAGCTGCCATTCCGTAGTGGTTGAAGCACCGCAGGCTAAGCAGCTCAAGAAAAAGGCGACGAAGCGTAAAGCTCCGGATTCACGAGGCACGAACACATTCGACAGTGCCACCATTTCAAAGCCTTGTGGATCGAAATCAAGGTAATATTCTAATATTGCTTTATATCTAGTTTTATAGTACTGTGTTGAGGTTATTTAAGTGATATATACTCAGATTTGAAACAGATAACACACCCATGTAGGTTTAGTGAGTAATAATTTCAGATAAAAATATACCTAGGTGATAAACAGATCTACTGTCATACAACTTAGTCTATTGCAATCTACTGTTGAACATACATAGACCTCAACCTCAGCCTTCTGCATCCAGTCTGAACAGCCTTCTTCGTTAAAGTTATTTATTATTATTATTATATTTACAGTAAAAATAACAACGGGGACAAACGCAGCTCAGACCTCTTCGGCTTAGAAGAGGATGGGAAGCTGTCATTTTCTTCATGCTCTAATCTTGGTTCGTCCCTCGTGACCCGTGTCAAACAATGGGAAGGTGAGAAGGAAGGAGGACTTGTCAGGGGAATTTTACGTAGACATCAAGGTCTACGCTAAGGGTGACGTGGTCTCCATCCCTTCTGAGAATCGGTGGAGAAAGGCGTTGGTCGCGCTGAAATTACAATTAGACCGAGGCTTTGTGCAGTGGAATGCGCTGCAAAAATTCTTGCAACGAGCGCATGAATTATTTAACGACACAGAGCCCACGTACTACAGTGATAACATTCATTTTAAATAGGAACTATTTATATATTTTTTATAAGATTTTATTTTTAGATCATTATTTTTTATTGAAGCACTTATATTTTATTTGATCACTTAAATCATTTGTATTTTGATCTCTAAAATGCCTTTCTGTACTGTATGTAATACATCTGTTGAGCGCAGGCCCTGGATAGGTCACTTACGCAGCACCAGTCATAAAAACAAAAATATTTCTAATTTCTGCGATGGTGTTGAATTGATAAATTCTGCATTTCGAAATCGCATAGCTTCCTATAGGATTGTTAATCAATATGAGAACTGTTCTTTGGATTCATTTTTAATTAGCATTCACGAAAAAATTAAGTCATTGATAAACTTGTCCCTTGAACAACATACTTGCGTGAAAATTAACTTTGAATATTTTGCTTTGTTTTTAATGTTTAAAAATGAGTCTCAAGAGATGAAATCCTTTTGTACAAAAAATTTTACACTTCATTAAAACTATGAGTATGAGCCCTTAATATCCCAAGTTAAAACATTTTAACAAAAAAGGTGGAAGGATCGTGATAGTGGCTGGACATTCTTGAGTAGCTCTCACTTAGAAGTGAACATTAACAAATATCAACCTTTGCGAGGTTCAGGCTTGATCGAGTTGCCATCTTCTATAAAATCGAAGAAAGCATGTGTAAATATTCGAAGTAATGATGAGTATTGCTTTATATGGTCAGTTGTTGCCGCTTTATACTCAGCTAAGAGTCACCCTGAAAGAGTATCGTCTTACCCTGATTTCCGGGATGTGTTAAATATAAAAGACATAGAATTTCCATTGACCTTCTCAGATATTGCTCAGTTCGAAGTAAATAATCCTAAAATTTGTTTTTATATTTATGGCCTAAAAAACATTACTGTGGTAGGACCAGTTTATAAATCAAATAATTTGAAGAAAAAGGTAATTCATTTACTTTATCTAGAAAGCGATAATTTGTCACATTACTGTCTAATCAAAGATTTACCGCGACTTGTTAAAAATCAAATTACAAAACATCACGGTAAATTGTACTTGTGTGACGTTTGCTTAATATTTTGTAATACAATACGACGATCTTTATTCGCATAGTTGTGGAGGTGTCGCTACGGAACTACCTTCACAAGCTTCTTTTATACAATTTAAAAATTTTAACAGAAAGCAAATTGTACCATTCGTTATATACGCAGACTTTGAAACAATGCTAGAACGGTACGAGTCTTGTGACCCTGATACAACTAAAGCGAGACATGTTCCTGTTGCTTTCGCTTATCATGTTACGTGCTCGCTAGATAAAAGTTACAATCGTTACGTTTCTTATCGTGGTGTGGATTGTGAATAAAATTTTGTAAATTCTATTTATCAAGATGCAAAAAAATAAACACAATATTTAAAAAAAAAACAAGTTCCTAAGATTTACACCGATATTAATGTACACGTCTTTGATAACGCAGTAACTTGTCATATTTGTGACCATTTATTGATTGGTGATAGGGTCCGAGACCATTGACATTTAACTGGTAAATATCGCGGCGCAGCTCATAGTTATTGTAACTTACAATATAAATTACCAACATTTTTGCCAGTATTTTTTCATTATTTATCTGGTTATGATTGTCAGCTTCATAAAAGAATTGGACAAAGCTCCTGGGTCTATTAAAGTAATCCCTAAAACAAAAGAAAACTATATTTCTTTCACAACGTTCATTCCTATTTCGAGGGAGGAAAGTATGCAGGTTCGATTTGTAGATTCTTTCAAGTTTTAAGGAACTAGTTTAGAAAAATTGGTTAATACTATGAAATAACTAGGGTTTAAACTATTAAAATCCTATTTTCCTGAGAAAAAACTATTCGAGCTCCTTACTCGTAAAGGAGTGTATCCGTATGACTATATGTCACAATGGAATCGTTATGAAGGTACGTGTTTGCCTAATAAAACCAATTTTTATAACTTCTTGTTAAATGAGCTTATTACTGATGAATACTGTGAACACGCGCAGAACATTTGGTCAGTGTTTAATATTAAAAATATGGGTATGTACACAGATTTTTATCTTAAAACTGACGTGTTATTGTTAGCAGATGTGTTTGAAAGTTTTAGAAAAACTTGTAAACGGTTTTATAATCTCGATCCAGCGTTTTACCTAACAGCGCCAACTCTATCATTCGATGCAATGCTTCTGAAAACAAGCGTTAAATTAGAACTGATTAGCGATGTAGAAATTTTTAGAATGATAAAAAAAGGTATTCGTGGAGGAGTTTGTATGTGTTTCAAACGACATGTCAAAGCCAATCATAAATATTTAGATTTTTATGATCCAACTCGTCCAAATTCATTCATCGTTTATTTAGACTGTAACAATTTATATGGTTATAGCATTCATCCTTGCCCTATTCAGATTTCAGATTTATATCAAGCGATGAAATAAATAATTTACATTTGAATTTGATAGATATTAGTGATACCGCGGAATACGGTTATATTCTTGAAGTTGATTTAAGATACCCTGAGAGTTTGCACACTAAACACAACGACTTTCCATTTTGTCTAGAAAAGTGATTGCCGCCTGGTGGTAAGAAAAAAAACTAATATCAAATTTGTATGATAAAAACCACAACGTTGTTCATTACGTTCATTTAAAAAAATGCAAACGACACGGTTTGATACTGAAGAAGATCCAGCGCGCTATTGTATTTAAGCAAAGTAACATTTTAAAGAAATATATTGATCTTAACACTCAGTTACGTCAAAAAGCTTAATCGACCTTTGAACAAGATTTTTTCAAATTATTAAACAACAGCATTTTTGGAAAAGCTCTGGAAAATAATGAGCACAGAATTGATTTAAAGTTAGTTAACAAGTGGTGTGATTTAAATAATTATTCAAAAAAATAGTTTTTGCTGAAAATTTAATCGCTAGCCCATATTTTCATAGTGCTTCTGTATTTTCAGACAATTTGGTAGCAATACAAATGCAACCTTCGCTTGTTATTCTTAATAAACCAATATACATAGGGTTCGCTGTGTTAGAATTATCTAAGAGTCATATGTACGATTTCCACTATTCTACAATAAAACCATTTTATGGCAATCATGTCGAATTATGCTATACTGACACTGATAGTCTAGTTTATAATGTAAACACGAATGACTTTTACAAAAATATTAAACATAACTTTCTTCGATATTTTGATACTAGCAATTACGATTCTGATAACGAGTTCACCTTGCCAATTATTAATAAAAAAGTTCCAGGGCTTTTTAAGGATGAAATAGGAGGCAAAATAATTAAAGAATTTGTAGGACTACGTTCAAAGCTCTATTGTATAAAAACATAAGACAAAACAATAAATAAAGCAAAAGGAACAAAAAAATGTGTAATGAAAAATTTACATATGATAGATTATAAAAAAGTTTTGTATAATTGTAATGTCATCCGAAAAAAGAATTTACCCTTTAGATCAATAAATCATGAAATATTCACACAAAGTGTAAATAAAATAGCACTTTCAAGCAATGACGATAAACGGTTGCTATTATCTAATAAGGTTTACTTTAGCCTGGGGAAATGCAACTATATTTAAGTAATGTACTTATCTATTTGTTTATTATAAATTCAATGTAGGTACTGTAAATGTGCAGATTAATAAATAAATAATATTTTGTACTTACCGAAACTTGGGAAATAAGGTACTCAAATATACCTTAACAAAATACAATAATTATCTATACTAACCTAAGTAAATCTTATTATTTTATAACACTAGCTACCTATGTAATAAAAATAAATATAAGTTTATATATGTAAGTATCACTATTTGAAAAATAAAATAAATTTGTATGAATATATAGCATCATAGTCTTTAATTTTCCTTCCTTTTGTGTAAGACCTGCCATTCGTATATGTTAGGCGTCAAGCAAAAAATTAAAAGCTCCAACCTGTCAAAACATGAAAAGATTGTTTCTTAGTAAAAACTGGTACTTACATAAAATATGCTAAAGTTTTGAATGCCATTTCTGATTACGTGTGAAATATAACACTAATCAGGTGCGCATGCTCATTGTTCACGAGAAACAAGTTCAAACTTGTTGAACGAAACATGAAATTGCATCACAGGTGTTATGTTACCCTATTCATTCGTCATATAATAATATTATAGTCTCAGTAATTAAACTGGTATATAAAATATACTACATTTTTAAATGCCATTTGTGATTACGTGTGAAATATAACACTTATCAGGTGCACATGTTCATTGTCTGCGAGCAACAAGTTCAAACTTGTTGAACGAAACATCACATGTTTTATGTTACAGTATTCATTCGTCATATAAGAATATTAGATTCTCAGTCATTAAGCTGTCGCTTGTTGTAGTGGTCACATCGATTCAAAGCAAATAATTCGTAAGTATATTTTGTGAATCTTATGGTTATGAAGTTTTCCTCATGATGTAAATAAAATAATTTTAATTATTATTTTCTTTGTTTCAGATCATAGATAATAATGAATGATTCTCCTGATATCATTTTCCCTCAGTACGCTCAGGGTTTCCGGTCGCCGTGCTATTCACCAGAGCAACAAGGTCTGATGAATAAGAAGCCAAGAACAAAACGGGATTGTTCCAAAAGGAAATCATCAGGGCAGCCAACGTGTCAGTCATATTATTATGTAATTAATAATGAGAAGAAAAAAGGACACCGATTGATCCAGGTCAAAGTGACAGACATCAGTGATCTACAAGAATCCGCAAGTGATAACGAGGACGCGATATGTGCCCAATATGTGGTTAGTGACGCAGTGGACAATATAATGGACGAAACATTATTCCTAATAAACAAAATTTCAAAAAAACTGTGTGACGATAGTTTTTAGTGACATAGTAATTGTAAAATCATGTAAATATGTATATAACAATATGTTATAGTGTTAATAAAATTAAGTAAGTAAGTAAGATAATTAACTACTTAGAGCATTATAGGTACGAGCATGTTTTTAAGTTATGTATAATATAGTTGTGTAAATGATTAAAATATATACTTAGTACGTAAAACTTGTTTTTGAAATATTGTTCATCACATAATTTTTAGTAGGTATTAGTTGTGTAATTATATATGCACGAGGAAAAAATAAATAAAAATGTTATTAAATCGACTGCCGCAACGAACAGTATCGAAACTACAAATCACGTACTTTACAGTAGGGCAGTTTAAAGTTGTATTTTGATCTCTTATGGTAACTAATAATGATATTATAAAAGTTATAAACTTATAAGATTGGTAATTCTATGTGTTTTCTTTTGCTTATACCTGATTATAGAATTTAATTTGTATTTTTTATATTTTTCATTTTCGATAGTGTACCTTGTCGAAATAGAATGCAATTTCATCGAAGGTGGCAGATTCAATAGTATTCGAGGTTTATAACATTTTAGAAAGTATTGAATCTACCAGTTTTGATAATATTCTTTGACAATTAATGTAGGAAACAATAAAACGTAAGCATTTCAATAGTTAGTTCTTAAGTAATTTGTATATATAGTTGCCTTCTGCTGTAGGAGGATTTGGTACCAAAATGAAATACTGGTTTTCTTATTTATATTGCTCATATTTATTAATAATAAAACAACAAAAAGTACCAAATAAAACAGAATTATGTTGTTTAATTCTAATTTCCTTTCTTCTTCATCACTGCCCATAACTTTTTCTATTTGAATCCGTTTAAGATTTAAAAAAAGGCATGGTATTGCCTAGACGAATATTGTATTGCGAAGCAGGACATATAACTATATATCTTGCTTCACAAAGACTCATTAAGTCTTTATACTTGGCTTCCAGAACAGGCAAACTATCCGAATACAGTGGCTTCTATACGTCGTTACAGATTGTTCTCTTGTTGCGACGTGTTTGGACCAAGGTATTCAAATCTCCTTGTATAAAATAATGTCTGATTCAGATTTTTTCACGCAGATTTCCTTAATATTATTCCACTTGACGTCTTGATTTAAAGTGTTTTTACCCAACTACGGCGAAGCCAAAAGGAAGGGTTATGTTTTTCACAAATAATATAACATATCTTGAGATATTCATTTTCGCCAACGAATCAAAGGATACCACTAAGGCAGCGATAGCCTAATGGGGATACCAACGGACTGCCATGCAGAGAGTTTCAGGTTCAGTTCTGCGGCACGCACCAATGACTTTTCGGAGTTAGGTATGTGCGTATTGAAATGTTAATTATCTCTTGTCCCGTGCCTCGGAGAGCACGTTAAGCCATCGGTCCCGGCTGTCATGAAGATCTTTGACAGTCGTTATAGGGCCTCAGTACCACTAAAATTAAGTGACGTTAGTCTAAACCATGGAATATCGCTATTCTTTCAGGCTGTAGAGGTCAGAGAGGCAGTCGCTCCGTGGAAAAGCTAATATTCAGCCAAATCCGGTTAGACTAGAAAGCGGACCCAAGGTTGAAACTGAGAAAATGCTAGGAGGATGATGATGAACCAAAGCATACCATTAATCAGGCATTTGTATTATCTTTCCCTTTGCAGATCTTTCTATAAAAGCATGTACACTGTCTGCTTCTTGTTGAGTAATAACAAAAGTACTATAGAACATCTTTAAACAAACTTGCTGAGTCTCGTAGGTAATCATTAACCCGCAATGATGAGTAGTATTTCGTTGTACATTTTCATCTAGAAGGATATTCAGTTGTCATCCTTTCTTATTGAATTCATTAGTAAATTTATTTATAAACTCCCATTGCTTAGTCTGATAGGATTACCGCCAAAACTCATCAAATAGGTTTTTTCGAATATCTTCTGTAAAATATTTAGTGCATTGCAGCTCGTAGGTTTGAGGGCATGGTGGGTTTATAGTTTTATCTGGAACAGTCTTATCTTTTCTAGATACATACGTATTGTTGTCCGTAATTAGTCAATATTTTTCTACGAACATCAACCCACTCTTTTTCATTTACGGCCAGGAACAGTTTTGTAGGTTGGTTTCCGCTTGCGTCAAGTAAATTAAGTAGGAGTAACACACCAGTCATTATCAGATGTCCAAAACAGTGAACTTATACTTGCAAGGTTAGTAGGGTATTCAATTACAGTTGGCGTTGTTTCAACGAGAGGGTCTTGTTGCTTGAAGCAACTGAATCAGCACTCTTTCTTTATCCAGAGCATCTACTAAGTCTTCAGTTAGGTGATGCGAAATTAAGGTCTCGTCCGGGGAAAGGTGATGGTATTGGCGTGTGTACACCAAAAAATGTATTCATCACTGCTTAATATAACATTGTGGAAGTCATTTGCCAAACTCTCATTAGTCTTGTCTTTTTCTGCTCGTGAAGTGGAAAATACGTCATTATCATAAAAATCATTCAAGAACCGCCATTCTTCTTCAGTATTGTCGTTGTTATGTACAAGTGAGTCTAAAACCGCCTCTTTCCGCCATCGTTCTACGCGACAGCATTTCCATTCCCATCATTTAGATGGTTGGCAATCCACAACGGTGCGTTTCTCTAGAAACTTTCTGCCTCGCACCTCTAAACTGTGGAATGATCTGTCACCTGCGGTTTTTCCGAACCAATACGACCTTCAAACCTTCGAGAAAAGAGCGTATTCCTTTTTAAAAGGCCGGCAACGCACTTGTGACTCCTCTGGTGTTGCGGGTGTCCATGGGTGGCGTTAATTGCTTAACATCAGGCGATCCGTCTGCTCCTTTGCCCCCTATACCATAAAAAAACAACAAAAATAACATAATTAGACAATAAACTTTAATTATAAGATCAAAAAAAGTGATAATAATAAATTGTCAAAAATCGAATCCGCCAATAAATCAAATTTCCAGCGTAGAAAAGTATAGTAACAGGTAGATTCGATAAATGTTTTCCAATAAGTTACTAAGTATACAATCGAAAGTACCACGTTCGATAATTGTCTTACTTACAATGTACAATGTATACTATCGAAAGTGGTACTTTCGATATTTATCAACCATACGTGCACTTGGAACACTAGTGATTCTACCAGATTCGATAGTTTTGCTTGTTAACCTTCATATAAATTGGAAAAAATACATAATTATTAATAATGAAAAAAAAATATCAACTAGACATACAATAGAACTTCTTTTCAATATTACTCAAGTAAATTAAACTAGAAATGTACACTCACCGGGATGATCGTCATGTTTTTCATTCGACGTGGTTTTACAACTCTGATGTTGTTCTCCTGTTTTCACTAAATTAACCACACGTCTACCTCGTGTGTTCATATTTAAACTTGATATAAGAAATAACAAACCACTAATAACGAAACTATTTAATAAAACCTACTTAAAATTATACAAAACCAACACGCGCTCCTTTGCTCACATCACGACGAACACTAACGATTCGGGCAGTTACGGAGTGTGCGCGCATACCGCCACGCACGAACACTATCGAACTTGTAACATTCGATGATATTAGCTGCTCAAAGTGTGAAGTGTCGATTGTATTCAACTCATATTTTTGTTAAATATTATTTTTTCAAAAATGATTTTAATGTTTCAAATACTATATAATACGCTCTGTCGATTAATACAATAAACGAAAAAATGAAAAAAATCAGAATCGATACTGTTCGTTGCGGCAGTCGAAATATAAATAACTTACGTTTCAGGGCATTATAGGTACGAGCATTTTTTTAAGTTATGTATAATATAGTTTGTAAAATCATGTAAATATGTAAATAACAGTATATTTTAGTATTTAGTGTTAATAAAATTAAGTAAGTAAGATAATTAACTACTTAGAGCATTATAGGTACGAGCATTTTTTTAAGTTATGTATAATATAGTTGTGTAAATGATTAAAATATATACTTAGTACTTAAAACTTGTTTTTGAAATATTGTTCATCACATAATTTTTAGTAGGTATTAGTTCTGTTGTGTAACTATATAGGCACGATGAAAAAATCCTTATGGTCCTGAAAGGGTTAAATCAATTTTAGATCGTGCGCACACAATCTCTTACACACAAACACACACACAAACGCACACACATTCACACAAACACACAGATACACTCTCTCACTTACTCACTCTCAATCACACATGCCATGCGTACACAAACACACACACACACACACACACACATACACAAGTGCAAGTAACTTTGTATAATTATATAATATTTGTTCTTATACTTAACCTTTTTGTTTGAGATATGTATGCTACATAGTTTTTATTTGTTTTGTACCATGATGAAAGAGACTGGCCTCCACGACACAGGGAATTCTAGTGTGGGGACCAGTGATTTATGCTTTTTAATATGTATTTTTCTGAACAATAAAGATTATTTATTTATTTATTATTATTTAAGATATGTACTTTCGATTCCGGATAGTAAAGACAAGTGGCAATTATCATTTATTATCACTTTGTTAGATTGCTGGTTTCTATGCTCAATGCGCTCTAGCACCAATCAAAAGTTGAATTCGTCGAACCTGTATTGAACCTCACAAAATAATTTCGCAAGGTACTAATATAACTCCCTTCACGTAACTACAATACATTCAAATACGTTCGGCCGTTCCCAATCTTAATTATATTTCGTTAATAGCCTTTACACTTAGGGGCTTTGAACAATAATAACCTTTTAGATAATATCGCATAAAACAATGTTATATTAGCAGAGCGGCGTAATCAGAATATCGCCAAAAGTTTAAACAAAAGAGATGCTTTGAAAGGGAAACTTTTTAAGAATATCAATAAATAATACGGAGTTTGACGGAGAGTATCAGGAAATAATATTATGAAATGGTACTCTGCGTCGGCGAATGAAACAGTTTACAAATTATGTTTCTGCTTGCAACTTTGTTTGTAATAATAATAAGTAATTGATTATTTTCAATTTCAAACTGTTTTACCTAGTTTCTTAACATATATATATATATATATATATATATATATAATATATATTAGAATATTAAGAAACTATGTTCGTGACATACTCTATTTCGCTAAGCGTATACAAATTGTCGATCGAGCAAGCAGGCAGCAAATATTCTATAATACTTGGTTCTGTTTTTGGGCTCCTAGGCAAACGTCTTGGTTGTAACCGAGATAGCGCCACGATAATGATAATGACGCAAATGGTATTTCATATTTTTTAACCAAACGCTATAAAATATTATGTTTAGCGACACTATGTGTAAACAAATCGAGGGCTGAATGTAAAAACTGCACAGCACCTACGTCATTCTCATCACTCTCATTGTACCTTTTTTTTTTGTTGACTACGGTGGAAACTCTCCTTATGAGCCATCTCAACTCGACGCCAACCCGGTCAGAGTGTGATCAACCGGGCTTGGGACTGGTGGAGGAGGTGTGTGGAGGCTCTCCCCAGGCGTTCGGGGCATACCCAATAAAACCACCGCGGTGTTCCTACGGGTCCCATGTATTTTTATTTTATTTATTTAATTAGGTACACCAACAGCATACATATTTTAAAATCACAATAATAGGTACATGGAAATGGTCTGATACATATGCCAATTACAGGTATACACAACATTTACTACTGAAGCACACAGTTATTGTAATATTACTAATTAGATTAGATTAAAACTACTAAAATATAAAAAATAAAGAAATATATAATATACAAAAACAATAACAAAATGATACAAAAAAAAATTTAAAACTTAATACAATGAAGACAACCTTGTTCTGGACAGTATTACACGTCTGTATTTAGCGAGCGGGTCAGAAAACACATCAAGGTCTGGGTATAATATGTTAATTTTATTATATTCAGAGCATATTCTGGAAATCGGCGAATGTCGGCCCAGGTTAGTTTTACAGGGTGGTACATGGAAAATTTTGCCAATGAGTTGTCTTGGATATTTGTATGGTACAGCAAAACATAAACATTCCAGTATGGCTTTACATTGAACCGAGCTGTTTATACATTTGTGAAGTAATAACAAATCGTGCATCGTACGGCGATCGCGTAGTGACTGCATGTTATAATATGTCAATCGTTGACTATATGGGCATCTGTGGGATATACCGTAAGAAGTGAAGGCAATTCGCCTGGTAAAACTTCTTTGTAGTGGCGGGGTCACGCGATACGCGGATGGCATACTTTTTCGTGACCCCGCCCGGGACTGGCCCGCCGTTGGTGTTGGCAGGCCACACCTCGTTATGCTAATTGGGAGGCGGCGCGGACACTACTCCGACTCCTTGCCTTTTGGCCGACGGGGAGCAGCCCCAGCGCTCGTCGTCCGCAGGCACTAAAACGGCCGGCATCCTGACAACACCGCATCTCCTCTTCCTCTGGGGCCCCACCGCAACGCATCAAATGGTGCGCCCCCATATGGTCTCGGGAGATAGGGCGCGCGGCTACGCAACACCGACACGCCTTTCCTCCCGTGTCCGCGCCTGACTGCGAGGGACAGACAGAACTGTCCCCCGCACCTGCACCTTGGGACGCATCCTACGCAGGCCTCACCCAAGCCCACGTGGAGCGTCCACTCCCGGGATCCCGCTTAGCTTCACCGTGGGTGTCCAAACCACGGTTACTGAGCCCACCACGATAAGGTGGAGATCCCCTGCCGAAGCATTCGTCGCCACCCTCCGACGGGCATTGGCCCGCCAGATGGTTAGGTGGGCCCTGAACGAAACCCCCTTGGTGGCGGATTAAGGTGTTGGGCTCCGCCGCCAAAACTCCCAGCGGCCGCAGAGGATAGGGAGGACGGCAACGCAACACCGCACCTCCTCTTCCTCTGCGGCCCCACCGCGACGCATCGAATGGTGCGCCCCCATTTGGTCACTGGAGATAGGGCACGCGGCAACGCAACACCGACACGCCTCTCCTCCCGCGACTGCACCCGACTGCGAGGGACAGACAGAACTGTCCCCCGCACCCGCACCGTTGGACGCATCCTGCGCAGGCCCCTCCAAGCCCACGCGGAGCGTCCCCTCCTGGATCCCTCTTAGCTTCACCGCGGTTGACCAATCCACGGTTACTGAGCCCCCTCACCACGACAAGGTGGAGATCCCACGGGGGGGACTCTTATTCTACCTGGTACTATGTTTATTATTTCTATATCAAATGTATGATAAGTAGCAATTGATTGTCTAACAAGAAACGCCAAAAGATATTTTTTAATTTATAATAAAAATGACTTTATTCAATAAAATAAACGTCACATGTTACATAGGAAAGTATTACATTAAAAATAATTAAACACGATTACGTATTAAATATTCAAAAGGGTACCTTATAAACAACTTCAAATAACAACATCAAAATTACAGTTGCTCATGTTGCCTGTTGCAACCCAACGTAATACAAATACTTGATAACAATATGTTGGCTCCTATCCCCGGGCAGACTGCGGAACAATAGAGGATCCCTCGGTGACGACACAACAAGAAACACTCGACATGCATTGTCAATGTTATACTTAATTCTGTTCATGCCGTATTAATGTTCAAATTGACAAAGTTTGTTTCTTACTTACTTGCTCTCTCAAGTACTGGATTTAAGACAAGCTGTGATTAAAATTATAGTCTGCCTTCTAAGCCTGTAATACTTATTTCGTTACAATCGTCGTTCAAGTCACAAATATTAAGGCTATAATTTCTGTTTTATTGAATTTAAACGATTCAGGATGGGTGTAATATTACACCTCTGCCTACCAATTCGGGGATAGAGGCGTGAGTCTATAATAATACTAATCCCTACTAATATTATAAATTCGAAAGTGTGTATGTAAGTATGTTCCGTTTTTACGCTAAAACGGCTGAACCGATTTCGTTGAAATTTAATATAGAGATATATTGGACCATGGAGACGGACATAGGCTACAATTATACAATATATAAGTTGCAAAAAATAAACTGGGAAGGATTGTCGGGAGGGTAGAAGTTTGTACGGCACAAATTTACCTCTTGGAAGGAAGAACGCATGCACTAATAATTGAGTGCTGCGCATGTGCTAACACATATCTGTCAGTACTGTCACGTCATACATAATGTCATATTGTGCACTTTGATTAAATTGTACGCATATGTAAACTAATAATTATACAATATAATAAGCTTAAACGGCTGAAACGATTTTCCCTACTAATATAAAATATGCAAAAATGTTTATAGAGATATTGAACATGTATTAGAACATGGCTTTGACAATTTGTATGCAAGGTGATGTTATTCCTCCTATGTATTACCTTTCGAGTGCTTTCGGTAGATAACGCTAGATAATGACATGGAAACTGACCGAGTTACTTTGTACCCTACCCTATAGAGTTTCTGAAGTCTTTAAAATAATCAGGAGTGTCTTCACACAACTTGAGACTGAAAGTAGATTTGTGTTACCCCGAATTTAACGCGCGCGAAGTGGCAGGCAAAAGCTAGTAAATAATATAAACGATTCGGAATAGGTAGTTCCCATACACTGTTTATTAAATATTGTAGACGGTCGGTAAAAAGGTCTTTCAAAAGCATTAGCGTTTTGATGTTAAATGTTTTTCTGTAGCCATAAGGATTATTTTGCGGTTCCAACATACAAACTCATCATCACCGTCATCTCAGCATATACGAAAATTTTCACCTTTGAGTATCAGATTTTGTAGCATGACCCAATTTGACAACATGTATGTAAAAGCTTTTCCTCGGAGTGGCGACCATCTGACCTTTGATAATCGGGAATGTAGTTATTATGTATTAATTGGAATTTATAAATTTATATAACTACTAGAGGACGCCAGCAGCTACGCCTGCATTTTTTTTAAATTTACCCGTTTTGGCCGATCCCGTGGGTATTTCGGGAAATCCCTTCTTAGTGCACCCCTACGGTCTCCAAGGAACACACATGTCAAATTTCAGCTTCCTGCGTCCAATAGTTTCGGCTGTAGCGTGTCTGTCAGTCAGTCAGTAACGCAAGGATTTTATATATTAAGATGATTATTTTTACAGTAGTAAGTATTATCAAATATCTAACGTACTGTAACGACTATCATAGATCTTTATGACAGCCAGAACTTTTTGTGGCACGACGAAGTTTGGAGGGATGTACCTTTTATGGCCAGGCATCCATCGTTAAACTAGATTGAGACAAAAGCACTTAACCTCGCGAATCGATAGACTCATGCGGCCACAACTTTGCCACACATACGCTCCACTTAACACTTAACCACAACCTTAATTAGTTGCAATATGTCACTAAATTAAATAAAAATTATCTAGGATAAGGTTAGTCTAAGAAGGTTTTATAAGTTAACGAGTAATAGACGACAAACTTAAACATATTTTAACTACTAAAAAAACATTATTTTACACATTCAGTGTTTTTTTTTTATTCTGCTTTAATCCCTATAATCTTAGTACAATGAGAAAGGGTAACTATGAAGAGCGAGTACCTTTAAGTCTGGGTGGCCCAGCACACGCTGGCCCGCTGTCTTCAGTGGAACACAGAAATGTGGTTTCGAGTTGGAATCGCACCTACAACACTTGGCGCAACGTTAAACGGCCGGGGCGACTACTCAAAACACTACATAGCGTACAGCAAACTAAAAACATTCTACACCCACCATCGATAAGTAAATACGTGGCGTTAAACATGTAGACAAGTGGAGTGATGTCGCAAACTGGAGACATATTGAACAACTCTGTTACCAGAACGGATTTATTGATGCGATACATTGAAAGAAAAATAGTTAACAATTTGTTAGTGCCGACGTGTCTACTCTCAGGATACAAGTGTTTGTGGGTGTGACGAATTGTTCCCAAATTCGGTAAAAATTTGAAGACATTCGTCGCATTACACGATTTAGGTAGGTACAAAAATATTCAGAGAGTAGTTAAAAAAGGTTCTGCCTCAGAATTTGAATAGGGAGAGGAAAGAGGATTAGGCAGATTTTATTCTGCGTGGTTGCGGTGTGATTTTATATTTGACGATCCTGAAAACATTATTTTAAGACTTTACCATAAGGCAAATATCCGTCTGTGTCGATATAAAACAGTGAATTATTGGCTGTTTAATAACCAAACAACCAATATATTCAAGCAGAAATTGCTTATAAGAAATAGTTAGCAAGTAATATCAGTATTAATATTGACTTATGTCACATTAGAGGCCAGTATATGTAACTAGTGATGGTCCCATGTGATCAAACCCACAGTTGTAGATATGTTAAAGCCATCGAATTTAGCTAGCTTTATTATTAAAGTAACAATTCGTTTCGCAATTTATACGAAAGCAGTATTTTATAAACTAATACACATATTTGCCGTACACAAATAAATATACTTATTTGCCTGTATAATATTAGTAGAAATAATTATAAGTTACTATAATAAAAGTATATAAGTATAAATAATATAGAGTTCGGATTAATGAATGGATGCTAAATCCGTACAGCTTTGTTTGGGGCTTGCGTTAATTACAAGCAGCGTTTACCTACTGGGAATATTCTACTCACACCAAATAAAACTTGTCTTATCTGGAGGAACTATATGCACAAAGTAATAAGGTATTCACACCATACCTGTCAGAGATCGATAAATTGTAGGTATGCTTGTACGGTGTTTCAAAATATCCAATCTAATATAGTTTTGACTAGCTGTTCCACGCTGATTTACGCGTTATTTTCGGTATCTCGATAACAATGCCACCTACGGAGCGGAAATTATAGCCTATATGTAGCCCTACAAAGTCCTCTATCTCCCACTGCTACACTACACTTAATGCTATTATAAGCGTAGCGTTTGCGTTTACGTTCCTAGGATTATAAAACAGCTTAGAAAATAGTTATATCAGCCTTGTTTTAATCTGCCCCACTGCTGGGCACCCGCTTCTTCTCACTTCGCGAAGTTTAGACCATAGTCCACAGTGCTGGCCAAGTGCAGGTTGGCAGGCTTAAAATGATGTACTATAACATGTTAAAATCAATTTACTCTTGGAAACCACTACAAGAAATTCCAATACGTTTCCTTCACTTCCAATACGAAATGAAGATTTGAGTCCATTTGGCCGAAATGAACCAAGTCAGCCTTATTATTTTACACAATGCAACGTTAATTACTAATGATATATTTTTTTATAATAAACGTATTCCATTATAATTTAAATTTGTGTAAGGTTACAGTTTCTTTTTTCTATTATTGGGGTTTTATGAATAGTCATGAAATAATTACAATTTTTATTGTAAGTAAAAAGGCTTGGCACCTAATGAATCTTTATTGTCTTCAAAAGCGCAAAGGTTTTGTAAAACAAATTTCAAAATTGATTGAGCTAAATATAATTTACATAAAAAAACACTGTAATAGAAAATCTAGTGGTACTGAAGGCTAATTTAGTACGCAACAATATCTTAGCTTAATATAAAATATTAGTAATACACTAAAAAACAAAGCAGAATACTTTAACTTTTGAATTCCAAATGGAATATTTATTTACTTCATCAACAGTCTGTATGCCTAAATAAACAATATGGAGAATTAGAACCACAACAAAGAATTCACACAAAAATATGTGCTTTATAAATTTTAATAAAATTCCTACTATCAAAAATGTAGACCCAAGCAACCCTACCGTTGATATATTATGAGTTGTTCGCACTCCGTTAGTTTTGTACCAATTTTCGCGAGACGGGAACTACAGACAGATCGTACAACTTATGTTGTTGGTCGGCTACATCCCCGTCATATGTAACGTTACCATTACGTTGCTAAATAACGGTTATAAATTCAGCGTCTTCATAAATACTCCGGCTTATTACGTACGCCGACGTATGTGTATATGCGTCTTAATATACCGTTATTTATTGAGAATAATCTGTTACAATTACTAATATTACTTAAGTGTTCATATTTTTATTCGTATGACTTTCTGACCTTTAAAAGCCTGGTATTTCTTGCTATCGTCAATTAGACTTTTAATGTCATCCTACATTCGCGACCTTGAAGCTGTATTTGTATTACGTGCAGATTACGTACTACTGAAGTATTCAAAACAACATGCGGTTTCGGCCTTATTTAATAGGTGAGAATTTTACAGGTGAGTAACAACATGATTAATGTGTGCAGGTGATGCGTATATATAAAATATTTTGTATTATGGCATTCCCTGGGAATGATAATGTCTAAATTATCTCATTAAAGGTAACAATTTTGGCCAAAGTCAAATATGTAGGTACTTACATATGAAATTGCTGCTTCACCTTGATGGACTAAAATGCAATGTTTGAAATTCTATGTTATCGATTATATAGTCACCATCATTATCATCTGTCTGCCATAGTCCACTGCTAGATGTAGGCCTCTCCAGATTATGTAGTAAATTGCCTAAATAACAAAATGAGTCCTTATCAGTTGAAGCAAGATTAGGTAAGAGAAATGCCAGGGACTACTACTAAGTAGTCCCACTAGCTCGTCCGTGCTAGTGCACTACTACTAAGTAGTAGTTCGCACGGACGAGCCTTGTAGTGATGGAGCAGTGGAGCAGCAGGCTATAATTGTTGATTAGTCCTGTATGTTGAAAGACTAGCTTTTTTATATGTATATTATATGCCTATTAGCCCACCACATACTCGCCAATACAATTTTTGATATACCATATTTCGCTAGAAACCGATCTTGCCTGACTCACTACGACTGCGGCGACAGAGACTGTATCATCACAAATAATTATATTGTGCAGAATCAGCACAGCCCATGTGCCGTACTCACTTAAGGTTTAATTCCTATGCATCTACATTTCTAGAAATTTTAAGTTCCTTGATTTACTGAAAATAAAGTAAGATTGTCACGTTATTTCCATCAAAGACTGCCGCCAATACTGCTGTTGTTTGCGATGAAAACTCTTCGAGTGCAATGCTCAATGCATGATTGTCAACTGCGGTCGTTGACGGAGATCGTTCTTTACATCAGTATTTCCAGAAAGCAAACACGCACCGTGAGTTTACTTGCGGTGGAAATGCCATACAGATCATTAATTCTCTAGTGGTATCAGCAGCACCGATACCACGGTTGAACTCATTTAAAAACAATCTGTTATTTCAACCTTTCTCTTGTTGGAAACATACCAATATCAAAGCGAAACTAAAATTAAATAATAGAAACAAAATCCTGTAGAAATATAATAGTAACCTTAACACATGCAGATTAAAATATTTTTATGTAAGGATCTCAAGAGTTTTCAATTCACATAATTCTGAACTACGGATTTGATTTTCTTTTATTTAGATATGGAGTACATACTAATAATCCAGATGTACAACATACGTAAGTAATAATGCGGCTTATTGGTATTCATTATTTAACTCCAATATAGAAATTACGCATAGATTTTTGTATTGTTATTACATACTATTTCAATAATAATATTTATTTATTTATTTTTCTATTTAAGACTTCTTGTACAAAACAAAATAATTTGTGAAAAGGCGGACTTAATGCCCAAGGCATTCTCTACCAGTCAACCTTTGGGTGGTGCAGAGACAAATCAAGGCGTGTGCTAAAACTGCATGTAAACTACTAATCATACATACATACATACATAGACTCACGCCTGTTTCCCCGAAGGGGTAGGCAGAGGCATATTAAACGCCCACTTTTCGCCAGTGTTTTGATCCCACGTAATAGGTGGCGAGCCTATTGGCGCTTATTGGGACATTTTGTTTGCCAGAGCCTCGTCCGTTGATCGGCAGGTGCACCACTTGCAGGTGAGGTTGGCATGGGACCCTAAGTTCTTGGTGGGAACCCTATGCACTGAAACTACTAATCAAGATACATAAAATATTATGTATAAATATTATATACATATAATTTATTATTTATTACATTATAAAATAAATACTGTACATACCTACAATACATATTCAAATTCAAATTCAATTTATTCTGTTAAATAAAAAGGTATAATTTACTTATTTAGAGTATAAAAGCTAAGTTTAGGATCCTTATATAAGATTATATACCTGAACTAGGATAAACCTGTGTTTCAGGCGATAAGGGCTAATTAGATACTGTAAAATATATAATCACTTACTTACTACAATATTACGTACGTCATGTTTTAATACACTAATACTAGATCTATAATATCTTATGAATAATTACAACTAATAAATTGAGGTAAAGGTGTATTGTGTTGAGATAATTATTTTAACACAATTAATAATTGTTCTGTATCTTCGTAGGACATATTCAGAAGGATATTGTTGACAATTTTGTTGCATTTGAATATATATCCTTACTTATATAATTATAATATACATACACATAAATATACTAGGAAGATGATTCTGCCGATTGTTCGAATAACTGCCGTCGTAAACTAGCTTTAAAAAGTTCATGACAAGAGGACATCCTAATTTCGAGAGAGAGTGCATATCACAGAAGAATAACCTGGATGTAGAAAGACAAATGAACGAGATTAGAGGTATGAGGAGGACAGAGAAGAAGAAAATTATTGGTAGAGCGGAGATTTTTATCATGGCTGCTGCAGAGATATTGAAATTGAGGGGATAGATAAGACGGGACATTTGGAGATGTTAAAATAGAATATAGTGTAGTGAGCGTACGTAGATTACAACATGCACGGATAGCCATCGTTCGCCATCGTAATTTGGAGCGGTGAGCGGTAACGCGGTCATATTTACGGAGATTGAAAATGAACCGAATGCAATTATTGAAAAGTCGGTCAAGTTTGTTGAGTAGATCTGCAATCAAGTCGAGATAACATACATTACCATAGTTGATAATAGGAAAAATCAAAGTTTGCACAAGCATTGTTTTTATTGTAGTTGGCAGGAAATTCTTAAGGCGATAGAGAGATCGCAGTGTTCCCGTGACCTTTTCATTGACACTCGCAATCTGTGCACGCCAGTCAAGAGCAGCATCAAGATGAACGCCGAGATACTTTACACTGCGACTAAAAGGTATGACAGATCCGTTAAATATAATGGGGCGAAGGGCCTTTACATCCACTTTGCACTTTATACGTTGGCTTCCTATTAATATGGCTTAGCATTTATCAGGATTCACTGACAGGCCAAATCTGTCAGACCAGTCCCGAATCGTGTCCAGATGTCTACTCTTGCCTGGGCGTAGATCTGAAGGTCATCGGCATATATATGATACGAACTGTGAAGATTGGAGGTAAGAAGATTTATAAACAATGAGAAGAGAAGAGGAGAAATAATACCGCCTTGAGGAACGCCAGAGTCAGTATCACGCTAAGTTGATGAGAGTTCATTTACGCGAACTGACTGATGTCGTCTTCGTAGATAAGAAGAGAACCATTCCAGC
This sequence comes from Euclidia mi, assembly GCA_944739405.2. NCBI lineage: Eukaryota > Metazoa > Arthropoda > Insecta > Lepidoptera > Erebidae > Euclidia > Euclidia mi. The sequence continues at coordinate 38,418,698 of OX123189.2, forward strand.
ATGTCAGGTGAAATCATGTAGTGGGAGAGGACGGCCAGGAGGATATCGTGGCTAGCGGTGCCGAAGGCGTTTGAAAAATCCACCAAGACCAATACTGTGATCTTGGTATCCTCCACACCCGCCCTGATATCGCCAGTCACTTTCAGTAATGCCGAGACAGTGCTATGGCCGGATCTGAAACCAGATTGTAGTGGAGACAGAATGTGGTTTTTGGAAACAAACCCGGACAGCTGTTTATGACCGTTCGTCATGTTGTCCATCTGACTGTAGGTAGTAAAATGACGATTTATATCGTCCAACTCAATCATCATAGGAAATTTGTCTGCCAACCGATGTTTCCCAATAACTGCCTAAAACGTCCCAAACACAAAATGAAGAAAAGTCTAGATTATCAAGGATATGTCGGCGTTTAGCGTTACGTTTCATCTGATTGCATCGGTTCTTGGCAGCTTTAAAAGAGGTCCAGTTAAAGTCGCATCGCTCCTTTCGGTATTTCCGAAACGCTCGGTCTCTGCGTCTCATCGCCATCCGAACCCGCTCTGTCATCCAAGGTGCCGGAGGTCGCCTCGGTTTAATTTTCTTAATGGGAGCATGAGCGTCATATAAGTTGATAACTGCCTCATTAAACAGTTGGACCTTATCGTCGACTGAGCTAGCTTCAATAACAACATTCGTCCAGACTATCTCCGAAGCATCCAACCGTAACCTATCGATATCCATGCGGGCAAATTTCGCGAAAATTGGGCGCAGGTTTAGGAGGTTTAAGGACATAGGAAAAGTAAATGAGGTCATGATAAGAGAAGCCCGGGGCAGGATATTGGCCGTGGGATGAAGCGAGGGAAGGAATAGAGGTAATGATTATATCTAACCAGGTGTCTTCCCTATTCGGGTTGTGGTGAGTGGCTTGAAGAGGTAAGACATGTAGATTGGCAGACTCGAGGATGCGGAGAAGGTGTAGTGAACTAGAAGAATGAAGGGATAGGAGGTCAGTGTTGAAATCGCCCATGATGATGTAATGTGAATACTCAGACCCCAAGGATTCTAGAACCAATTCTAAGTCGGTGAAGTAATTGATGGTAGGTGGACAGTAAACAACCTCAAGAACCAATTTAGTTCCCCTGACCCAAACCTCAATGAAAAGAAATTCCGCAGCACCAGAATACTGTGAAGGGGATAAAGCGATGATTTTACTGCGCAGATATATAGCTACAACACCGCCTCTCTTGTCAATCCGGTCATTCCTAATGAGAACAAAACCTGGGAGAGGGTAGCCAGTAGGGAGAAGAGGAGGTTTAAGCCAGCTCTCGGAAATTAAGATGGCATGAACATTAGTACCAGTAGACACCTCAACCAGATCACTAAAGTGGCTAGGTAAACTTTGCGCATTTACATGACATACATGAAATAAACGGCTTGGACACGCATTGAAATGTTGACGTAAAATGTCACTCAGTGTCAGATCATCTAATGAGCAAAAGCTGTCATTGGCAGATAATTGAGTAGAATCATTGACAGAGTAGAATTAACAATCTTCAGTTAAAAACATTAATAAATAATAAGATAAATAATATAATTATACTTACACTAAACTAGATAGAAGACTTAATAAAATAATATTAACTTAATTATATTAAACAAAGTCTGTCTTCTGTCTGTCTGTCCATATGTATGCTTAAATCTTAAAAACTACGCAACGGATTTTAATACGGTTTTTTTTAATAGATAGAATGATTGAACAGGACGATTTATATGTATAATTGACGCGGGCGATGCCGCTGGCGACGTCGAGCACATATATAAATAAGATTGTTTGGTGCGATTGCCAAGTCAATCTATTTATTTAAGATCCCTTAAGTAGGGACTGAAATAATTAATAACCGACTTGGTATTACATGGATCTCACAACTTTTTGCGGTAGAAGAACTGAGTAGCAAAACTTGTTTTTTTTTGACGAGTATAGTTTTTTATGGGACCTCATTTCTTTTTGTAAATAGTCCTACTTTTCCCTTTCCGGTACCTTTCTAGTTATTGTATACCATTAACGAATTTTCTTAAAGCCCTAAATGCAAATGTTACTTTGTAATCTTATATATATGGGATAACAATAGCTTACCCTTTACGCAAAGAAATAATAAAACAATTTTCGGTATAAATTTACATTACAATGAAGTACAAGGGGAAATGAATATTCATACAAAAGATCGTTTGAAAGGCAATTGTGAAATGGTATCGATACTCAACGTCATTTTTTTCTTCCGAGGACGGTATTCTAAAATCTATCTATCCTTCTTTCTTATTAAAGACATTGATTTCTCGTGTACTGAAGACGGTTCTGACTAGAGTGCCTCTTTATATTCAATGGGCTGTCATTTTCATATTCATTACAGAATTGAAATGTTTTAATGATTCTGAGTTAGGCCAAAGTATTAACGGAAGAATACTTAGCATGAAAGTAAAACTGGAACAGCGATATTTGTTGAAGAAACCAGTTACATCCCCATTGATACGAGGCTACTTTTAAGTAATTCCTTAAGAACAAGTTTGCTAAGGTGTAATCCTTAGCAAACTTGTGATTAACACAAGAATGCCAATTCTTGTATTTTATCATGCTATGTTTTGAACGAAACAAGTTTCGATTTTGAATTGACTCGCAAATGGTATTCTGCTTACTTAATGTCATTAACGCCTAATTTGATACGTATAGTTCGGCGTTGATATCATTTTAATATCAGTTAATTTAGGAGAATACCATTTATGACGTAAGTATGACACTGACACTAGATCGAATCTGCATTTGAACAAATATAATTACGGGAATTGGCCGTCAGTCCTCCTCCTCAATCGTCAGGCCGTTTTGTTAAATATGTCTGAGGTAGCCGCACGAAACAAATATAATTATGTGGATATTACGAGGGTCAAACTGAAAGTTCTTAGAAAATCAAAAACTGATTACATTAGCCAGTTATTAGTTTTATTATATCTTTTCAAAATATTGTCCATTGACGTCAATACACCGCTGCATGCTATGGAACCACTGGGAAAAGCACTTTGCCCACTCGTCCTTAGGGGTCTCTTCAATAGCATCGCGATACGCAGCCACCGCTTCTTCAGCATTCATAAACCGCTTTCCTTTAAGTTTTTCTTTAATTTTTGGAAATAAATAAAAATCACAAGGCGCGAGGTCGGGGCTATACGGCGGGTGACCCAGTAATTCAACGTTTGATGTCGCCAAATAGTCGATCGTTCGCTTGGCGGTGTGCGACGAGGCGTTGTCGTGGTGAAGGAGGATCCTACTGCGAGGTCGTTTCTCTCGAACTTTTTCCAAGACAAGTGGCAAACAATTGGTAGTGTACCATTCTGCAGAAACTGTTTTTTGATCCTCTAACACAATTGTTGCGAAATGACCTATCCTTCCAAAGAACGAGGCCACCATTTTTTTCCCGCACTTCGATCTCTCTTCACTTTAGTTGGCAACTCCTCGAAAGGAAACACCCACTGAACAGATTGTCTTTTGGTTTCAGGATCATAACAGTAAATCCAGCTTTCGTCACCTGTTAGTATGTCGAACACAGCATTTGAGTCACCTCCGATAAATCTTTCAATCATTTTACGGCACCAATCCACACGATGGAGTTTTTGAGCCTTAGTCAAATTATGAGGTATCCACCGGGCGCAAAGCTTCCTGACCGCTAAATGTTCGTGGAGGATTTTGTGCACTTGATTCATACCGATGCCTAAGCTTGTCCGAATCTGCTGATAGGTCACTCTTTTGTCAGTCTCTATCATACGCCGCACAACACAGATGTTATTTTCAGTCGTCGCCGTAGAAGGCCGTCCCTCACGTACATCATCAGTGAGATTAGTGCGACCACGTTTAAACTCATTAAACCAGTTGTAAACAGTCGCACGAGATGGGGCTTCATCGTGAAAGGCCAATCGTAGTCTATCATAACTTTCTTGTTGACTTAAATGACATCGAAAGTCATAAAAAATCATTGCACGAAAATTTTCTCGTGTTAAATTCATGTTGACGTGACACAGACAATTTTCAATTTGCCGCCAAATCGTAAAACAAATGACAAATGAATAAAATATATACTCAGTAATATTGGCAAAGAGTTCCATTTTTAAATTTTAGAATATTTTTTTTATTATATTGTTTATAAGTGGCCAGTTCTAAGAACTTTCAGTTTGACCCTCGTACTTGTTGCATATGGAAATTTATACATTATTCAAAAATCTCGAGCTCGCCGCCTTATGGCCGTGATTGCGGCCATAAGGCGTGTCAACCACGAATACTATTTTATAAAATACCTATAAAACGCAATACAATCGCGCACTTTGCCGCAACCGCCAAGGAGAATCAGCCCTGGCCAGTATCTTTTTTTTTTCCAGTGACTGAGCCAAAATAACTCCTTTTACTAAACTTTCACGCACAGACTAACTAGCAGTGTTAAGCTTAATAGAAAATACGCAATGGTGAATCATGCGTGCTGAAGAGATGGAAAGAGTATTTTGAAAGTTTATTTGAAAGAACGGCGATAGAGACATCGATCGACGAAATGAATAATAGCAATAATGAAAGCGATATTGGTGTGGTTGAGATTGGGACGGCGCTAGCAAGTATGAAATTAGGTAAGGCTGCAGGATATGATAGGATTACAGTTGAAATACTGACAAATACTGGCTGGACAGGGCATCATAGTTGGTCAGCTGCAGCACTTATTTAACTTGTGCTGGAGCACCGGCCGAGTACCTGATGACTGGGCCACAGCGGTGGTTGTGCCTCTTTATAAGGGAAAAGGCTCGCAACAAGACTGCAAGAACTATAGAGGTATTAGCCTTCTCAGCATTGTTGGCAAATTGTATGCGAAGGTACTGATTGAAAGAGTTACGGAAGTAACCGACAAGAAAATATGGGATGTACAAGCAGGATTCCGAAAGGGTATGGGGTGCACGGATCAAGTATTTTCCTTGCAGTGCATAGCCGAAAAATTCTTGGCCAAAGGTCAAAAGGTCTATTGCGCATTCGTGGATTTGGAAAAGGCTTACGATAAAGTGGTGAGGAATGAAATGTGGTCGGTACTGTTGATGTATGGGGTGAACAGCAGCCTCATACGAGCTTTAAAATCCCTTTATGAGGATTCTAGAGCTTGTGTGAGGATAAATGGGTCGTACATTGATTGGCTTACCATCGAGACAGGTGTAAGACAGGGATTTGTAGCGTCGCCGTGGCTGTTTAACCTCTTCATGGACAGTTGTTTGCAAGATTTGAAAAATAGCGACTGTGGATTAAGGATGAATGAGTTACTTGTCAAATGCCTGGTTTATGCTGATGATCAGGTAATACTTGCGTCTTTAGCGGAGGAGTTGCAGGAGATGGTGGCAATCATGCATGGTGCTTTAGGGAGGAAAGGAATGAAAGTGAAAATGAGCAAGACGAAAGTTATGGTTTTTGAAGAGAAGGAATGTGTTACGGCTTGTAATGTTATGATCGATGGACAACGTGTGGAGCAAGTAAATTATTTTGTATATTTAGGTAATTTTTTTACTAGGAATAGTAAGAATGAAGAAGATATTGAAAGAAGGGTTAATGCAGGTAATAGGGTGAATAGAGCTTTGAAGGTTTTTATGAACACTGAAAACGTGTCCAAAAAGTCACGTTTGGCTGTGCACAGAGGGGTGTTAGTACCTACACTTATGTATGGTAGTGACAATTGGGTATGGCAGTATAGACATGAAAGTAGAATAAATGCCGTAGAAATGAGAGCACTGAGAAGTATGTGTAGAGTGTCTTTGAACGACAGAGTAAAGAATTGTATGATAAGAGAGTGTTGTGAGGTAAAAGAAGATGTAGTAACAACTATTAAGAAAGGTATGCTAAGGTGGTTTGGACACATGGAGAGGATGGATGACGAAAAACTGACCAAGAAGTTATATAAGTCAAGTGTGTATGTGACAGGAGGAAGGAGAAGATCTAGACGGACGTTCTGTGACCAGATTGGAGACATCCTAAAAAAAGGACAGGTTAGAAGTACCCTTAACCAAAGAGCATGCATGAGAAATATGATGGGAGTGAGTGAAGCAAGAGAGATATGTAAGGATCGTTGCAAATGGCCTTCCGTAGTCTCTGCCTACCCCTCCGGAAAACAGGTGTGAGTCTATGTATGTATGTAGAAAAAGTAGCAGCGCTATAGACTTTGTAAACAAGAAAATTAAACAGGATTAAGCGCCTTTATATTTACCACGAAAGACGCTACTCCTTATTAAGGAAGGAATACATTGACGCAGTTCCAGCCATTTAAGAAGACCAAGTACTGTTTAATTGCACCGGCATAAATTGTCTTTTGAATAGATAATTTCTCCGCACCGTTTTATGGGCAACTCGTAAAATCTGCAACCTTTCAGCCGCGGTGTGTATCCATTAACGCTAAGATTAGGTTCTATAATCCTTTGTAATCAACATGTTGATTTACTAATTTGCTATGGATTATTTGGTTATGGATTATTCACATATTTTATCACGTATTTATTAACATATTATGTAGAAACATTGAAGACGACTATTTAACAAATCAGTATGAACACTCATTTTATTTGATTTAACCGTGAAATATACAATCACAATTGCCCTACGTGATCAAGTTGCGCTGATGTTTGTTTTTCTTTGTGTCTTTTACTTTTACTTGTTATGATGAAATTACATGATGAATGGATCAAGACTTATTCCGATAACTATCAGAGATTAAATAATTATACTTTTTAATAGATAACCAACACGCTCGCCTAAGGGCCGGTTTTTTGATCCGTAGTCAAACACAGTATGACCATTTGTTAGATTAACCATAGTCAACCAGTCAACTAATGGTTAAAGCGCTATTACGTTTTTCAATGTCTATTTTAAGTATAGTCAATCTTAACCGTTGGCTATAATATTGCCAGTGTAATGAAAGATCATTTCCAAAGAGCAGCTGTGGTTTTTTCATGGGTAATATTTTTCTTGTGACAAGACTGGCCAGAGAGTTTGGACTAGGAAGGTTTTATTTCTTTGAGACTGGCCTTGTGAGTGAACAGAACAGAAACGAAATGTTTTTTTTGACAGTCTAGATATTGTCAAATCTATCAATCAAACACGGATAATCCTCAAAGTAAGGAATATAGTCTAAGGGATAATCAAACAATTTTTCGAGAATACTGTTATTATTTTCACTCGTGTTATTACACTAATAGTGTTAATAAATCGTTCGGAGTTTTTGCCTTGAATGCATTATCTTAAAAATGTCAGGAAACAGCCAACAATCAAACAAGTAAGTATTACCTATCATGTTTATCACCGAAATCACAAGAGTTATATCTCGTGTTTCATTAACATACTCGTAAATGCTTAAATAATAAATAATTAATTGACACACAACGAATAGTTTTGTAACGTTTTGTTTTTCAATTCAAGGGACCGCAGCTGTAATTTCTCTAAAGAAGAAACTAATAAGTTGATGTTGCTTCTAAAAGATTACCCAGTAATAAGTAGTAAAAAAACGGACCACGCCAGTAACCAACCAAAAAAAGGAGCTGCTTGGAGATTGCTCACCGAAAAATTTAATTCCGATGCGGGAAGATATCGCAGCACAAAGCAGTTGCAGCAAAAGTTTAATAATATGAAAAATACTGCAAGAAAGGTATCTACCAAGTAATCTATTCCCCGTGAGTTTACAGTTTCATGCTATAATGTAGAGTATACTTAATTATTGTTTTAATTTAGGAAATGGCAGCAGAGAAGTATGGCAGGCGGTTAACTGGAGGGGGACCAGCCCCTCCGCCACCATCAGAAACCACCGAGTGGTTAAATTCTATTATGGGAGAGTCCATATCTGGTCTTCCAGCAATATATGACAGTGATGCTTTGGGTATGGATAATGAATATACCAACATATTAATAATTCATACACATAGCTATTTGACGTATATTTATTCCAAAGGTGTTTTTATTTTACAGAAAATACACTAGTAGATGTGGTGCCAGATAATCTTGACAACACAGAAAATGTCAAGTTAGATTTACCGAGAGAGTGTAAGTACTAGGGTTCATCTATAATATTTATACTTTTATTATTAATTAATTATATTCTCATTACTAATTACAGGTATGCCTAAAACAAGTTCTGTTGAGGTTGATACAAATATTGTGTTCACTGAGTCCGAGGATCTCTTGAAAGAAAATGTATCTAACAATATTAGTAAGTATTATTTTTTCATTGATGCATATTCTTTTGTTTAACAAAATGGTTTTACAAATTTAAATTTTTTCCAGGACCAGACTTTGACTCATCAACGCCAAAGGCCATGCTGCGAAAACCAGTGTCAAAAGAGCTGTGTAAGTTATAGTGTATATTTTTGTGAAAAAGATACATAAAGCTATTTGGTCTTTACTATTTTATGTTTTGTTTCAGCTTTCAATGAAAAGAAAAGAAAGGCTGCTTTCACTTCGTTGGAGACCCGAAAGCGTATAATTTTACAAACAGAAAGTAAAATAGATTGTTTGGCTCAAAAGCAGCTGCGAGAGAGTAATTTGTGCCAGTATGCTAAAGAGGAACACGAACTAAATATGAAACATAAACAAGAACTACATGAACTGGAGTTAGAGATTAAAAAAAAAAATGTATGAATTAATTTTAGAAAAATGTAAATATGAAACTGAAGAGACAAAATTAGATTTTAATAAAGCAAGTACTTCTTAAATACAACCATGTTTTATTTTGTATTAATTGATAAAATAGTCAAGTGTAACACTATCATTATAATTGTAATTAATGAGCACCTTCAGAGTTTAGTAAAGAGGAAAAGTATGTTGATATTAGGTCTCTTCTGTATTGCTGACCATTTTCTGTCACGGGGAAGACAATATTTTCTTGCTCAATCTCTGTTATTGCACTTTCACCACTGGGTAGATCTTCTCTATTCCTTATGCACAGATTATGCAGTATTGCAGTGCTGATAATAATGGCCTGCACATTATCTAATTTTACTCTTAATTGAGAGCCTATGCATGGAAATCTCCTCTTCCACACTTCAAATGTTCTTTCTACTACATTTCTAGTTCTTATTTGGCTCTAATTGTAGAGCCTTTCAGCAGCGTTTTGGGGATCTGCCATTGGTGTTAGCAAATATTTCTTTAATGCATAGCCCTGATCTCCCAAAAGACTGCACCTGTCTAGTTGTTGGAAGTACATTAAATATTTAACTCTGCTGTTATTGAAGATAGTGCTGTCGTGTACAGAGCCTGGCCATCTTGCAACTATATCCCTTATTTTTAGGTGAGCATCTGCTACTACCTGGGTGTTTATAGAAAATACGTCCTTTCTATTCCTATAAAGCTCAACATTATCACCCCCTGAAATGAAATCAAGTATTTAGTTCAAATAGTACATAAGTATTTATATTCTTTAAATTCGTTGATGAGGTTAGGTAGAGTTCAATTAAAGATGTAGGTAAACTGTACGTACTTACCTTGTGGTGGAAGTTTTTAGATAGGTTCCAATTTCACCGATTAACCACATAGCTGTTTCCTTTGATAGCCGATACCGCTGGCAAAAGTCTACACTATCCCAGGTATCCAAGGGTGGGTTACGTGGTCTAAAAATTTTCGGCCTCCTCATTAAAACGTTCTCCGCAAAAATATCATCGTCTGATGAACTTTCCGACATAATATCAAAGTATCTAACGATGTTTAAATTCATGTTGGTTGAATTATGTAGATATACAGAATATTTGAGCAATTTGACGTTGTCAACAAACTAGTAACTAGTGAGTTAACCAACCGCCATATTGTCAACTCTCCAACTTTGGATGGTGAGATTTTTTAACTATTAGTCAATTATTTAACCTTTGGTTATGCTAACAATTGATCAAAAAACGCATTTTGACGAAATTTAGCCAATAGGCGGGTCCACACAGACCGAGCAGCCTCGCGCGGAAAATGCTTCGCGAGGCTGCTCGGTCTGTGAGGACGTGGCTCGGTCGAGGAAAGCGCACGGCAGCCGCGGCCGGCCGCACGCGTGCGCCCTAGCTACCGAATTAGAGACGTCCACACAGAGCGCGCAGCCTCGCGAGGAATTGGCGCGCGAGGCTGCGCGCTCTGTGTGGACGTGCCCCGGCCGAGGCAAGCGCGTGTGCCGCCGCGGGCGAGCGACCGAGCGACCGAGCCATCGAGTTTGGTTTTTTGTTTTGCCGCGGTCTGGACGCTGTTTCGTGCCTCGCTCGAACATAATAATCCCTACTAAAAATATAAATTCGCAAGTGTGTTTGTATGTTGGACATTTTTTTTATAGACTCACGTCTGTATCCGCGTAAGGATAGGCAGAGTTGTAATATTATTACATCCACATTTCAACATGAAATGTTTAGGTCCCACGTAATAGGGGACGATCCTATCGCCGTTAACGGGCACATCAGCAGACTCCGTGCTGCTTCTGAGAATTCGGGAAAACCCAGTAACACTTTTGCTCGACCCGGGAATCGAACCCGGGACCTCCGCTCAGCAGTCGCATACCCTATTCACTGGTCACTGAATGACGGAGGATACATTCATCATAACATTCTCATCTTTGACGCTATTTATTGTACGAATAATAATCCTTCAGTCTGTGCTTCGGTTACAGTATCCTTGCCTACAGACATTCATTTCCTATAATTCATTCTATATTTTTTCCATGTCTACCTATTCCATCCTTTAGGTATAATAATAATCGACGACCGGTTGGCAAAGCAGGAGTGTAAGCGACTACAACGCCGAAGGTCGCGGGTTCGATTCCCGCTCTTGTCAAACATTTGTGTGCATGAACATGAATGTTTGTCTTGGTCTGGGTGTTTCTATGTATATATTTACAAAAGAAGTAAGTATAAGTAAATATGTATATTATGGCCCATTATTACCATTGTCTAGTACCCAAAGTAGGTACAGCAATTGGCGTCAGTCAGGCAGCCGGCTAGTAAAAACACATGCCACAACCCTATTGCAGTATGACCATTTCCAAGTACTAAATTTAAAAACTAAATTTAAAAATAAGAGAGAGGAGAGACCAACAATCTCACATTGATACGTAGACCGATAGATGGCAAATGTACTATTTCACTCTAATTCACAAGTCGACAATTTGATACATGCGCAATAATACATAATAGATTTTCAACTATATTTTCATGTTCTGAATTCAAACTTTATGACACCTACAATTTTGTTTTTTTCCTACGGTGCTGAGGCTGCCGCGCTCTAGGCCGCGTTCACATTTATCTGATGTAATCTGTCGTGACGGCGTCTGTAGTGTCGCGACAGATAATATCCCGGTCTGCGACAGAGAGGGGGGGGGGACGGTACAGCGCGAATTAAGAGATTGGACTCAGATTAATTGTAAAAAAATACTTTATTTAATTATAGGTAACAGCTTAACAGTATATTTAAAATATAAAATAGTAATCGCTAATGTTAGATCTACAAAGGTATTTATAATAAATTAATGCTAAGATGACAATAAGATTATCTAGATAATTTGGTGGAGAGAGATGTGCTGACGAAGCTAACATTGTTGGGTTCCGTACAGTTAACTCGCGCGACACTACTCGTCAGACTAATGTGGACGCGCCACTGTCTGTCGTAAAGCGTCAGACGCGCGTATGCAATTGTGCGCAATGGACGACGAACTAATTGACTTCCTTTTTATAATATTATTCTTATACAGTACCTATAGATGAGCTACTTGAATACGAAATAATATAATCCTATGTAAATAATTTATGGATATGATTGGATATCTACTTAATCTGAATCGGATAATTCATCAAAAACATTGCGAAAGTGTGAACTCCACGAGAGTCAAGACAGAACTAATTTAAAATTGTGTCAGATCGCGACAGACGGCGACAGACAAATGTGAACGGTAAGTAATTATGACAGAGACCGTCACGAGAGATCACGTCAGATAAATGTGAACGCAGCTTTATTCTATGGCCTCGCTCGTTCGGGGACCGTTTCCTCGCGCGGCAAATGCCTCGCGAGGCTGCTCGCTCTGTGTGGACCCACCTATTGGCTACTATTTTTAACTATTGGTTGGGTTAACTATGGATCAAAAAACCGGCCCTTAAACTGCAGACTTAACTTACTGATTTCAGGTTCTGGTAAAGATTAAGATGAGTTACTGAATAAGTTTTGAATACATCATGCTATCGACTTAGATCACGATTGATAAATAATATTTGATACTAGCTGTTTCTCGCGGTTTCACCCGCGTCCTGAGGGGACTAATTCGCACACCCGGCTAATTTATAGCCTAAGTTACTCCTTGGTACATCAGTTATCCGCTAGTGAAAGTCCCGTCAAAATCGGTCTAGCCATTCCAGAGATCAGCGAGAATAAACATACAGACAGACAGACAAATAGACAGACAGACAAATTGTTAAACATGTCATTTCGGTATATGTAACGTGTATACATCCATATGCATTTAGTAAAAAGCGGTTATTTTAATATTACACACAACAGACACTCTAATTTTATTTATTATGTATAGATATAGATGACGTTTTTTTTAAGATCTGACTCTGAACTGACACCACTTTAGCGACTAACTTCATAATTCGTGTAATTAAATCAGAAAAAACTTTCTAGAACTTCTGAACACGCTAACTACCTCGGTCCGACCTTTTTGCCAAAGGACAATAGCAGATCTCCATACATCAAAATGTCTGAATTTTAATTGAAACGTACAGTAATAAAAAAAATAAAAAATCGGCGTAAGTAACAGAGTCTATAAATGATTCTATTTTCACTCGGGAAACCTGGAAAAAGAAGATATCGATGTTTTAATTTTAAGTTAAGAATGAATGATGTAGGTACGTTTGATTGATTATCAAATGACATATTATGCCAGATTGACATCAAAACGCTGAAAAATATTCTGTACTTAGACTATATATATATATTACTTCCTTACTTTATGATTCTGTAGGATCTAACTGTCACAGTCAAAGACAAAACCAGAGCTGCACATTTTAAATAGATTTTATGTGAAATCGATACAACATTAAAACGATGCTGTGACCTTTTTATTTGATTTAAAAGTTGTTTTGCTTAAAAATATTAGCCTAATGATACAATGTTGATTAAACATTAAATAACTGCATTTTAATAATTATATTTTAAACCAAACCAACCCTATAAAGGTCGATCGTATCGATTACTTATTTAATAATCGATACGGATCAATGCCAAACGTCTAATACTGTCATACCATTGTCTATGGCAACAATCAAATAATAAAGTAGGTACCTAGTTCGTAATCAATTGAAATGCTTTTTATCATCATAAAATACTCCGGCTTTAACGAGAAAACTGAAAATATTAAAAATCGTATAAAAATAACAATTTGTTTTGTTCATATGAAGTTTAAGATCACCACAACAAACCCAGACCAAATTCTGCCTGTACTTTACTGATCGTTTTCCAGTAAAAATCGCTTACCCTCCGTAGTAGACTTTCTGGTAGGTCGTCGATGCCATACTCAAATTATTACTTACAATCACAATTTTAATAAGCTAAGCCGAACGACCTTGACTTTTTACTTCTTTTGAGAAAATGCTATTTAAGCGTTATATGAATGATATTAATTGTGTTGTGATCTTTAACTACATGTTGTCGTTGACAATTGTGCCTAAATTACACAATTCGTCGTACATTACTAAACGGACTAGAATTCCAATGCTTTTAATTGGTCTTTTTCCTTTTAGAAGGCACCTATTAATATAAGAAGGCAGTAGGCACAATTGGATATCATGCAAATTTCTCTTGCAACTTGGCTGTTTTAAGACTTAGCCCTTAATCACAAGTCTAAGACCCCGACTATTCCATTTAAAATGTTCATTAAGCCATATTATAATATGATCCAAAACATAAGAAACTTATTTACTTATGTAATCTAACTTAACGCCTTTCATAATTAATACGCTCTTACCTTCACACTCTGAACATTTTAATTAGTCTGTACTACTCATGAGTTTAGCTCATTTCAATGCATAGATACAAACACATAATATACTTACAAAATTATCGATTTCTAAGAATTTCAGCGTTCAAATTTACATCAATTGAAAATCAAATATTTACGAGACATCACATATTTGAATAAAAATATATGCCTAAATTCATGCACACAGCATTTAATGTAACTCAAAATATTTACAATTTATACAAAATTCGTATGAAATTTTGAACGAAACAAGCTGCTTTCTACGTCGATGTAATCAGATTATACAAAACGCACGTAAATAACTTGAGTAGGTAATTTACATGTCGAACGTTCTCGTGAGACGCGATGATGTTATCATAGCTACGCATGAACTGACGTCTATTTTTGAAGATTTATTTAGAGTATTAATTAATGTTTATATTTGGGCGAGCAAATAGCTTGATATATTTATTCTTTATAGAGTTGGTAGTATCTCTTATGAAAAACTATTTTCTTGCCATAGGTAAAAGTTAGAAGGTTAAAGCCTAGTTTTACTTCTGGATATGCCTTATCTTCCAGGTAAAGTCAAAAGTAAAACGAAATCTGTAGGTATGCGTTATGTGATAATTTAACAGGAACTTAACTGAGAGCGCTGAAACTGGCCGTAAATATACGGAATCATATGACTTAGTAACAAAATTATATAAACCGGTTTATAATATTTATCTTGATTATAAGATAACTATCATAAATCGGATGAATCATGAGGTAATGAAATTTAATTTCATACACAGCCTTAAATTTACAAAAGTATTACAAAAGATTTAACTCGTACTTACGGATTACCTATATCACAGCTTATTTTCGTATAAGTTTTCACATTTTTAGGGTTCCGTACCTCGAAATGAAAAAGCGGAAGCCTTGTAGGATCACTTTGTTGTCTGTTCGTCTGTCAAGACCCATTTTCTCAGAAACGCGTGAAGGTATCAAACTGAAATTTATATCAAATAGTCAAGTCTACTGTCCCATGAAGCTGTGAAAAATCTAACTTCTAAACCAACGCAATCAAAAGATACAGCCATTTATGCTGCAAATTGCTACAATTTTCGAAACTCGCAAGGGAATCAAAACCTACAGGGTACTTTCTGTGAACTCAGAATCTTGAAATTTAGTTCGAAGCAATGTCTTATAGCACAGGTATAGGAAAAATTTCGAAAACCGTGAAGTTTTAGTTACAGCATATTATAAAAATATTTTTAGTAATTTTAAAGTTATTACAAATTTCTCATGAACGCGTAGAGGTATTAAATTGAAATTCATATCAAATACTCAGATGTATAATACCTTTAAGCTATAACGAAATCAAACTTCTATGTCAACGCAATAAAAAGAAACAACAATTTAAGCCGCATATTTTCTACTCTCTACTTTCTCTCGCAACTACTCGCAAGGGAATCAAAACCTACAGGGTACCTCCTGTGAACTCAGAATCTTGAAATTTGGTGCGAAGCAATGTCTTATAGCACAGATAAACAAAAAATTGCGAAAACTGTACATTTTTAGTTACATTATAAAAAAATATTTGTATTAGTTTTAGAGTTACTACCTCTTTTCTCATGAACGCGTAAATTTATTAAATTAAATCATTTCAAATACTCGGGTCTATAATACCTTTAAGCTGTAAAAAAATGAAACTGCTATGTCAACGCAATAAAAAGAAACAGCAATTTAAGCCGCATATTTTTTCGCAACTACTCGCAAGGGAATCAAAACCTACAGGGTACTTCCCATAAACTCAGAATCTTAAAATTAGGTACGAAGCAATGTCTTTTAGCACTGATAAAGGAACAATTGCAAAAAACATACATTTTTTGTTACATCATATTATTAAAATATTTTTAATAATTTTAAAGTTACTAACTACCCCGTTCCTCATGAACCCGTAGAGACATAACATAAAATTCATATCAAATGCTCAAATCAAAACTAAAGGATACTTTCAGTCGATTTAGAATCTTATAATTTGGCATAAAGCAACGTTTTATAGCACATAGGAAAAATTTCGAAAACCTTAAATGTTTAGTTACATCACTTATATATTTTTTAATAATTATATATACCTACAGGTTTGTACGGAACCCTCGGTGCACGAGTTTGACTCGAACTTGACCGATTTATTTTTTATACTAGAACTTACTTATACCGTACGATCCTGAATTACATGGTTCTATGACATTACCTTTCAGTTACTGCTCTGTTCAACATGCCCATAGAGCAAGATTTGACCACTTAAAGGAAAGTATATTAAAATATGCACAACCCCTAATTTTATTGCATGGGCTCTTTCGGTACAGTGAACAATACAAAATACGAAGTTATACAATATAATTCCTCACGTGAACTGCAAGTAATGCTTATTGTCAGATTAATATTTTCATAGGAAAAGCGCATAAAAAATAATAGAATATTCAGCAACTACCTCATTAGTTGATCTTCTAAAGTCGTCTTCAAGCCATGCATTCATTATTTGATTCCAGGAAAATCAGAGTACCTAATAACGATTGTCATCTTAAAACATCATTAAATTGTACCTTCATTTTTATCAGAGAGTAACGAGGGTCTGAAATTTTATATTCCCTGACATTATACAAATTTTGTCAATATTTTTGAGCGCTTCCATGAAATGTTGTCTGAATTTTATTTTTGTACAATTATGTCAATTTTGTTTTTGCTTAGATGGGATTATATTACAAAACATGTTCTGTATTATTTTAATTAATTCAACACATGGCTGTTGTGGAACTGTTTGCGTCGCCGTCTACTGAAAGTTTATCGCCTCGTCGAATATTTGAAAATACTAATCAAAATGCCAAAGACTTTTAATAAATGTCAGCCGGGGCCATATATGACTATTTTCTGTGGTCGGACAGCGAGCTCCGTAAAACGCTGCGTCAAATGCCTTTCATAAAACTGGCCTTTCTTGTCGAATCACGATAGCCATCGAGGGTATATTGCTTATAATGATCCATAAAAGATAAATATTTCATCGGCGACCTTTGTTGTATTATACAGGACGCAATAACCTTATCCAAAATATGATGGACTCCGATTCTTATCTTTTGACTAAGTTGTTTGTTGTTTACAGATTGTATGGATTACGTAGGTCAGGCGGTGACCTAAGTATTAAAAGTTAGGTATATATATATATATTTTGTCCGTGTGGTGACGGTTTAAGAATACAAATGTAAGAGAAGGAAAACTTGATACAAACCCTATACCAACCAGTTTGGCCAGCGTGGTATCGTAGGCCAATTCCTCCTTTCAAATGAGAGGCCTAGTCCAGCAGTGGACTGTTTAAGGCTGATGATGATGATATATATATTTTCTTGGCCAATAGCAGTTTCACTCAAGGTCACCTAACTAAAAATTGACTACCATGTAACACATTAAGACTTATTATTCAGCCTTACTACGGAGTTCAATATTCGATCTATACATAGATCTGTAGATTTTAGATTCGTTTTTGACATAAGCTCCATACAAAATATGTCAAACACGAATCTCGAATCTCAAAATCCATGTATGGATCGAATATTGAAAATGGCCGTTAGAAGTCACATAGCTAATCACAGCAACATGTTATACGTGTTTGTGTTTCATAATAATATACACTATGATCGGCGCAGAAAACTATGTATGTTAATTTAATTTGTCCTAGTCTCTTTTAGTTTAGCGATCTACAGAAATAAAAATATTTCCAAGATAGAACAATAACTATTGAAAACTGTACATTAGAATTAAATAAAAAGCCTTATCTTTAAAAGAGCAACTTTGCGTGTAATAAATTAGTCACACAACAAACGTTATCAACGGAATAGCTAATTGAATCACATCGTAAACGGAGCATAATATCCGCAAAGTTCTTTTGTTTCAGAGTATGAAATAATGCCAAAGTTCCGTGTATAGCCGACAGTTACTTGTCCCAACAATGTTATTAAATCATACAGAGAGACGCCTCGCTTGTAAAGTACGTAGTGCTAAAGCATCGTATTCTCGAGACTGTGACTTCAAAAATATCTTTGATCCATGCATGGAAAAAAAAACTATTTTGTAAGAGGAAAACGCTGGTGTTAAATGTCGGCTTAAAGTAACTGAATGTTTGTAGAAATCGGCTTTTATTTTTATGCAAGCATTTCGTGTTGAGCCTTGGAATTTTAAACCAAATCAAAAAAAAGGTATATGTACGTGCTGGGTTCCGATTCTTGCTGGATGTGCCGAGCAAGTCGTCGGCGAAATTAGCATAACATCGTGCTACTGTACTACGTGCATTCAAACAACTATATTATTATAAAAAAAAACACTAAGCCAAGAAGATTGATTGTGCCAACAAGGAAGTCAAGAATACCACGACAATTTTCAGTCAGTAAAGTAGTGTAAGTGCGAAACATGCATGAAATACAAGTTGAAAAGTACATTACTGCTCAAATTAATCTTGAGGATGTAGACCAAAATGTCCTTTCACTTACACAAAGTTTTAATAATTTGACCCTTAACACTTTAACAAACGATTTAAATTCGTATATCTACAATAGGCCGTAAACCTCCATCAATAATAATAAATTCAGCACGTGTGATTCCTGGAGCGCGTTTAAATGGCGCCATCTGTCGACCAGGAGATAAAAAAGGACACCACAGTGACGTACTATTATCGTCGCTTACTCAGCAAGTTTTGGGGTTGAGGCTTGTGGCGAAATGGCTCCTGGGAACGTTGATCTATCGTTAAATAAATTTTACTCTTTCGGTAATACTTAGGTTGTTAGTAGTTATGAAGTGTCATGACGAATAATTAAGACATGTTGAATATATATTCTATTCTGTATATTATTAATATTCTATTCAGTAGAATATTCTAACTTCGTAGTTAAAAGTTCTAGGATTTACAAGTAAACCAGATTCTGCTTAAGGAGCCAAAGGTAACTCACAATAAAGCGTCTTGATTAGTCCATTGATATATCGAGTTACCACAAATCACATGTTATTCTGTACTATAATTAAGTATTATGTACTATAATAATATTCTTCATAAAACATCACTTCAAATCTTCTGAGAAGGTTATGTTCAGCTATATTTAGATACCACATAATAAAAGTCGGCAGAGACTAACAGTGTCTAACAGTCATGAACCAAACCAACTAGTGCGGACTATTCCGTTAGTTCAATAACGTTATAACATAAAACATATTATATTTTAATACACCTCTGCCTACCCCTACGGGGATAAAAGGCGTGACGATATGTATGTATGTATATTTTTATATCCATCTAAATATCGAAAACATGAAATAATCATATTTACATGCTATGCACAGAACCCACGATTTTATAATTTGGTTACCAAAGCATATACATATTGGACGTGAAATGTCAGTTTATAATAATATTTTACATACACAGAAAGTCATAAAACTTAACATGTGCCACAAAATAGTGCTATATTTTCACCGATACGTATTACTAGTGCTTGTGTGACGGAGCTGAGGAAATTTGCAACATAACTTGAACATAAGATAACATAACTTTAAGCTCATACTTTCGCGTGTGATCTTAGTTGATAGTTGTTTTCTATCGTAACTCTGTAAAGTTGTATCGCGTTACGAGACTTTGTTGTACAATATTTTGTAATGATATAAAATTTCCCAATAAATCCACAAGTGCTAAGTGTACTTATGTATGTACACTGAAGAAAGTATTTAAAATACCTCTGGTACATTAAGAAGCAAAATATTAAATTAAATTAGTTGGAAACCTTTGTCATTAATAAAGTAATGGGATCATTACCAGAATTTTTTTTACCAAAATAATTGCAAATTAAGTGACAACAAAATATTGCTTGGCCCATAAATAGTTGAACCGAACCTGGGTATCTACAATCTAGTTCTAAAATACTAATAAACATTGATTATTATAATTAAACAGCTTTTAGAGATTTAAGCAGCATAAATATTATCTTTGATTTGATGTTTACCGATTGTGGTCTCAGGGAAATGACTACAGCTCATTGTCATGTTCGAGTACAAGCGCTTTGATCGCTACACAATTTTATTTTCAATCTTACGACACGGCTACGCCTTGACATCGCTATGATTACATTTTGAAAATGACAGGATTTCGGTACGCTGATAATATGATCTATCTGTTTTGACGATTAATTGCGTTTTCCCGGTATTGCGAAATACTGGCGGAGGAAAAACAAGATAATACTAAAGGCCGAATCTTTGTTAAGAATGAATACCTAGTCGACGATGTAAATCGATAAACACTTCAGAGATTTTGAATGGTGTTCACTTATCAGAGGGGTTGAAGTGTAGCATCAATGTCGTTGACTTGTATCGTGTCATCAGCGTCCTAGCGTTATGCCGGTTGCATCCAAGACTCATACACCTTGGAGCCCGAGGTCCGCCTACTGGTCTAACGAGATATGACAAAAGCGACTGCCGTCTGATCTCCTCAACCTCCTCAGTATTCATGACGGCAGGGACCGACGGTTTAAGGCGCTGTTATACCTCAGAAGCCGTGAAACACCTAATTTTTCGTCGCGCATCTAGCCATAATGGTACATATTACAAACTAGCAAAAAATAGAGCTTAAAGTCAAAAGTCTGAACAAAAGACTTTTGAAAGAATTTTTTATGTATGTAAAATAAAATCACGGTAAAAAAATATCAAAATCGAGGCAGAAAATAATCTTTCGTCTCACTGTTTGCAATATTTTGATCGTGAGCTGTCATATTTTATTTGATAATATTGTAGGAAATCTAATGAACTAAAGAATTACCCTATTTATTTTCATATTATACGTGTATATTTTGTAAAATTAAATAAAATCTGCCAAACGTCTATGATTTTGACGCTCGGTAGATCCCATCGATATCAATCGCTTCAGCAATTTAAACCTTATTAGCATAAGCGGTGTACTGAGTGTCAGTTGCTAGTTTACGCCCCGCCCAGACCTCATCATTCGGCTATGAGCCCTGTGAGAGATAGGTCATGTCGCTTGCGTCTCCGCTGCACGAAATTTTACGTAAACCTGTTTGTTATTATAATACGCCGATTTGAGTTCGTAATTTCATGTTTTATGTTATAGACTGAATACTTTGAATCAAATAGGTTTTTCATGTAACTATGAGCACATATAAATGTTACTTATATATTATCGATTATGCATAATATAATTATATAAATTATTCTCACAATACATAGCTGCCACAGTTTTCAATTTTTGAAAGACACATAAAATCGAATCATTTTATGTACCTATATTTCAAATTCATTAGCTTGTCAGAGCGCCTGGAGCGCTAAGATGCCGCCACGGCTAACAATAAACAGCGCTAATATGGCGCTCCGCAATCCGCACACAAGCGGTAACGAATGTTTTATTATTGTGTTGTGAACATAAACCTTTTTAGGTACATCGGGTAAAACTTTGATTATTCATAAACTATTAGGTATGTCTCAGTACATCTAATATCTTTTTAATTTCTAAAATCAATCATTTATAAGTAAGAAGGTGACTTCTCTGTTTGCTGTAACACAAGATATAGTATTTTTTAAATAATAAAGTACGTAACTAATTATCATTATTGTAATTACAGTGAAGTTAAAGATAACAGTTCTGCAACGTCTTACACACATTTGACTGCAGTCATTCCTAACACGATCTGTTCAAGAGCTAGCCAAGAAATGCCAAACAATTTTTTTAACAAATTTGACTCAAATTCGGTAGTGATAAGCAAAAATTACAAGAGGGATAGCAGTGACTGGTTCGAATTGCGTAAGAATATGTTGACAGATTGAAATTTTGGTATAGTGGTAAAAAGAAGAGATAACAGCAGTAAAGCCAACTTAGTAAACAATATTTTGTACAAATAAAATATTTGCAATGTAAAATCAGTTGCGCATGGAATCTAAAATGAACAACTGGCTTTGCAACAACTGGCGAAGCAAGAAAATGTAACAATCGAGCCTTGTGGATTATCCGATTATTGATGCCACGCCAGATGGATTAATAGGTCCAAACACGATTGTGGAAATTTAATGTTCTATAGTTGCCTATAAGAATGGCCTGGAGAATAGTATAAGAGCAAATAAAATACAAATATGGAAACATGATAAAAAAGTGAACCGACTAGTCTAAACAAATATTGTAATTGTTATTACCAAATTCAGGGGCAACGCCACGTTACACGCAAACAAAATTATTGTTTATTTGCTGTGTGGAGTGGCAAAAGTATACCACTAAAAATAAATTATAGAAAGAGATGATGTTTTCTGGGAGAAGAAAAGCTTGTGGCGTTTTATATGAATTGGCAGTTGCCTGAAATTGTTGATTCTCGTCAAACTCAAGGGATGGCATTGCGAGATCACGGAAAGGAAAATGTTTCATCAGTGCTTGAAATTTCTACAATACCAAGCCGTAAAAGGAAAGTAAATGAAACTGTGCCTCGTGAACAACAGCAAATAATAAGTATTGAAGCCTTATCACCTCACACACTGCCTTTAACATTCGATGAGAATAAAGAAAACCTGCCGGGTTGTAGCCGACAGCTAACTTTTGATGAGCTGTAAACTCTGTATTTCGTTAATAAATGATAAATAATTATAAATAAATATCTTTTAATATTTATTATCTTTGGAACAACACATATTTGAAGCGAAAGAAATTTTTATATTTTTTCATACAAACATGTATGAGGAGAGCTAACGAAAAAGCAGTAACTCAAATTCTAATTCAATAATTTTCTAAGCGACATAACAGTATCTCATGATTAAGGTATATCCACATATATTTTTGATGTTTCATCTATTTTGAAAAATAATAATGGGTAGGGTTTCGAAACGAGTCGCCTGAATTTGAGGGTATTGGTAGTGTAGGGGGCTTAAGGTAGTTCGTTTTAATCCCCTAAAAGTAATTTTGGCTGCCGGAGTTGCGTCTAAATATTTTTAAACAATTTCCTAAATTTCATAAATACTTCGGCAATTATGAAAAACGGAACATAGTTTTTATACTTTAGTACAGTTTTACAAATGTCATTTTTAGATTTTATGTGAAAAACGTGAAACGAAACGCAAAACTGCCATCTTGGAATGATCATATTGACAGCTAATGTCAAATTTGTGCGTCATTGCTTTCGAGTGCCTTGGGTTAGCTGCGACTGTAATAAGTAAATAAATTGGTTATGTTAGGTTCTCTTTTGACCCTTAATCCGAAAATAGGAGCCCTTCGCAGGGCTCCGACAACCTTAGTTTATTAAACTAGTGTGATGAATGTGGAAGTTGGCAGTGCCATACACACCGATGTTTGGAGATTTTTTTTTCAGAGGAAACCAAGTATTTCCGGCAAGTGAAAATGGTGAGGGGGGTTTCAAGACCTCCCCTCCTCCCTCTCCAATCACTCACAACCCCTAAAAACGGCGACGTATTTCGAAACCTTTACCATCATAATTATACCTTTAATAACAATAAACATCCATAAATAAATAAAAGAAATCAACTTTTCTAAACTTCAATTATCTCGTAACTCGCTTTAGTTGAGATACGGCTTTTGCGCTTAGTAGAGCAGTATTGTTTTTTTTAGGGTACCGTAGCCAAAAATTGTAAAAACGGAACCCTTATAGATTCGCAATGTCTGTCTGTCTGTCCGCCCGTATGTCACAGCCAATTTATTGCAAAACAGATTTGAAAACTGACAGGAATGGAATTAGATGTAGGTATTCTATGAACTGCTTCACTATTTTTATACAAAAACAAAACAAACATAATAATGGCCTCTCCATACATGGAACTGACTTAATTATTTTTATCATCTTACGGCACGTAGGTATTTACCTAGTTTCGTCAACTATTAATACCTATAACGTCTAATGTAAACCAGTTTTGCTCATGGCTGCACTGAGAACAAAAATTGCGCTATGCCTATATTGTACAAACAGATTGATGTATGTAATATAAATTTTAATATCAGTACCTCAATTCAATATGCTAAATCGTTTTGCTTGCGATTTTGAAATATTGGAATACGGATGTCGCCAGAATACGGCCGCACGCGACGAGAATGAAGGGGGGCGCCCCGCAGTAGACGCAGCTAAGCTCCCTTCACCTCCCCTGCTTCACCCCCTCATTTACCAAAACAGTCGCTTAGGACAGCGCCTTAACTTGTTCTCCGAGGGACGGGGCGATAATTAACGATTTAAAACGCACATAACTTCGAAAATTCAGTGGTGCGCGTCGTGGATTCGAACCCGATGCCCTCTGCATAGCATACCATTGGTATCTCCAATCGGCTATCGTTGATTTATATTATGTAAGTCTGTTATACAGAACCACAAAGAGAGATAATTTCAACTTTGAATCCATTATTCATATTTAAAAATGCAGAGAAGGTATACTAAACGAACTTGGTCACTGAGCAAGCAGAACAATCCATACGTATCACAACAACGCTGAATGCGGGGTTGGAATTAGGTTACCCCCACAGTTCGACACGGGTCAACAATACAAGTCAGTCCTCTGAAACTGCGGCCTGACGTTATATTATGTAACTATTTAATATTAGTCAAACTTCTATTTGGCAGTATTTTAGACAGAGAGGCATTCGGGGGATTATTCTACTTGCAATTGTTATGACTTTGCCCCATTGGGTACGCATCTAACGTAGTATAACTAGTTGAATAGACTATACGATACGATACGATAGAGAATACGTTCTCTAGTTACGAATTAACTACTTTGTTGAGGTTGAGAGAACAGATACTGTAGACCACTGAAGACTAATTACGATTTGATGAAATGGATAGAATGGCTCCTACTCCAGCAAAAGTTTTCATAGCGCACGTATTATCAGAGATTAATTCTTTACAACAAACATACTTGAAAAGTAGTTAAAGACTTTGAAATAGACAGCATGTTGGCAGTCGTCAACTGTGTAAAAGTATACATTTATCAAAACTCTTTAAACAAGGTTCTCACATACTTTCGCGACGTAAAAGTATTTGGAGGACCCTTGAAAGTTTCCTCAAGGCTCACCAAGACACTGAAAATAAGTTACATGTTTGTTTATGTCTTTTCCAATTCACCATTTTTGGAATTTCGAGCATTTGCGTCGTAAAATATATGAGGTAGTCGCTATTGGTATAATCAAGTTTGAGAATTTGTTTGTTTTCGAACTTAACAAAAAAAAACTTTATACGATAACCTGTTATATGGTTCCTAAGAAAGGTCTATAGTAAAACAACGTTGGCGGAGCTGCGGGTGTAATATCATGTAATAAATAAGTATATTACATAAACCGCGCATAAATGCAGGGTTTGATCCTCGAGAGACGAAATGTGCATACAATGTCCTATTTACATTTTATTTCGTTACAAGGCAGATCTCATATAGAACTGGTCCTAAGTTCGCAAAAGGCGAACAACAAAATAAGCAGAAGATCTCTCAGAATCTAAAAGCAATCTGAGTGAGTGATGAGTCTACAAAGTATACTTACTGATTAAATGAATATATACAACGACCTTATAAGTTCTAATAAGTGTTAATTTATTTTGTTGTGTAAGTATAACGTATCTTTTCGTCCCCACTCGAGGAGTAGTAAATTATATTCTGATTAATATACAAGGCTCTATATCCACCTAAGCATAAAGAGGAAAATTACCTTACTTTTATATCTTATCGATAAAATATTTACCCTCTCTGAATAGATAGAAAATTCCTAATTAATATTATTAGGAATAATATACGTAATAATAATTTTTAACGTGATTTTTGTATTCAACTATGGTATCAAATGGCATATTAATTGTAAGCGATTAAGATTATCGGATTATAAGGGCTCAGAGAGCATGTGAAGGATAATTAAAAATGTAATAGTTACAAAAATGAACACCTTTTGATAAGCCTGAATGACATAATATGCACGAAGAATAGCGCCACAAAAAGCATTAAACGAAAGAACATTGCCTAAACTTTTTCCTCTGTGAAAGGAGGCAAAGGAGCCGACGCATCTCGGGAGATGCGTCGGCCCGTCGTCCCGATTGCAATGGCAAAGGAGCCGACGCATCTGCGTCGGCTCCTTTGCCATTGCAATCGGGATTTGTAAGTGGTAATCGCTTACAAATAGCCTAGCAATAGAAGAGTCAAAACACCAAGATGTCGACATCGTGTCAACCAGGAACGAGGAAAGGGGATCGGGCCTCCGGCACTCTGTCTGACCGAACGAAAAGGAACAGTGTAGATACTGTTATATGTTATATAATGCGCGCTCATATACATATTAATTAAATTTGTCTGACTTCAAATCGATGGCTTACGGCCAAAAGAGGCTAACTGCCTCTTAACAAACTTTACAGAAGAGTAGTTTAAAGTTCAAAATAAGTGAAAAAAAATCATAGAAAATTTTCTGTACGTTCCAAAAGTTTCAAAATTTAACCATATAGTTTTTATTAGGTCTCTACGAAATGACATTGTTAATTAAAACAAATCACACTCCTAACACTATTTACTGTCGCTTACCCTCAAATAGTCTTAATTATACTAACAGGAAAAACATCGTAAATGAAAACAACCCAGTTAATAAGTTCCAACCCAAATGATTTAACTGCACCATTTATTTTATTTCTGTTGAAGAAAAAGAGCATACCTGTGCTTTTTCTGTTCATCAAGTGGAGCCAATATGACATAACCGACTATTGGTTAATTCCAGAACATCAAGGAAATTGTTATAAGTTAATTATCTATAAAAAATACTATAAGCTCTTTTATACAACGCGAAAGCACATTGTGATTAATTCTTATAAAATAATACATACATATATTAGACTTTTATAAGTTTTTAAACTGGCTAACTGACTAAGGTATGAATTAAAAAAAAGAGAAATCGTTCTCAATCAGTCTTTATTTTTAGAAAATTAAACAAAACAATCGTTACTCATTGTAAGTTAGTCTTGCATTATACATTGATGCTGACATTCTAGGTATGACAAAAAAATATAAACTTAAAATTTCGTACCTAAGGACCACTTTTAGGTATGACGGTACGCGTTTGGTCCTCGTCGTCCGCATGTCTGCGTCTACAGTTGCCGTAAATCGCCTCGCGACGTCCGTTACCGGGGGAGTTCTCCACAGCACAGAAACTACCCAAAACAACCGTGTCCGATGAAGACATGCGTCAGGCGGAAGGTGAGGACACCGTGGCGGCCTTGAGCCACTCCACAAAGAGGGTTCTTACTATCGCTTTTGCCGTGTATCCATTCATTCGCACTCACCCATCTATTCACTCAATCGATAAAACAATGATGATGACACATGTTAAATCAGTCACGATGACAAATCTTGAGGCAGAATAACAATTTGCAAAAGAGGGACCTACTAAGGGTCGGAACATATCTGACGGAAGATCCGTCGCGTTTTATCGGTCGCGTAACGCCAATACATACAAATGTATAGAGAAACGTTCAACCTTTCACACCTGACCGATGATCCGTTAGTACGTCGAGCGTACATCGTCTGTTCCGTTTCTTTGAGTAAGGAATATACATGGAGAGGGCAAATAGTACATATAGAAAATTACATTATACACATATATACGAAATTGACATAAAGCCACCAAACATAGTGTTGTCTCGTTTTGTCTTAGGGATATCTCTGTCAGAAGAAAGAGATAGCCATAGTTTACTGAATAAATTAATCATGACGATATTTTATTAGAAATGTCATTCGTGCCACTGTCGCCATATTTTTCGCCAAGGTTTATGGTCCATCTGCTGTGAAATTTTTGAATATCGAACATAATAATTTTTTTTTTGTGCATAAATATGTCTAAAAACTAGATGAATCAGTGCTTCAGGCTGTGTTTCATTACCGCCATTCGTATATGGTGCCATTCATGTCCGGTACTTTCTCAGCGACACAGTATCGATATGGGCTCTCAGAGAATATTTTGTTACATGTTTGATACAAGGGTCGTCTTTCGCTTTGCCATGTTCGCCCACATTTGCATTATGGAATAAAGTAATCTGGCAAAAGGTTTAAACTAACTTTAGTAACTTAGTACAAAAATGTATTATTTTCCTCTAACCGGCTCCATATCGATATCGATAACATTCTCGAGTACAACCCAAATGGCATCCGTTTTATTTGCCCAATGTCTCGTAGGTATGCACGCTAATTTCGTAGGTATGCACGCTAAATTCGTAGATATTGGACATACTATATCCATGTCATTCCCAGATCGGTGATTTTTAAGATCGTAAGATTCCAGGGCCGCCAGACCTTACTTATTTTTTCAGAAACGAAATGTGTAGAATAATATAGTGTTAGTATGTGGTATGGAGTGTTCGCATACTTGCTAGCTTGGATCGTGTGCCAATTTTTAGGTATGAGGTGCTAAAAGGTCCACGGGAACAATTTCCAGACATACCTTCATTGAAAACATTTTGTGTCATGCGCTGCAACTGTAACCCCTTCTATATCATTTGTATACATTTTGTGAAAAACCGTAACCAAATCGTATCATCGTCTTTTATTTTTGTACCTCCATACCTTTAAAGGAAATATATTCAAATAACGCTTGTTCGCTGCTATAAAAAATCTCCGAAGTCCGACATATTTTTAATAGTCAAACTTGAATTGCAATATAAATTACTACAGAACTTCAGTGACTACATAACATCAGGGCACACGAAAAATGATTAGGTAAAAGAATATGACAGTAAAATATTGAGCTGCCCTGAGTGCGGCCCTGCACGAACAAACTGATATGTGCGCACAATAGCCACGCTTTCAGCTCAATGTGTGCAGATACGCTCGACGCATTTTCCGTCAGATGTGTACCGAATCATTTGACGGAATAGACGCGACGGAAGATACGTTCGACGCATCTTCCGTCAGATATGTTCTGACCCTAATATACATATGTGCAAAACAAACGTGCAGTTTTTATTCTCTCACTGTCATAGTCCCATAGGCAATTCGACACAACAGAGTCATATCAGTCGCAGGATTAACTCTTGACTGTTACTGAGAATTCATCAAGAAATCCAATAATTCCTTGCTGGCCCAACCTGGGATTCGAACCCTTGATTATGATCCTAAGCCAGGCCAGCCAACAAAAACTCTGTAGTAGGTACTTATTTAACCATTCAGTATTGTCTGAACAAGATAGCAAAAGAATGACTTCTTACCTATAAAACTTAAAATAACTAATTAGAATACACAATTATAGATTAATATAAAAGTCTATTAAAATAATCTTACCGTTTATTTCCTTCGAAAAACTTCGCGCCAAACGGACTCGCAAGCACGGAGGTGCTTACGCCGCGTTGAATATTCGCTGTGCAACGCTAACGACATTTCGTTCGAACGAAAGAGTGAGATAACCGACGCTGTTTGTCATTCTTCTGTAAGCTAACCGCCAAACCTTTGATTTACCTTGTTATCTAACCACCATACCAGATATTTTTTTTTGGAGGGAAAAAAAGGGTAAGCTACAATGTAAGGCGACATTCGTTTGGATGAATTATCCTAAGCGCCTTCGATGATTGATTTGGTGACTAGGGAAAATAAAAATAAACGCCAAATAAAGTCACGGAAATGAGACCTAAATGTAATAAATGACAAATATTTTATCCGAAGGAACTGCCCTAATATCCTAACCGAAAGTTTGGTACACAAAGATTCAAGTAAAATTTAACTAATGTATTTTTTACAAAAAAGTATTTACAGCCAAAACTACTTAACGTTCAAGTAAAGAAAAATATATTCAAAGCCAAAATTGCTCATCTTACAGTTTGAAATATTATTTTTATCCAACCACCATAATACAAAATAGACCAAAAATAACTGTCGTTTATGACGAAAAACTTAGTGTTAGAACCTCAATTTTATTCATTTACCGCCTAAACGACAAAAAGTTTTTTCTAGAGCCACGAAACTTAGACCATTAGACGCAGAAAAAAAAGCCGATTCTAACCATATATATATAAGTCGATTTCGCTAAAAATGTCGCTTACCCCCTTTTGGCCGGAAGGCATCGATATTATATAGCGTAACGGTTTAAAAGCCGCTGCCTCGCCATTGAATATTACGCCGAGCCTTCTAGGTTCGATCCTCATATGGGACAAATTAGTGATTCAGACATTTTTGTTTCCAATCTGAAGCTGAAGGAATGTTTTTAAAGTCCTTTGTGACACACTATTTATTCATAGTGCGGCCATTGTAAAAATATTGTGACTAAACGCGATTTTCAACGGCTGAATGACAGCAGAAAAGCGGTTGATGCGCTTATGAAAGGTATTGTCAAGGTAACTCTAGCCTTTCCCCCCCGTGGGATCTACACCTTGTCGTGGTGGGGGGGCTCAGTAACCGTGGATTGGTCACCCGCGGTGAAGCTAAGAGGGATCCAGGAGGAGACGCTCCGCGTGGGCTTGGAGGGGCCTGCGCAGGATGCGTCCAACGGTGCGGGTGCGGGGGACAGTTCTGTCTGTCCCTCGCAGTCGGGTGCGGTCGCGGGAGGAGAGGCGTGTCGGTGTTGCGTTGCCGCGCGCCCTATCTCCCGCGACCAAATGGGGGCGCACCATTCGATGCGTCGCGGTGGGGCCGCAGAGGAAGAGGAGATGCGGTGTTGCGTTACCGTCCTCCCTATCCTCTGCGGCCGCTGGGCGTTTTGGGGGCGGAGTCCAACACCTTAATCCGTCGCCAAGGGGGTTTTGTTCGGGGCCCGCCTGACCATCTGGCGGGCCAATACCCGTCGGAGGGTGGCGACGAGTGCTTTGGTGATGCCCCACCCTCCGACACACGGGTACATGGCGGAAGTCGAGGTGGTTTTTAGTGGAAACACCACATACTCCGGCTCTTATTTCCCCCAAGAGTCGGAGATCCGAAGGGATTTTCCACCTCGTAAAACAAAAAAAAAAAAAAAAAAAAAAAAGGTAACTCTAGCCTTTAAGGATGTCATGCATACATTCACATACACGTTTTGAAGGCAGGTAATAACCAATATGCTGTTATAGATAGGTACTAAGAACTTAAAAATATCACATGGAACATGCGACTCGCCCATTTACAGTCTAGTTTATAAACTTTCACTTACGAAAGCCAGAAAAATTAATTCAAACTAAATACGTAGCCTACTTAGTCGAAATAACAATAGAAGTAATAAGTTACTTCATGGCACCGTTCGTGGAAGTCGCGAGTCAGCAGTTTCAATTAACACCCGACAGTTTTCACCCCGGGGCTGCACCGACTCAATGTTCTAGTTCAATTCACTGTCACCGTAACAACATCGAAGGAAATTCATTTATATGCCGCCATCTTTAATTATACGACTCTGCTGTATTTCAATGAGGTTAATTGTGCATTTGATTTGAACTTATTGCTTTGTTGTTGTCGATGTCTGTTTATGGCGTATATGGAGAAGAGATAAAAGGGTGAGTTTTGTTCTTAAAGTAACTGTGACAAGCGGCGGCGGTGGAACTCATGGCATCCACAATGTGTTGTGAAGCCGCGCGTAGCTGCCGCATATGTAGTTGGATATGCGCAACGCCACGAGCATAAATATTGCGTTCTTGTTTTATTTTCGTTGATTTGTACAGTAACAGTATGTGTGCAGCCTGAAAGTCAGTATTCTAAAAGCAAACTCAAAAATATGGGTAGGTTATATATCTGTTTCGTTTTCATGCTATTTAATTATTGTAAAAATCCCTGATATTAAAAACATGTTTAAATTTATTAAAATATTAATCTTATTAATAAAACACAAATGTACAAAAAATGAACAACAATAAAATACATTTGCATGTGAGCGTAAGTGTATTATTCTTAATATAGACAAAAACACAGTAAATATTTTGTTTTAATTAAATAAAATATTATGTAAGATTATAGAAATTCTTTACGCTGGAAAATAATTCCATTTGTTCATTTAAAAAAGGCTGTTACTTTAGTTTAGGTAGCATACCTTTTACAAGCAACAGTAGGGCAGACCGAGGCGAATTGGATCACTTTTTATTTGAGGACATAAAAATCATACTTCAGTGTAATGTAAATATATGTATGTAACTTTAATTGCCAAAACGGTAATCAGTAATTATTTAGCTACACATGAAACATTTCCAAACTCAAATTTCTTATAACTTGTGCACGATATAAATCAAAATTTAAAAACAGACAAATATCCGAATCGCCCGAATTATCGGGGCGAATAGGATCATACATAAAATTAAGGTTTTCTCAACATTAGCTTTGTATCAATAGCAATATCAAAATAATAAAATAATAAGAACAATATTAATGAATCATATAAATTAATTTAGCGGGTCTTAATCGCGTTAACTTAAATTATTTAAGGTATAAATACCTATTTGTTACCGACGTTTCGCTCGTCTTGCACCGAGCGTGGTCGCGGAGAGACTGATGAGAACTCAGCGACGTCTTGTGGAAGTGCGGGTTTCAGCACCTACCCTCACTTGGTCTTTATTTAAGTTCGCAATGTCGGTACTCCGACACACTACACTAATGACGTCTACACACTGTTGAGATTTATCACTGCGGCGGTGTTTACACTTGCTGATGACTGGATTCCAAGTGGCCGATAATCTATATCCATCCTCCCGGTTGAAATTGTTATATTTCTTGATTTCTAATAATAGTTTTAATTTCTAATAACGTGGATAAGACTTGTGGTTGATGCAGTTCTATCCAGTGGTTTGGTCCAGACTCCAACAAATGCTCAGCTATCGCCGACTTGTTAATATGTCGGTTTTTTACAGCTGCGATATGTTCCTTTACCCTTTCAGCGATTGTACGCTTAGTTTGCCCGATATATGAACTACCACAGCTGCAATCGACTTTGTAGACGCCAGGTGTTTGGAGAGGAATTACATCCTTTGGTGTACGCAGATTGTGTGCTATCTTAGAGAGCGGACTGTATACAGTCTTGATGGAGTATTTCTTGAGTACTGTTCCAACTTTGTCCGTCACTCCCTTTAGATACGGCATGTAAGCGGGCACTCTGCTTACCTCAGGTTTACGCTCGTTCCTCTTCCGACAGAGTAAGTTTTTCTTGTATCCGTTGCACCTAAGTACCTCCCGAACATGTGACAGCTCACTATTTAATTGTTCTGGGTCACATAAGTCATACGCTCTGTTCACTAACGAGGACACTACGGAATCCAAGTGCCGCGGATGGTGGTGCGAGTTCGCGTTGAGATACCTGTCGGTGTGTGTCGGTTTCCTATACACAGTGTGTCCAAGGGTACCATTATCTCTCACTGTCACTTTAACGTCGAGAAAGGGTAACGATCCGTCTACCTCCATTTCGAATGTGAATCGGATGTTCGGATGTATGGAGTTCAATTTGAGTGCGAATTGTTCTACGTCCTGCTTGTTGCCCTTCATGATGCAGAAGATATCGTCGACATACCTTTTCCATAGTTTCACATTTGACGCCTGCATGTCTACGGATTCCTCAAAGTGCTATAAGATAAAAATATATAAATATAAGATAAAATAGTGCAAGTGCTTATGATGTATACAAATCGCGAAAGTTTAAAATCGATTAATAAAAATATAAATCACATGACTACGGGCCTTGTTTCCAATCCAGATCAGCACTTTTTTCGGGGCACCATTCTTCACATGATGGTGGATAAATGATTTTTTTCATCAGTCAATACAAAGCCAATCTTTGTGCTTCGCACATGGACCTTTAATTTTTATTCAAGGTGTTCTTTTATTATTCTTTTGCTTCATATTTTCTTTGATATGAGTCAGTTTCTCTTTTTCTCACAGCTTTTTCGGCAGTTTTAAGTTACTTCTTAGCATTTTTTTTCGTAAAGATAAACCTAACACTGAGATGGAGTCAAATGCAATATTGGTTTTATTGTCTACCACGTGTCTTAATGACATCTCTGGGGAGATAAACTATTTGTAAATTTGTGCATAAATAGTTTTTTTTTTAAATCTCAGTAGCCCGACCCAAGATTCATTCTGAGGCCAGTACTTTGTTTGGGGCTATCATTCTTTTTTGGGGATCATTCTCTTGCTTGTTCTCTTTATTGTTTGTTTTTTATATGTGCGAAACATCTATAATTTAATAAAAAAGCTTAATTATTCTGAAATGTGAAATAAATCATTTTAAATAAGTGATCCAATTCGTTCCCGATGACGCGATCCGAATCACTCCATATTGAAGACTTTTGAAATAAATATTTTACATATTAACCTATGATACTGTGCTTAAAAATGTTTTCTAAAAAAGACCTATCACCAAACCGTTTAAGCTATAAAATTCAAAGTTTTAACACAAATTGCTAAATTTACACTAAGAAATAGTAAGCATGAACTTAAGATGAGCGCCAAAATCTGGTGAGTGGTGCTGACGCTAATGAAAATGAAAATTTTTTATTTCAATAACATAACAATCAACAATAACAATATCATTTGGAGTTCCTTTTTAAGCAAATACTTGCTTGTGGTAAGGAACTCCGCTCTTCCATGGTTTACAGTGCAGAAAGTTAAGAGTTATGATATTTAAATTTTACAGGTTATGGCTAACGTACTGGTCAAATCGAAATGCTACCGATGCCGGTGGAAGTGGCTCGTGAGTCGCCAGTGGTAAGCGTTCCGTGTCACCGGCTTTGTAAAAATATTCTCAAATTTCTTATTTTGATCTGATGCGCCCGCTGATCCGATTTGGTATGCCCTATTTACATACATACATACCTACCTAATATTATACGCATAAAGCTGGTACATACGTTTTGCAGTTTTTGTAATTTTTTGATAACATCAATTTTTTTACGTCGTCATGCCTTCTTTCATTAAGGGTGGAGAACAAGTCATCATGACTGAGTACCCTAGTACCCTAATGAATATTAGAAAAATGTATAATGAATTAAAGTTTTCGACAGAATAGGGTCTACGTATACTGGGTGTAAGAAAAGGTGTCCCAAAAACCGATACCAGTGATTCAGTACATGATACTGAGGCCCTGGCGGTCGAACTTTGATTGCGTGAGATGCACATACAAAAGCAGCGTCTCATAATACAATAAAATGCAACTGATCTTGAGTCCTTATCAAGCGCATTATGAATTGTAAAGTAAAAATGCATAATTATAATAAAATCGTACTGTTACTTTTCATTGTCATCATAGCATTATTCCGGTTGTTTCCAAGACATACATTATGATGCGCGAGATCTGCTTTCTGGTTCAATGAATTAATGTAAGAGCAAATTTGCATCATTATAAGAGTTTAATTTACTACAAAACAATTGCAGTCTGATCATTGCGCGACCGAATAGGCATATTATAGGTTTAAGGTCAGTGTCAGAATATTTATTAAAATGTGCTCTCTGTGACGCGGCGGGGTGTGACTTTTTGTAACTTGTCCAGTTGCCATATATATATTTGACTCCTCTATAAAAACGCGATAGGAATTTAAGAATGGATATCTATCCGTCGCCTTTTGCCAAGCCCATACCTACTTATTATTGTACATATTGTTCTTATCTAAATAACTTTGCACATTCAACTACTACTATATATATATCGCTATATCGCTTTAGCTTCATTTGCTTATACATACTATATTGCTTTAGCTTCATTTGCTTTATTCTTGTTTTCTACTTGCTAAACACATGCTTGTTGCGCGTCACTCTCATACTAAATAATAAATGTCGACAGCGATGCAATGAAGTTTGTTACATCCGTATTCATTCCGTCTATGAAAGACGAATTAGACTTCCTATAAAATGAGCCCGATAGTATTGAAATGCAAAGTCGTGTAAAAATTCAGTCAATAGTCCGATGCATGCAATTCTATGCTGAATTTTTACATAAAAACTGGTCGACAACAAACGCATCATATACCTACTATGGTGGAATATACCGGCTGAACATGTTCTTTTATAATTTTCTTTTAGATTGATCATTTATGAAATTAGAATGACATTGAAATTTATATATGCCAGAGTTTTCATGTGAGGTTGAGCCTAAATGGTAACTTTAGAAGTGTCGAGACAGCCACATAAGCTCAGTAGCTATACTACCATTGCTATACGGTGACTGCACTGCAGTCACCGTATAGCAAGGGTAATGTGTAACTACTTATATATATACTATTACTATATACTATTTCACGGTCCGTCGACGCGAGTTAAGATGCCCTGGGGGCTTATTCACTATGACCACTGAAATACCATGCTCAAGACGGGTGTCGTCGTAACATGCACTAGACGTAAACGTGATTCAGTGACGTGACGTACCACGACAGTCAAAATATTGTATTCAGTATGCCATACGACAGCTTGTCTATGCCTAGTTATCAATTTCACAACATTCGTTCATAAATCTTAATGCCAGTTTTGCCGGCTCAATTTCGATTTTATAAATATTATTTTACTAACTTGTAATTTACACTATAAGCTACAGTACAAATAAAACAGGGTAATAAATCTTAAATCATATTATTTTATTACAATTTCGCCAGGAACAATGACAAAATAAAAAAAGGTTTATTTCATCTTTTGTACTTAAGTAAATTTTTTAACGATAACATATATGATGACATTGATGACAGTTGCAGTCGCGCTACAATAATGCAAAAAAAATATAAGTGCGGTTAATGCGGCAAATAGCACAATTCAAACAGAATCATATAAACCATAATGGATTTATTATTTATCCGAAGACGAGTGAGACGCTGGCGCCAGCGACTGGCGTCAATTTTCATTAAACATAATATTTAATTAACAACTTTGACACGGACACTGGTAAATAAAAAAGCAAATAAACTTAGTATTTACCCACCAACGGACACTGACAATAATAATATAAAATAAATAAACTTAGTACTTATTTAACCACTATCGTTTTACAATAAACGCGTTACGTGACTTAGCTCACGCAATTTTGACAGCTAAAACCGCCTTTTTATGTTAATAGGCGGCAAACGAGCAGACGGATTGCCTGATAGTAAGCAATTACCGCCGCCCATGGACACAAGCAACCCCACAGGAGTCACAAGTGCGTTGCCGCCCCTTGGGGTTGGGAATGGGGATAGGATGAGGAGTAGGATGAGGGAGAAGGAATAGGGGATAGGGCCTCAGGCACTCTCACTCACCGAACGAAACGCAACAGCTTAGGTACCGTTACTTGACGTCGATTTTCTGTGAAAGGGTAGTACTTCCCCGGTCAAGCGGGCCCATTCATGCTGAAATCAGCAAGGCTCTACTAACTATAAAAACGATGCTCTACTACCGATATGCCTCCAAAACATGCGCCACCGTGCTTGTCAAACTTGAAGTTGGCATAGTGAATACCGTTTAAGCCAATACCGTGCCAAAGTGGGTAACTAGCACGTTAAAACACGTTAAGAGTTTAAAATTGTCATAGTGAATAAGCCCCCTGGAAGCACACGTTTCAACTAATACAGGGTGGTATTCAATCTACCTTGAAAGTCAAATTAAATACCTAAACAGAATATAGTCAAATATTCGTAGGAAATATGTATTTTATTTATAAAATGACCCTTAACTACCTATGAAATTTTAAATAACCATTGCACGTTATTTGCAAAACTATTGATCTTTTTGTTTTCATACAAAAGTTTTACAATATGTTATTGCCAGCTCTATGTCAAAAGCACGTCAAAAATCGGCGTGTGTGTACATGTGGCATCATATTGGCCAGATGCTTGAGTGAGGGGGATGTTTTATTAGCACTTCAATGGCGCATATTGCGAAAACACATGTAAAACTAGCTAGCAGAAATCAATGACACCTGTTACTAGCTTCACTTTCATATAGATATTTCACAGCACAATATTCCGTAGCAATTTACAGGGAACTTGGGCAGGAAAACAATTGATATTCTGATCTCGTTTGTGAATTTTCGTTGGGAATTCTGTCGAATCCACTTCTGATTCACCTTTTACGTGTAGCGCACATATCGTGTTTCTATAGAATACTGACAAACGTACAAAAACACTAAACAAACGGTTTAATATGTTGCGACACATGTTGGGTACTGTTTTCGGTTCGGGTTATTTGCGTTGTTTGTAGTTTCACTTAAAATTTCATTAAAATTTGCTCTGTATTGTACATTTATTAATGTTATTCTATTACTATTTACTGCATTGTGCAGTTGAACCCTCAGGGCATAAAACACTGATTGTAAGTGAACTGATTCATTATATACACATAACAACTTTTCTTTAGGTAAGAGGCAAATAAATAGACTTAAGATGGTTTTCTCGTGCGCAAAGCTTTCGAACGAACGTAAACGCGTCATGTACCGACATATGTTTTATAAATGACATATTTTGTGTTGCCTTACTTGATTGGTGATATGAGTGGGAACTTAAAACACAATACTAAACATCAGTCACGATTAAAATGAATACTAATTTGAATACATCGATGGTAAATC
Organism: Euclidia mi; assembly: GCA_944739405.2. Taxonomy (NCBI): domain Eukaryota; kingdom Metazoa; phylum Arthropoda; class Insecta; order Lepidoptera; family Erebidae; genus Euclidia; species Euclidia mi. The sequence goes on from OX123189.2 coordinate 38,457,173, forward strand.
CATTACCGACTTACCTACTTGTAATGTTTTTTACATTATAATACTTAAAGACGACAGTATGAGAAGAAAACCGGAGGCCATAGGTGCTCTCACTTATTAAACACAATAGCATGAGGAGTGACAATCGTAAGTACAATTAAGATAATTATTTATTTATTATTTTAATTTTACAGTAATTTTAACACGTTCGCGGACACGATGGTTATAGCAGTCATCAGTAATTTACTCAGGGTAACGCGCCGGATATAGCCGTATATTTCTTTCGCGCTCCAGTGGTACAACGGTCTTAGCAGACGATTTCCTATACTTTCATCCTATATTTTGTTATTAAGTGCCCCCAAACAAAAAGTTTCAAATCACTAGGTGTCCTATAATATCTCTTTTTACGCCGTAAGTGCGCTCGCACACCGACGCATCTGTCATAGCAGCGACAATTGTATGGCGATTGGTTCAGCTGGTCGGCGAGTGCCCCGAGGAGTGGAACTGGTGCAACATTTTCCGCACGTACTTTTGTTGTGCTGCAGTAGTGAGTTTATTTGATCTTTCTAACTGAATAAACCTAATAGATCACTAATATTTTAATGATAATATGATAACGACAGTATAAACAAACATACGATACGATATTAACTACAAATTTGTCTAAATTTCTGTATTATGGGATAGCTTTTTGTGTATAGTTTGGACCTACTAAAGTATCGTTGTTCAAGCTAAATTAACTCCAAAGTTTCGTCTGATGGTAGTGAGTTTGCTGTTAAACCTGGTCTTAATTGCTATTTAGTTGCGTAGTGAAAGAGTAATGACACCTCTGCTATAAGTAAATGCTATGCAGTCGAATGCTACAGATGGTGCGTCCTATGTATATAGTTATAAACTATTTACCGGAGATGAAACGGCTAAAGCAGGCGATGGCTATAGCCGCTGTAACTTTATGCATGTACTTAGTCATTTTTACCAGTGACGGTGCGCCTATAGCAGTCCATACAAAAATAAAGTGTCAAAGTAGTGTGGCAAAATCAGGCTGAGTGTCCGCGAACGTGTTAAGATGGTTACGTAAAACACCATACGTATCGCTTATGCAATATTCGTGTCGAGAGCTATTTACTTACAGCAGCTTTGTTTAATTTGAACACCATGTACCTACCATACATGCTATATGAAGATTTATTGCTTAATAAAGCTCCCAAAATTCTACATCCATTAGTTTTGTTCTCAAAGAATGCCTTTACAACACATCGCTCAAGCATAGACTTATTACGAATATTTATTAAGGATGGTCTCGCCATAATGGCCTTAATCTGCTCATGCAGGAATTTATTTAAGCAAAACAGAGAATGTTGATTACAGACTGCCTAGCCTTAACCGGCTCAATATCACCTAAGCCCTAATGGATGATACAGAGATTAAAACCTGAATTTCTCTTTAAGCTTATGGGGCATTAGTTACAACCAAATTCTTTGATAAATAAATGGTTCCTATATAGAAACTGAAACGTCAGCTAGTAATAATTAAAAATGTAGTTCTAGATCATTCGGTTTAAATGTAATTTAACTGAAACCAATATATCGCTATAGAATCCGTAAACCGTAGTTTGATTTCATCATCATCATCAGCCTTTAACAGTCCACTGCTGGACTAGGCCTCTCCTTTGAAAGGAGGAATTGCCCTACGATACCACGCTGGCCAAACGGGTTGATATAGGGTTTGTATAGGGTTTGTATCAAGTTTTCCTTCTCTTACAATGCTGTTCTCTGCATAATATGCTCCCTCTGTCGACTCTTACGACACCCATGGGATGATATGGGGTGGTGAAATTACATATTCTTAATCCCTCACCACACGGACGATTTGATTTCAATATTTGATAAATAGTTACAAATTAATAATTCTGGATATGAATCACGAGTATATAATTTAGAGGTTGTGGGCTATTTTAATTAGTTAAATGGGATGTACCTTTTCTCGAAGGTTGCAAAGCAGTAGTACATTGCATACCAATCGAACCAATGACGTCTAAATGTAAGCCTCGAGCTACAGGACAATCACAGCGACATGTTGCGGAACATATCATGCGTCACATAAATCCGTAGCCAAATGTTGAGAACCATGTTACTGTTTTTCAACATTTGGCTTCGGTCGACGTTGGCTTTATGGCCAGACCATGGGCATTGTCACGTTGATTGGGTATCGTGAGGACATGTAGTTGGACATTTCGCCTCTATATTTTTTGAAGACTTATGGCCAGTTTAACTGCTGCCTGTCTGATAAGTCGCTGTTAAATTTATATGTCAGATAACGCATAAAAAATGTGTACCAATTTTAATTTATCTTCAAGATAAGTTTATCCAGAGGTGGTAAAACTGGGGCTTTATCTTTTCAACTGCACCATCATTTGTAACAACGGCAGAAACTTATATATGACGACGGGTTGCATGATTTTTGGGCGGTATCAACACTTCACAGTTTGTTATACGTTCACACAAAATCAAATTAACAAAACTGACTATAATTATTTTAGATTACTGAACACGAAACGTGACAGTGACAGTTTCTAGGTACTTGTTGCTCGCCCGAAGTCTCCAAGAGAAGTGATAGTTGTGTTGCTCCGTTGAATGTCCACCGTCACCCCCCTCTTCAACCGTAGCGAACGTCACACTAGACTCTGTCAAAGCGCGCCATCTTCACACTTCCGTTTCGTAGTCAGTTTACGTCCCGTACTCATGACCATTCTGATACGGCCATCCTACAAGACACGCGTAGCTGTGTGTTAATCTGTAACATGGTTTTACACGCACAGTATCACATTGCTCGGTCACTCCTGACTTAACCCAGGTTAGGTTTGAATCAAAACAGAGATAGCATTACATTCCTAACTATTATAGGAGCTGGATTCAGAGCATCACTGACAAATAGTCAATTACCATTGACTCACGTTATAATCAAATCAAATAACTAAAGCTCTACAGGTGATTCATAACCATTCAGTAACCTCCAGTTGCTAAACCAGCTACTCAACCAGCCACTCGGTTGCCACCATTCAGTAACCTCCAGTTAATAAACCAGGTACTCAACCAGTCACTCGCTTGCCACCCATTTATCTGCGCACCCTCACAAGGATCGCCAAGTCCCTCCTGGACTTTATGGTGTCCTACGAAACCCATTTAGATAAATGGGTATCCTCACAAGGATCGCCACGTCCCTCCTGGACTTTATGGTTTCCTACGAAACCCATTAATCTGCGCATCCTCACAAGGATCGCCAAGTCCCTCCTGGACTTTATGGTTTCCCACGAAACCCCAACACCAGAGTTGTCTGCCTACCGCGTACTCACGGACAACTGCCTTCACAGTTGGTTGGTACCAATCTGTACTGATTTGCGGCTACAAATCAACCTCTGACATTGAATCACACAACCAATCAAACACCAGAGTTGTCTGCCTACCGTGTACTCTCGTACAACTGCCTTCACAGTTGGTTTGAATCCAATTTGTACTGATTTACGGCTACTAATCAACCTCGGACATTAAACCACACAACTAATCAAAAACCAGATTTGTCTGCCTACCGTGTACTCACGGACAACTGCCTTCACAGTTGCTTGATATCGATTTGTACTGATTTACGGCTACAAATCAACCTCTGATATTTAATCACACAACCAATCAACATGTAAGCTTAGTTTTCTACTCTCTCGTCAGTTTTAAGGTTCACTCTTTGCTCTCTTCAAGATCGTCAATTATGCTCTGATCCTCTGGCACAAAGTTTCAGTATCAAAATCAATAGTCAGGAAACTCAATGTAAAACTGACATTTCACTACCGCGGTAATTATTTCAAACCAAGTAAACCAAAAAATTTAAGCTCTACATGTGATCATGGCTACGCATAGCCCAGTAACCTCCAGTTACTCTACTTTCTGCGAACCCCACATGGGAACGCCGAGTCTCTTCAGGACTCTACGGTTTCCACTGAAACCCGACCTCCACCAGAGCTGGCTGCAATACCGCCTACTCACGGACTGCTGCACGTCAGCTTCTTGTACGGTCCGATCCGATCATCATGTAAACTGAAACAGTTTCTTTAATATCAAAACTACTTTTCTACCTCAATTTTGTCAGTTATACTTTGACTTTCAGGCAGCTTTCGCAACCTGTCGTACATATAGGTACGCTTAGAATAAAGGGCTTTGAGATTATAACGATCACCGTCATGAACTTCTGTGACCTCAAATGGGCCTTTATACTTAGGGTCTAACTTCGTTTGATTACGTTCCTCGTTTATAATCAACACTATGTAACCTACTGAACATTTACTAAGCCTTGCCTTTGTCTTATCAAACCTCATATGATGCTGCACTGTCAATATTACGTAACGCATTATCTCTCACGGTATTTAGGTCAACCTCAGGTTCTACATCAACTGCCATCAAAGATAGATGCCGTGCACACACGTTGCCTATTAACAACTCTAGGGGACTAGCTTTCGTCGTTCGGTTAACCATACAGTTAATCGCGAATTGGACTTCGGCTAATGAATCCTGCCAAGAACGCTCTTGTCATACACCACAGAAACCAGAGGTATCTAACAATTTTACTGAACAAATATCAATGCAGAGCTACTTGAGCAGCAGGGTATCCATGATTGCGATCAACAACCACACCATAATGCACTTCGCTCTAGGAATAAAAGAAAATTATCGCACAGCACACATTCTAGTCGTTCGGCTATTCCTGACCCAAGTCGGTGGAGAATAAAGGTACTCTGATCAAAATCATTACATTCTAATAAAAATCACAACTAACTCTTCTCTCGAAGCTGACATGTTGAACAACACGCATACTCGTTAAAATAATAGGAAACTCATTAAAATATTGCATTGCTCATACTCTAACATCCTTTGGGTCTTCAAAATCACGCTATGCAACCTTCCATCCGGTTACACAACACCACCCGGATAATCATTTCGAGCGTTTAACAAAGTAATCCTTTACTAGGTTTGTTCAACATGTTGCTTTGGTTTTCCTTATCACATAGCAGACTATAAGAAAATCTTACTAGGCTGATACTCTACATGTTAAATTTACTACTAAGTATCCAACCAGTCTTTTCAGCGTTATAATTTTGTCATGGATCGTAAAATACGAAGCTAATCCTAACCTAATCATTAGCGATACAGCAACGGACCTTTCGCGTCCAAGACGATGGACAACGTTTGTGATACTATGATAAATGCACGAATGGCTGTCTTGTTTGCGCACCAACAGAGACTATGACTAACACAAAATCTTCAGGGTAAACTAGGCTAACCAGAAAGGCACTTTGCCGGTCCAAACAACAGCAACGCATGTCTAAACATACAGCCGCACAAACGGCTTATCCAGTTTATGCAAATCTACACCAACGGAATCGTGGGTACCACAAAATTATCACAACAATGACTAACAAAGTACCTATTTAATGAGAATAAGGTTAAGCATACAATCATCACTAACGATCACTAACTTAGTTCTACTTACAATGAAAATTAAAATCTCGGAAACTGATTATCGTAACGCAATACGACGATAACTCAATCATTTTCTTCTACGTCTAATAATCAAGTTTAACAGCTTCTACTAGAAACACTATCACTCCTAAACCTACTAAGCATAACTTGGAATTAGCCAGAAAACTCAATTTAAAAAACACACAGTACGTAATATCACGCGTAAAATCTTAAAACTGAATTTAATTTTACAAGTGCTGCCATCTAATAATCATGAGTAAGAAACATTTTAATGAGCCATGTTAACAATTTATGCACACAAAGAAGCCGGTGTAATTGCAACACCGAGATCGTTTGTACAACTCAGAATTACAACGAGTAACACTTTTTACATAGGCTCTGAAAGGCTCTTCTGTTTAAACGAAAACCGTTAGGTATTATCAACACCACTATATATATTTATTTTTAGGTTGAGTAAACAGACTAAGTCCAGAATCTACTTTCGGATATTTTATATTTCCTAACATAAAAGTTCATTCCATTAATCTGAAGATAATAAAAAGTTTTAAAAGCTCAGGATCAAATTAAATTATCACTTGCTTTACTTCAAATTCTTAACAACTTTTTTATAAAGTGAAGATTCAAAGTTGAAGTTCACTTGCTACCTCATAAGCTTGACTGTCGGTATAACATTTAACGCCTATCAGGTTTTTCCATTTTGCCTCCATACCTCGATTTATTTATTTGGTTATTTTGATGTATCTGTGTTGCAAATTTCTAAATAGCACCGTACCTACCCATAACATAGAAAGTCACTATATCTTCATAGCTACGTGAAATAAACTTTACTATTTATGCCCATACCTACCAAATATACACAAAAATGATCATAAATCGGTTGTACCGTGCATACTGCACAGTGCAACCACAAACACCGTCATACAACATTTACATATTAGATGTAATAGAAATGTCCATGCTAATGTGGACGTAGATATTTTACGGCATATCCATTCATTAACACATTCTTTAATTTCTCTTTTTTTCTGAAATAGGAAATTCTAATAGGTAATTTCACTCTATTTAGCAACACTTTCTTATTAATTTCATAAATTTGCAGTGTCAAAATAACTACAAACGCTCACACAAACCAAACTCTCTCAGAAAATAAAATTACATATTTTGCATATTCTGAAATCTTGTCACAGATCCAATATTTCTTCAGGCATTACATTTACCAATCTTATAAACTTTCGCAAATAAATTTATATTATAACCTTTTTGATTTCTTTTTGCCTCGTACATCATATGTAATTGAAATACGTAGAACAGGAAGCCTGAACGTTGTATATTTCTGTAAAGAAATTGCAGTGCTTCTTTTCAATATCCCTGGCGCCAGCTCCGTCGAGATCAGTAATTTAATTCAAAGCTGAACAGGCCTGCTACCAATCTAAATTCGTCTTCCACAACGATGTTGCTTGACATGTATTTAATTAACGAATGGTACGAAAAAGACGAAATTTGTTTATATTCATAATATTTGGATTTTCAGTAACATTTTCAAATCTGATAATGCAGTTCCATCCTGAGACTAGCAGTTGGTCAATTTTAAATATTATATCAGAAGTGCAATGATAGAGAGCAGGTGAATTCAAACACTTCTCCATTTACTACCCTTCTCTTAATATTTATTTACAATCCTTTCGTAAAGTTTTATATTCGAAGAAGCAGTCTTGTAAACTTGTGTTGTATTTATGTGTCAGCCAAAGTATCGCGTAAGCGGTAATAGGTTCGTATTAAACAAGCGCATGCAACAGCGCATCAGAATTAAAAAAGTTAGAACCCATTTAAGCAATAAAAAAAAGAAGCTTTTTTGAATAAAATTAGCACTAATCAATTAGATTGGCACAACTCAATGAGGATAAATAACAAAATATTACGCAAGAATATAATGGAAAAAATATAATAACTGCCATTCTATCGAACTCTTTATCAATAACGTAGCAAACTTCAAAATACATCCATATAACTTATAAATCTACGTCATATAATCTAGCTTTATATAAAACCTCCGTTGAGGGTTAAGGATGTGGAGCGGCATTATTTATAGACACGATTTAAACAATTATTGTCAAGATTGAAAAATCGTGTAACGGATCGCCCGTCAGGCGTATTATTTGTTGTAACAGATCGCCTGGTCCCTCGGGAGCCGTCTACGAGGCGGCGGATTTCACGCCAGACTCGCGTACCCAATGTCCCTTCTGTCGCCACATTTGGATTGGATATCGATTCAATAAATAATACACTATTTATATACGATATGCTGGTTATAAAATTCTAAGAATGTTCAACGAATAAAAATATATTCATGTTGACAACGTATGCCGGCCGAGCAATAAAATAATACATTATGTAAACTTAAAAACACTCGTTTTAATTATTTTAAATCATAGGCACTAATCAAGCTATATCTTTGTTTAATTTACATTAATAATTGTTCTATGTTCTTTTTATGTTTTTGTTCTATGAATAATATTTTGACATGAATTTCTTAAGCCTACTTAATGCAATAGTCCGCTTCCTTATTCTAAATCACTATATTCTTCTGAAGAAGAATCTTCAATATTATAGTCAGAACTAACATTAAGACTAGAACTACTCATATTTACACTAGAATTTAAACTAGGGTTTATAATTAATTCCAAAACCTTCGAGGGAAGCTTACTTGTCGGTTTTTTGGGAATTTCTCGAAGACTATTTATTACAGGATCAGATGCGATTATTAACATATTAAGAAAATCTCTATTCGTTGCAATACGTAAAACTTTTCGTCTTCTACAATCTTTATGGTTTGTTTGTAAGAATGGGTTGTAGCTTTAGCATCCACATAGTAAGCCAGAGCTTCTTCCTTTGAAAGGCACCTTTGCGAATCAGCACGCGAATTAATAGTTTTTTTCATGTCTTGATACTTTTCCGGGCTGTTGCTGGCATCTCTCACACAGGCGAGATTTCGGTGCCCAGCCAACCGCGCTGAAATTTCAGCAGCAGCTACCAACTGGTTTGTATTCCGTTCTTGGAGTAAATAGTCGAGTCGCCTTTTTTTGATTTATCGCTGAGGTCATCAAATCATGTCACAAGCCCTTGCAGCAAACTCCATATATAATTCCTTTGAGGTTATCATTTCGGTGTCAGTAAAGCTGTTTGTGATACAAGGATTACTCCCTAATGCGGGTGATGCGGCTTACCAGTCATTTTTCCCGTCGGAGTTTTGCCACAAACATCAATAATTTTCTTGGAATCTCTAGTACGGAATAGTAGTCAATAATATTATCATATTTATATGCGTGTGTACCGATTTATTGCTCACATCTCAGAGGATATGCTTATAGTAACATATTTATTATATCTAGACATAATACTCTGGAAGTGTAGTAACAAGTGTGTGGAGAAAAAATTACAATATAAAACATAGATTAAATAAAATCGAAACTTATACTGTTATAGTTATTATAATACTATACTGTTATAGTTATTATAATACTAGCTGTGCCCGCGGCTTCGCCCGCGTGGAAGTCGGTCGGTATCCTTTAAATATCTCTTTATGTGGCCTTGATAATGTAAAATAACATAATGATCGGTTGATGAAACTCACACTCATATTTAAGTTTCTTACTTACTGTATTAGAAAAGTAGTAACCTGTACCTGCCACCTAAATTCTTAGCTCTTTCTTTTAATAAAAACTATGTGGCCGGATTACATAAGTAATTATTAGTTGATTTGAATCTTTGCACTCAAAGAGTAACACTTGAATAGTCAGTCTACGATGCTCTACTACGCTGATAGTTAATAGAATATAGATAGCTAATATAAGCTGTAATGGTGTGCAAAATAATAATTTTAAGTAATACGCCTAGATGGTACCACTGGCAAAATTAAAAAAGCGGTGTTAAGATCCAGCGCTGACAATATAAATATTAGAATCTCCCATAGGTGATAGCGTGATGATTGTTGTCCAAGATCCGAAAACTGCATCAAAATCCGTTCACTGGTTATTGCGTGATGCTTTAACAAACATACAGACAAACAGACAGACAGACAGACAGACATAACACATAACATATCTTCACGCCTTTTATCCCCGAAGGGGTAGGCAGAGGTGTATTACACACCCACACTTCGCCAGATATGTTTCGGTCCCAATGTAATAGGGGCCGAGCCTATTGCCATCTACCGGGCACATTATTAAGCGAGCGATAATTAACATTTTTAATACACACATAACTTCGAAAAGTCAGAGGTGTGTGCCCGAGGTACCTAGGGATCGAACCCGAGACCATCGTCTCGGCAGTCCGTTACGTACACCACTGGGCTACCGCCGCTTTTTACTTTTTACAGACAGACAATAATTTAAAAAAAATTGTTTTGTGTTCTATATCGATAACATGTCCCAATCCAATTGAAATTTCGTAAAAATATTCAATGTACAGACAAAGTGCTCTTTGAGTTTTATTTTAATATAGATTGTCAAAAAAGTATAAATCTAGGGATGTCTGAAATCAAAGTACTACTACTACCGCCTATTTTATGCCAGTTCAATAATATTTTCAAGCAGCAATAATGTAATATACGGGTCCATATTGGCTCACCTAAAGTTCTTTACCCGAATTGTTCTTCCTAACGATTTGTAATCCGAATGATCACTCTTCCTAAAATTTTTTATCCTAAAGTTTTCATTCATACTATTTGTAGTGCAACCGGCGATGTTCATAACAGTCATATTTCCGAAAATTGTAATTAATAATATCATTAATGTAAATATATTTAAACTCCTACTGTTTTTTATCATAACGCTTTTATCCCTAAACATAAATACCATAATATTTTCACTCATACTCAGAAAGAAACATTTACCAAGTGTAATAAAAAATATCTGACACTTTTACCAAGACACTTTTAGCCTTATATTTATCGAGAAAAGAAACGATTTGCAAAAATAACACTTTGTTGGCAAAAAACGGCTACACTCCAACCGAAATTCATAAAACACGACTCACGGTTATGTTTATGGCCTGGGAGTTTATATCTAGTACCTAAACCGTTAACTATAGGACCGATTCGGTTCTGGCACTTCGCCGGCCGCTCCCGCGGCACGCTCGCTTCGCTCGCTCGGCTCGTGCGTTGTGGTCACAGTTCTAACCTAACTTAAATCATTAATTATTAATACGACCGATTCGTTTCTGGAACTTGACCATTGTACTATTGTGTATTTGTACCATGGTTATATTATTCTTATATATGTTATACATGTTATGTGAAAATAAAGTTACGCAAAATGAATGTATATAATACTAATTATTATGAATAAAAAGAAAACTAAACAAAAAAGATATGAATATGATTAATAGTGTAAAAGATGGTTATGTTGAGAAAATATAGGAATACAAATAAAAGTATAATAGATGTTTATTGCTACTGACATTATGAAGTTGAATGCTTCGGAGTTATGAACATTAGAGACAGAGTAGTTAGGAATTGTGATTGTTAGGATGAAAAATGTTAGGAAGAACATTTTCGGATTTCCAATTATCGAAGTTGAAAATTTAGGTGAACTTTGGCGCACCTGTACTCTACAATGTTAAATCGTTTCTATTCCTGTTTATAATAATCTCATTGGATAATTTTTTTATAAAGTAAAATATTTCAGTATGAACGTGTGAACGAACGAAACGCTCGACCCTGTACAAAAACAAACTGTCGCGATTTATCAAGCTTGTCATTTCCATCAAGGTAAATTGTATGAAAAACGGGGCTTTTAATACCGCCTTCCAAGTAGCGACCATATATCCAAACATTTTATATAGGTCGCAAATAAGTCCTACGTGTATTTGCGTTTTACTCCGGGTCCTGGTCTGAATCCTGGACTTATTTGTGAAACAAACAACTCGCCATTCAATTGAAAATGTGATAATATTACATAAATGGCGTCATATGGCAAATGTGCTTAAACTAATTATATCACAGTACTTTTGGCAAGACAGACAAGGAACATACTCATTATTATACATATAGACATACTAATGTTTGAGTTGGTCCTTAGAAGGCGTAGTGTAATTTTTTTACTAGATAGCCAAACAAATTCAAAGGTCAAAGCATAGCCAGAAAAATAACTATCGGACCCACTGTACCACACTACTTAGGAAATAAAATAATAGGACGCAAATATGACTATAATAGCAAACGATGAAAATAGTCGCTGACCAACGAAACGAATTCCAAACTCCTTTGTAAAAGAGGTGTACCTCTCGCGATGAAAGTATCCTAAAAAAATATTATCTTGTGCTGCCGCCATGTTTTGTTACATTGCTGTCTCAGCGTAATTCGCTTTGAATCAACTCAAGTTTTATTATTCAGCTTCTTTCTAGAGTGGCTCACTGCAACCACTATAGATAAATATCATATAAAGAATCGCACACAGTTCCAACTAGTACATCAAATTTTCATTACAACGATGTTAAGTTGTAATAAAAGATTTTGTTTAAACGTGAGTTCTTGCTCTGTACAAATACTAGTGGATTTCAGGATAATAAGTTTACTCTAATAGAATATATTTTTAAAAGTAAAACTAAAAGAAAAAGTCATATACTCATAATAATGCATGGAATCTAAGCAAAATAATAATATAAGCCTTCTTATTGTATACTAAAGGAAAATAATAGTAAATCTGTATAACTCATATTGTTCTTTTAGGTTAACTAGAAACATGAGTTACATAACATAAACAAATACTATGCATAAGGTCTCAGGTTCGATCCTTGGCGCACAACAATGACTGTTCCAACTTATGTGCGTATTAAATTGTTAGCCATTAAACTGTAACTGAAAACTTCGTGAGATAACATGCATTACTTAGGGTTCTCTATAAAGTTCTCGAACATATGAATTCTGCCAACCGGCACTCTGGCACTCTGGCCCTTTACATAGTAAGGCGAGGTCCGTATTCTTAGCAGTGGGATAATTTATTTACTGCTTATTATGATGATACACAAATAATACAGAGATTTCTTCACCGTTTATGCCATTTGATTACTATTCAGTAGGTCAAACGTGGGCTCAGTAACCGTAGATTGGACACCCGCGGTGAAGCTAAGAGAGATCCCGGACGTGGACGCTCCGCGTGGGCTTAGAGAGGCCTGCGCAGGATGCGTCCAACGGTGCGGGTGCGGGGGACAGTTCTGTCTGTCCTTCGCAGTCGGGTGCGGTCGCGGGAGGTGAGGCGTGTCGGTGTTGCGTTGCCGCGCGCCCTATCTCCCGCGACCAAATGGGGGCGCACAATTCGATGCGTCGCGGTGGTGCCGCAGAGGAAGAGGAGATGCGGTGTTGCATTGCCGTCCTCCCTAACCTCTGCGGCCGCTGGGTGTTTTGGCGGCGGAGCCCAACATCTTAATCCGCCGCCAAGGGGGTTTTGTTCGGGGCCCGCCTGACTATCTGGCGTGCCAATACCCGTCGAGGGGTAGCGACGAATGCTTCGGCGATACCCTACCCTCCGACACACGGGTACATGAGAAAGTCGAGGTGCTTTTTAGTGGTAACACCACATACTCCGCCTCTCATTTCCCCAAGAGTTGGAATTTCCGAAGGGATTTTCCACCTCGTAAAAAAAAAGTCAAACTTATTTACACTTACCAATTGAAAGCTACAAAATTATATATTAATGCATTTTATTAAAACAGTTAAAACTGTTTATTTAGGATCCCTTTGTAAAATATTTAGAAAATATTTCGCCCTCTATGTTCTAAACCGTAGTATTTAGGTATAAGTTACATACCTGTATGCTAAATAGTGACATATATAATGAATTTTCTATGAAAATTATAACAGATACATAGATTTGGGTACTATAAAATAATAATAAATAAGTAACTAAAATTTCTACTTGCGGGCGATAATATGAATATTGTGCTTGGGTCTAATATCCTTAGGTGTGGGTTAAGACATACTACAAAACCCTACATTGTGCGTGGCTCGACATGCACTTTGCCAGTTTCCATTCATTCTTTTGAAGCGGGTTACATAAAGTCTAATCAATAATTATTAAGAAAAACTAAAACAAGTTGTATGTCCGCATCGCTGTCACTGTGGACAGGCTGTCGATATCCTTGGTCACCATGGTCTGTCATGCAGCAGGAACGTAGGTCGTTCTTCACGACACGCCAACCTCAATGACATACTGCGCCGTGGTCTTGTCACTGCTGGCGTTCCAGCCCAACTTGAACCTCAGGGCTTGGCACGCGACGATGGCAAAAGACCGGACGGGATGTCTTTGTTGCCATGGAAGCTGGGTAGGCCTTGGGTATGGGATGATATGTGTCGATACCCTTGCGCCATCTCATCTTTCCAGCTTAGCAGTTTATGCGGGCGCTGCTGCTGCTCAGCGGAGACAAATACATAAATCTAGTAGGAGATTACGTATTTGAGCCGTTTGGAGTCGTAACCTTGGGGCCATGGGGTCCAAGTGCGAGATCCCTTTTTAGAGATTTCGTAAAGAGACTGATCAACGCCTCGGGTGACCAGAGGGCTGGCACGTATTTGGCACAAACTGGCAGCATTGCTATCCAACGAGGCAATGCTGCCAGTCTTCTGGGCATGCTTCCAATTGACTGCGATGCGGATGACTTTCATGACGCCTTCTAAATATTTTTTTTTTATTCTTGTATATATAGCGTCTCCAAAACGTGTGTATTAGATTCATATTTGGATTACGTAAATATGCTCATGTATCAGAATTTCGTAGCAAACTCACGTGGCTCCCAATTGGTCTTCGCAGGAATACTCACATTCTTACATTACTGTATAATATCCTATTCAACCCGGACACCCCTTCGTATCTCAAAGAACGTTTTAAGTTCATTCATGACACACATGCAAAGTTTCTGAGGTCGTCTAAGGATCTGAGGCTGCAGATGCCAACACATTCCGCAAATTTCAATGACAAATCCTTTACTGTGCAAGCAGTACGCTTGTGGAATGCGTTGCCGATAGAAATTAAGCAAGCAAAATCGCTTGGCATATTCAAAAGCGCAATAAAACAGCGTTACTTGGCTATGTAACTGATTTTTTACATTCTATTTAGTTCAATGTACCTATGTTTCGTAAGAGCCGACAGAGGGAGCATATTATGCAGAGAACAGCACTGTAAGAGAAGGAAAACTTGATACAAACCCTATACCAACCCGTTTTGCCAGCGTGGTATAGTAGGCCAATTCTTCCTTTCAAAGGAGAGGCCTAGTCCAGCAGTGGATTTAAAGGCTGATGATGATGTATTTTGTATAGCTATATGTATATTCAGTATATTATATTTATTTATGTATTCATGTATTTATGTATTCATGTATTTATGTATTGATGTACTTGTGTATGTATATATGGATCCTTACTTCATTTTATGACTACACAACTGTTTTTATTTATCTGATCTCTTCCAGTCCATCCCAAGGTTGCCTGGAAAAAATTGCTTGTAGCGATAAGGCCGCCTATTGTACATAATATATGTAAAATTGTATAACGTTATATGTAGCATTTGTATTGTATCCGGTGTACAATAAAGATTTTTCTATCTATCTATCTTCTATATATTAATTTCAAAACTTTAAGTTACTTTCCAGTTATTTTATATGTATTGAAATAAAAAAGATATAATATTATTAAAAAAAATACACGTTTCAACACATATTTATTTTTTTTTTTTGCTATCATACCGATTGCTACTACTAGAGAATTAAAATCATCAGCTACAATCGCAGTAAACCTATTAGAGTCTAGTGTAGGAAAATTTGATGTATTATTTAGGTTCCATTGTATTTATTCTATCGACATTATAATATAAGTACTTTTCAATCTCTGGATTCTAATAATACAGGTGATCTCTGGGGCATTTCTGTTTTTCTGGGTCATTATTTAAGCAACTTATTTATCTACGCCGGACCGGCTAATTAGCCGGATGCTGGCGCCCGGACGAATGACACCCGGCAACCGGACGGCCGGCTCCCTAGATTATATATACTTTATAGATGGAAGGATTCGATCGCAAGATCATCACTAAAAGAAACTGACATATTTCCACATAGATCAACTTCATAACCAAGTTAAACACTTCTTATTAACCGAACAATAATACTGAATTGAACTTTGCCTTTGGTTCTTATTAGGTACATTATCCGGCTACGTACCCGTTCAACCCACAAATTTCGACCCCATCGACAAATTTTACCCTCTCGACCCACTTTGACCATTTCGACCCGAAAACTTGCATTTTGCCTATACCTAAAGTGCCCGTTCGACCCTCTGCCTAACACCTTGTGCCCGTTCGACCTCATCTTTACATCTTCGTATAAAAAGCTAAAGTATAATCGTGTACAAAAGTGAGACACTTTAATAAAAATAAAACACAATACGATAAATCAATACTTTTATTCAAAAATATAAAAACAACAATGTTTTATCACTACGTAGTATACAACTAGTCTGTCTTCTGTCTGTCTGTCCCTATGTATGATTAAATCTTAAAAACTACCCAACGGATTTGAATGCAGTTTTTTTAATAGAGAGAGTGATTCATGAGGAAGCTTTATATATACATATACGTACATTTGACGAAGGCGAAGCCGCTGGCGACGTCTAGTTACGAATAAAATGATTTATTCCAAGTAGATCACGTATTTTTCTTATTTTACTGGTTTTTTTTAATGCTGCTAGTGGCAGACGAGCGAACGGCCCATCTGATGGTAAATGGTAACCGCTGCTCATGGACATCGCTAATGTCAGGGTATACACAGCAAAGCCGCTGTCTACCGTGAAAGTAATGCTCTCTTTAAACTTCGTTTGAAGAAGGACAAGTCATAGTGCTCGGGAAACACTGGTGATAGAGTTGGTATTACACAGTATACAATTATACATGCATGTTATATTAATTCAGTATGCTAATATCCCAGTGTCAAAGCGAGGACCTCAGAGATATTCTAAAATTAAGGCGATAACGATTGAGAACATATTTGTTAAAATAAAGTAAAAGAGATATGAATCACAGATATACATATGAAGTTGCAGTAATTCAAAATACGGTCATACTAATAATGTTGGAATTTCGATTAAGTTTGTAAATATAAGATAAATTTGTATTTTACATATTTTTAATCAGTACAAAAAATCACAGTCTTGTTTGTAAATATAAAATAAACAATATTAATAGTATAAGTAAAATAATGTTTTTAAATCACAGATTAAAATCAGACTTATCCTAAACATAATAATTATTATTTATGTAACTTTCGTAAACAAAATAAATTTACAAAAATAATATTTATTATGCTTAACATGGTTTAAATAATAAATTCCGTATGTACCCTATAACAACCCCATAACGCTGTTGCCCTAAAATGAGCCTAACCCTAAATAAAGTCATTTTGAATATTGGCAATAAATCACTTATCAACTATTAAAATCACTGGCAATCTTAAAATTTACTTAAGAATAAGAATAAGAATAAGAATAAATTTATTTCGTAAAACATGAGTAATACAGTACAAGTTTTAGCTTGCATGCAAGTTGTTACAAAGAATTCTTAAAAATGATCTACATGTTTTGCCAGTTACGGCATACGAAATTTTATTGGTACATTCATATTATCGAAGGCTATTAAAGCAAAATTAAAAACAAAAATACAGACGTCAGACATATTGAATTAAGAATAAAGTTTTATATTATTAATGAAATACTTACAGGAAGTCAAGAAATTTGATTGCATTAGAAACTACATTGCTTAAAACTGAACAAAAATAAAACACACATTTATACATAACATACACACATCAGAAACATTTTAGCATAAAAAAATATATATTAATATCTCAAGTGATTTGTACTCAAGAAATTTATGTCCATGGATTAAGTATATATATTCAAACTATCAGTAATTAACATTTCAGCATTATAGAATACATAAATGTCACAAGTGATTCAAAATTACAAAAAAAATCATTCAAAGATGTCTCAAGTAATTTAAATTAGAATATATTCGCAAATAAATACAGGTAATCACAGTATAAGTACTCATGTTTGAAGAATGTCACAATGGCAGGCGTCAGGGATATTATAGATTATACTATGAAAGTTACAGGAAACAATTTTTATCTGTTAAAAACTGCGTTATGCTATAGTAGCATTTCTGGGTCAGATATTTCTTAAGCTGTTGTTTAAAAGTGCTAATATTTAACAGTTTGAAGTGCTTTGGTAACTTGTTGTAGATAATGGGTGCCATACAAAATATGCTTTTGTGCATGAGCGCTGTAGTAGACTTCACTACACATAATTGTTCATTATCACGCCTGTTTCGATTGTTGACAACTGATAGTTTGTCAAAAAGATGCGGATTTGTTTTTACAAAAACAGCGACTTCATAGACATACAGTGACGGTAGAGTTAGTATGTTATGCTTGATGAAAAATGGTCTACAAGTGTCTGTTGATTTGAGGCCAAACATTGCTCGTATACATTTTTTTTGTGACTTAAATATATGTTCCTTGTTAGTAGAGTGGCCCCAAAAAATTATGCCGAATCTTAAGATTGAGTCTGTTATGCCATGATATGCTGTGATAAGCGATGACTCATTAATAACGCGCGCTAGCCTAGACAGAGCATAAACATTCGAATTCAACCGCTTGTTTAGTTGTTCTATATGGTCTTTCCAAGTCAGCTTTTTATCAATTATGATGCCTAAAAATTTTGTTGAGTCTACTATATTTAGTTCTGTCCCGTGATAGTTAACATTTACTTGAGGCGGTGTAGTCCGTTGACTAAAAAACAAGGCTTTTGTTTTAGTTAAGTTCATTTTTAGATTATTATCATCCATCCATGACATTACTGATTGCACCGTATCATTTATGTCCTTCTCAAAACAGTCCGTATTTCTAGCACTGACAGTGACTGTGCTGTCATCGGCAAAGAGACAAATTGGAAATTCAGTTACTCTTGGTAAATCATTAATATAAATAATGAATAGTAACGGACCCAACACGCTTCCCTGTGGAACACCGTATCGAACTATTTTTGGATCAGATGTATAAATTACTTCCTTACGTGAGTTGGAATTGACCATAGATATCTGAGTGTACTGTTTACGATTTTTAAGGTAAGTTTCCAACAAATTTAACACATTTCCTCGAATGCCATATCGTTCTAATTTATTCAATAAAATGTCATGATCCACATAGTCGAATGCTGAGGTCATATCGCAAAAAATAGGGCATATGGGATTATTTTTGTCAACACTAGTTACAACATTCCTCAAAAAATCATAAATTGCCATATTTATGGTTTTGTTTTTTCGAAAGCCCTTCTGTTTATCTGTTAGAATATTCGATTTCTCTAGGTATTTGTAGACTTGCTCATGAATGTATTTCTCAAATATCTTAGATATGGTACACATTAGCGCAATAGGCCTGTATGAATCCATGTGATGGCTGTTACCTTTTTTAAATAGTGGCTTGACGATAGAAGTCTTCATGTTATCTGGATATACTCCGGAGACTATAGTTAGGTTAAGTATATGACTTAAGTGTTCACAGATATCACCAGCGACATATTTAATTATCCGTGTTGAGATTCCGTCGTACCCGACACTATTAGTATTCTTTAGAGACCGTATGACTGTTAATATGTAGTTAATACTTAGAACTCCTTTTCCAGATTGAACTTTCCATTTACTTAATTCCTTCTTTATTTCATTGCCAACTTGATCGGGATCTTTTTCACAACGGTATTTCCTTTAATTGTTAAAGTGCCGCGACACTTTGATTTATATTTGCAATCCGAAAGAGAGGATCCATTTTTCTTATCTCTGTTTTAAAGTTCTGATAACCGTAACTAAGCAGAATCTCACCTCCTCTGATAGATGTCACGAAACAAAGTTCTTGCGTTCCATCTAAATTATGCCGATTTGTTGAAGCAACTGGTTCCAATTTGAGACATTGCTTACCAGCAATTATTTTTCTTTGATCTGAAATATACCGATAAAATATTATATTTCTTTCCAAAAAGTAATAAGTAATTCTAACATAAGGTTAAATTTTATATAGGTATTGAGTAAACAAAAGCTTAAGAATTTGATGCAATATTAGTTAACTTCTGAAGAGGGTTCATTTAATAAGTTGGCATAGAAGACCAATATTATATAATTCTTAATAACTTATTTTAACTATAATCATTGTTTAAATAATGTTAAGATAAATTTTTAACCGGGTAGAAATGAATGAATTAATTATTATCAATTTGGTGGAATGTTAGATTCCTCCAATAATAGACTTAAATTAAGTACTTTAAATTTATTTTACAATTTAACAGTATTTCAAATAGTAAATTATATATTAAAGAACAATCCATCCGTTAACTATTCAGATAAAATTACCAAAAGAAGAAAACCATTATAATAATAAACGACAAAACAAAATCACTTAAACACGCAAAAGATAAATTATTTAATACTTACCAGTCAGTACACTTTTACCGCACGGATTATTTTTTGGCACACTTATCGACCACTTAGCTACAACTAATGTTTGTAAACGAATGCAAAACGTTACTGTTTTTTTCTGCTGGCTTGCGATCCCTATTGTCTTTGCCCAGCACCGCACCCCTTTCGAACAACTCGCTGCACCCTGGAGCGTGGGGAAAGGCCGAGCTTAGACGCGAGTTTGCCTTGCGTATGAACAAAAGAATTAAATTAACTTAGACTGTCTTTTTTAGTTATAAAACCTATTACATATACTATTACGTATACTACCTAATACCTAAGTGTTTATGAAGGTTTCCGTATTATTATTATTTTAATTCACTTATACATCAAAACAATCCAAACTTCTAATGTGTAGAAACGAGTACTATTTGTCGCTAGTGTGCCTCTACTTCCTAATGCTATTTCAACAAATCGCACTGCTATTAAAAGAGTGTATCAACTCAAAAAATATATTTCATTTAACACTTTTCAACATAACTGTACTTTTGTTTAAGCGAAATAACATTAAACCAGTACTAAATAAACACATATTATGGTGTGGGTCCAACGGGCACTAAAAAAAGAGGTTGAACGGGCACTTTTTAGTGGGTTTTATTTTTTGGGTCGAGTGGGTACAAAAAAGAGGTCGAACGGGCACTTAAATTATTATATTTTAAAGAGGGTCGAACGGGTACTAAAAATGAGGTCGAACGGGCACTTTTGTAATCGGGTCGAAATTTGCGGGTTGAACGGGTACGTAGCCCATTATGGCTACGTACCCGTTCAACCCACAAATTTCGACCCCATCGACAAATTTTACCCTCTCGACCCACTTTGACCATTTCGACCCGAAAACTTGCATTTTGCCTATACCTAAAGTGCCCGTTCGACCCTCTGCCTAACACCTTGTGCCCGTTCGACCTCATCTTTACATCTTCGTATAAAAAGCTAAAGTATAATCGTGTACAAAAGTGAGACACTTTAATAAAAATAAAACACAATACGATAAATCAATACTTTTATTCAAAAATATAAAAACAACAATGTTTTATCACTACGTAGTATACAACTAGTCTGTCTTCTGTCTGTCTGTCCCTATGTATGATTAAATCTTAAAAACTACCCAACGGATTTGAATGCAGTTTTTTTAATAGAGAGAGTGATTCATGAGGAAGCTTTATATATACATATACGTACATTTGACGAAGGCGAAGCCGCTGGCGACGTCTAGTTACGAATAAAATGATTTATTCCAAGTAGATCACGTATTTTTCTTATTTTACTGGTTTTTTTTAATGCTGCTAGTGGCAGACGAGCGAACGGCCCATCTGATGGTAAATGGTAACCGCTGCTCATGGACATCGCTAATGTCAGGGTATACACAGCAAAGCCGCTGTCTACCGTGAAAGTAATGCTCTCTTTAAACTTCGTTTGAAGAAGGACAAGTCATAGTGCTCGGGAAACACTGGTGATAGAGTTGGTATTACACAGTATACAATTATACATGCATGTTATATTAATTCAGTATGCTAATATCCCAGTGTCAAAGCGAGGACCTCAGAGATATTCTAAAATTAAGGCGATAACGATTGAGAACATATTTGTTAAAATAAAGTAAAAGAGATATGAATCACAGATATACATATGAAGTTGCAGTAATTCAAAATACGGTCATACTAATAATGTTGGAATTTCGATTAAGTTTGTAAATATAAGATAAATTTGTATTTTACATATTTTTAATCAGTACAAAAAATCACAGTCTTGTTTGTAAATATAAAATAAACAATATTAATAGTATAAGTAAAATAATGTTTTTAAATCACAGATTAAAATCAGACTTATCCTAAACATAATAATTATTATTTATGTAACTTTCGTAAACAAAATAAATTTACAAAAATAATATTTATTATGCTTAACATGGTTTAAATAATAAATTCCGTATGTACCCTATAACAACCCCATAACGCTGTTGCCCTAAAATGAGCCTAACCCTAAATAAAGTCATTTTGAATATTGGCAATAAATCACTTATCAACTATTAAAATCACTGGCAATCTTAAAATTTACTTAAGAATAAGAATAAGAATAAGAATAAATTTATTTCGTAAAACATGAGTAATACAGTACAAGTTTTAGCTTGCATGCAAGTTGTTACAAAGAATTCTTAAAAATGATCTACATGTTTTGCCAGTTACGGCATACGAAATTTTATTGGTACATTCATATTATCGAAGGCTATTAAAGCAAAATTAAAAACAAAAATACAGACGTCAGACATATTGAATTAAGAATAAAGTTTTATATTATTAATGAAATACTTACAGGAAGTCAAGAAATTTGATTGCATTAGAAACTACATTGCTTAAAACTGAACAAAAATAAAACACACATTTATACATAACATACACACATCAGAAACATTTTAGCATAAAAAAATATATATTAATATCTCAAGTGATTTGTACTCAAGAAATTTATGTCCATGGATTAAGTATATATATTCAAACTATCAGTAATTAACATTTCAGCATTATAGAATACATAAATGTCACAAGTGATTCAAAATTACAAAAAAAATCATTCAAAGATGTCTCAAGTAATTTAAATTAGAATATATTCGCAAATAAATACAGGTAATCACAGTATAAGTACTCATGTTTGAAGAATGTCACAATGGCAGGCGTCAGGGATATTATAGATTATACTATGAAAGTTACAGGAAACAATTTTTATCTGTTAAAAACTGCGTTATGCTATAGTAGCATTTCTGGGTCAGATATTTCTTAAGCTGTTGTTTAAAAGTGCTAATATTTAACAGTTTGAAGTGCTTTGGTAACTTGTTGTAGATAATGGGTGCCATACAAAATATGCTTTTGTGCATGAGCGCTGTAGTAGACTTCACTACACATAATTGTTCATTATCACGCCTGTTTCGATTGTTGACAACTGATAGTTTGTCAAAAAGATGCGGATTTGTTTTTACAAAAACAGCGACTTCATAGACATACAGTGACGGTAGAGTTAGTATGTTATGCTTGATGAAAAATGGTCTACAAGTGTCTGTTGATTTGAGGCCAAACATTGCTCGTATACATTTTTTTTGTGACTTAAATATATGTTCCTTGTTAGTAGAGTGGCCCCAAAAAATTATGCCGAATCTTAAGATTGAGTCTGTTATGCCATGATATGCTGTGATAAGCGATGACTCATTAATAACGCGCGCTAGCCTAGACAGAGCATAAACATTCGAATTCAACCGCTTGTTTAGTTGTTCTATATGGTCTTTCCAAGTCAGCTTTTTATCAATTATGATGCCTAAAAATTTTGTTGAGTCTACTATATTTAGTTCTGTCCCGTGATAGTTAACATTTACTTGAGGCGGTGTAGTCCGTTGACTAAAAAACAAGGCTTTTGTTTTAGTTAAGTTCATTTTTAGATTATTATCATCCATCCATGACATTACTGATTGCACCGTATCATTTATGTCCTTCTCAAAACAGTCCGTATTTCTAGCACTGACAGTGACTGTGCTGTCATCGGCAAAGAGACAAATTGGAAATTCAGTTACTCTTGGTAAATCATTAATATAAATAATGAATAGTAACGGACCCAACACGCTTCCCTGTGGAACACCGTATCGAACTATTTTTGGATCAGATGTATAAATTACTTCCTTACGTGAGTTGGAATTGACCATAGATATCTGAGTGTACTGTTTACGATTTTTAAGGTAAGTTTCCAACAAATTTAACACATTTCCTCGAATGCCATATCGTTCTAATTTATTCAATAAAATGTCATGATCCACATAGTCGAATGCTGAGGTCATATCGCAAAAAATAGGGCATATGGGATTATTTTTGTCAACACTAGTTACAACATTCCTCAAAAAATCATAAATTGCCATATTTATGGTTTTGTTTTTTCGAAAGCCCTTCTGTTTATCTGTTAGAATATTCGATTTCTCTAGGTATTTGTAGACTTGCTCATGAATGTATTTCTCAAATATCTTAGATATGGTACACATTAGCGCAATAGGCCTGTATGAATCCATGTGATGGCTGTTACCTTTTTTAAATAGTGGCTTGACGATAGAAGTCTTCATGTTATCTGGATATACTCCGGAGACTATAGTTAGGTTAAGTATATGACTTAAGTGTTCACAGATATCACCAGCGACATATTTAATTATCCGTGTTGAGATTCCGTCGTACCCGACACTATTAGTATTCTTTAGAGACCGTATGACTGTTAATATGTAGTTAATACTTAGAACTCCTTTTCCAGATTGAACTTTCCATTTACTTAATTCCTTCTTTATTTCATTGCCAACTTGATCGGGATCTTTTTCACAACGGTATTTCCTTTAATTGTTAAAGTGCCGCGACACTTTGATTTATATTTGCAATCCGAAAGAGAGGATCCATTTTTCTTATCTCTGTTTTAAAGTTCTGATAACCGTAACTAAGCAGAATCTCACCTCCTCTGATAGATGTCACGAAACAAAGTTCTTGCGTTCCATCTAAATTATGCCGATTTGTTGAAGCAACTGGTTCCAATTTGAGACATTGCTTACCAGCAATTATTTTTCTTTGATCTGAAATATACCGATAAAATATTATATTTCTTTCCAAAAAGTAATAAGTAATTCTAACATAAGGTTAAATTTTATATAGGTATTGAGTAAACAAAAGCTTAAGAATTTGATGCAATATTAGTTAACTTCTGAAGAGGGTTCATTTAATAAGTTGGCATAGAAGACCAATATTATATAATTCTTAATAACTTATTTTAACTATAATCATTGTTTAAATAATGTTAAGATAAATTTTTAACCGGGTAGAAATGAATGAATTAATTATTATCAATTTGGTGGAATGTTAGATTCCTCCAATAATAGACTTAAATTAAGTACTTTAAATTTATTTTACAATTTAACAGTATTTCAAATAGTAAATTATATATTAAAGAACAATCCATCCGTTAACTATTCAGATAAAATTACCAAAAGAAGAAAACCATTATAATAATAAACGACAAAACAAAATCACTTAAACACGCAAAAGATAAATTATTTAATACTTACCAGTCAGTACACTTTTACCGCACGGATTATTTTTTGGCACACTTATCGACCACTTAGCTACAACTAATGTTTGTAAACGAATGCAAAACGTTACTGTTTTTTTCTGCTGGCTTGCGATCCCTATTGTCTTTGCCCAGCACCGCACCCCTTTCGAACAACTCGCTGCACCCTGGAGCGTGGGGAAAGGCCGAGCTTAGACGCGAGTTTGCCTTGCGTATGAACAAAAGAATTAAATTAACTTAGACTGTCTTTTTTAGTTATAAAACCTATTACATATACTATTACGTATACTACCTAATACCTAAGTGTTTATGAAGGTTTCCGTATTATTATTATTTTAATTCACTTATACATCAAAACAATCCAAACTTCTAATGTGTAGAAACGAGTACTATTTGTCGCTAGTGTGCCTCTACTTCCTAATGCTATTTCAACAAATCGCACTGCTATTAAAAGAGTGTATCAACTCAAAAAATATATTTCATTTAACACTTTTCAACATAACTGTACTTTTGTTTAAGCGAAATAACATTAAACCAGTACTAAATAAACACATATTATGGTGTGGGTCCAACGGGCACTAAAAAAAGAGGTTGAACGGGCACTTTTTAGTGGGTTTTATTTTTTGGGTCGAGTGGGTACAAAAAAGAGGTCGAACGGGCACTTAAATTATTATATTTTAAAGAGGGTCGAACGGGTACTAAAAATGAGGTCGAACGGGCACTTTTGTAATCGGGTCGAAATTTGCGGGTTGAACGGGTACGTAGCCCATTATCCTTTGTTCATATTATTTATATATTCGGATTGAATCAACCATTGGATCAACAAAAAAGTTTAATGTCATATTTATCAAAATTATATTAATTATCTGATGATGTCCAATTGCCTTAGTACACGCTTTGTTTTGGGATCAGATAACAGTATCTAAATTGACTCAAGACATTATCATTACAGAATAGCGTGATTAAATTGCCTATTATTAGTTAGGTAGGTACAGGATCGTGCCGACCCAACCCAGCGCCTGTGTGCGAAATCTATGAAGCGCCTGTGCAGTGGCGTAGGCTAGCTTGAGTGGCACCCGGAAGTTGGCAGACGACCTTTTTTTTAGTCGATACCTAAGGTATTAATAATATAAAAATCTCTTTAACTTGAGTCCTTGAAGGGAAATAATTACTTTTGTCGTAATTAAAACAATATAAAAATTAAAAGGAATTTGCACATTATAATTATTTGATGGTAATTTCCTATAAATACAAAAAATAAAGGATTTACCAAAATAAATTTAAAGATGCAATTTTCGTTTGTCTAGATAATTGGTTTAAGACTAATTAGTCATCGCGCTTTGGAATCATATTTATGTTCTACATTATAATTATCCTACAAATGGTAGCTGTAGCCTCGTGGAGATACACATATGTGAGTATTAAACTAACAGACTATACATAATATATGTGATTATTAAACTGTTACTTATCACTTGGGCTGTGCCCGTCAGGCCCAGTTATAATTTAAAATCTTTATAATTTATTATGGAAACTCAGTACCTTTAACTATATTTACACTGATAAAGGCATGAAATATCACCAACTCTTTGGGTTGCGGAGATCAGACAGCAGTCATTTGTAATCGAATATTCATTCAAAATTTAGATTCCTGATGTGAACGCAACCAGCTAAAGCTAGGACGCTGATTATTACACAAAAAAATTTGAATCCTCACAAAAATATGCAACCATATTTGATTGTTTAAACAAATACATACTGCCGAAATGCACCATAGGTTACACATATCATAGGTTAGATAATAATTTTCCAAATTGATTAAGCACGTAGTTGTCTAAGAATTTTTGATAATTAGTAAAGGTATATATCTAAAATTCAATATTTTCGAAGCGCCAATCAAACACTACACCTAATAGCACCGTGAGACACCGTAGGCTACTGGCTACGTAAAGATAAGATTGGCGTAGTAGATGATCCGAGAGATACAACGCAAGGGAGCTAAAACCATCGCCACTTTTGCCTACAAACGTGATTTCATAGTAATCTA
Source organism: Euclidia mi (assembly GCA_944739405.2). Taxonomy (NCBI): domain Eukaryota; kingdom Metazoa; phylum Arthropoda; class Insecta; order Lepidoptera; family Erebidae; genus Euclidia; species Euclidia mi. The sequence goes on from OX123189.2 coordinate 38,484,343, forward strand.
TTTTCCAATGATTCGATTTAGTGTAGTTTTGCAGATCCCAAAATCTTCATCGTAGATCGATCTGAAAGTAAAATTTTAAGTCCAGATTTCACTACGTACCATTGTTATTATTTTTAGTGTATGGTCTTGATAAGTTAAATTATTTACATACATAAAGTTTTTAACTACATGTTTAAGCACTATCCAAAATATGAATGAAATTAAGAAAAATGAGCATCTAAAAAATTATGTACAGGTTTAAGCACTAGTAAACATTTGTCAACGTCGACCAATTCAAAAAGAAAAAAGAGAGAATTGACAAAGGCGACTTACATCCCTCCAAGAAAATTAGACTTTGATACCCCTAAATGTTCTCAGGAAAGCACGCAAATGATACAAGCAAATATACATAAGAATGATTTCAGTCAGCAAATTCACATCAATTTAGAAAACGAGAAAATTCAATGTAAAAATGGAAAAAATGGAGACACGATAGTGACGGATAACTTGAGATGCAGCAAGGTTACTAAAACCACTAGAAACACAAGCAAAATAATTCTACTTTCTGATAATCAAGGTAGAGGTGTTGCACAGAGGCTACTTAATAACAAGCACAACCTACATAAATGTCAAGATGTTCAAATACAATCTATACGGAAACCGGGTGCTAAAACAAAATATGTGTTAGAGGACTGTAGTAGCTTAGCGAAAACATTGACACAAAATGACAACGTAGTTATTATGACAGGGAGTAATGACTCAAATCCAATGGAGTTTATGTCGGCAATGTCTATAGCGTTAAACTGTCTTAACAATTGCAATATACTTGTAGTTATTGTATTCTATAATAGATATCTTAATGAAATTAAGCTCAATCAACAATTAAGACTCGTTACTCAAAATTTCAATAACTGTACTTATTTGGCAATAGTTAATACGCAGGACATCGCTAAACAGATAATACATGAAATAAATGTTATTCATTACAATAATGACTTCCTGACATACAACAACCGCAAATTAACAAAAAACATAGTTACACAGAAGGGTGAATTTCATAAAAGGCATTCTTTAATTTGCGGTTCTTTTCCGCGACCTAGTAGTCCTTTAAATCCAAAAAGGTACAATACCGTATTACTTCCCGTCACTTATGAAAATATCACAAACAGAAATGACAGCTGAATCCGATTTTTTTCGAGACTAAGTGTGATGGGTATGCAGTTTTTCACCAAAATATTGCCGGAGTCTTAAATAAAATGCAAGATTTATAAGTCTACTGCATGATCTTCAGTATGATTTTAATGAAAATATTATTATTATATGTTTAAGTGAACACTTTATAAAAAGAACTGAGGAAAAATTTTTGAATATAAAAAAATACTACCTTGCCACAATATATGCTCGTCAAGATCAACGGCGTGGAGGCACATGCATATTGTGTAGGAATGGATATGACAGCACTAATCTAAATATCGTAAGTGAATTTGCCATTGATAAACACTTTGAAATATGTGGTATTGAAATTAAAATGTTAAAAATAATTGTTCTTTGCATCTATAGAACTCCAAATTCTGATGTGAATATTTTCTTTGATAACTTAAATAAAACTTTAACTAATCTCCAAAACAAAAAAATTAGAATCATAGTCTGTGGCGACTTTAACATAGATTTACAAAATTCTGACAACAACAGTACGATATTTAAAGAACTTCTTCTCAATTACGGAATGCAATACCACATACACGACCAACTAGATTAAATAAGTGCATTGACAATATTATTAGTAACATAAACAATATCACGGGTAAAACATATAATTTCTATCTTTCTGATCACAATACAGCACAAATAACTACAATCAAACATCAAATATTACGGAAAAACAACTACTATTTCACGACTGTAAATAATTTGAGCAAAGAGTATGTCAACAAATGTGTCAAGTATATTAGCTGTCTAAGTTTCAATGAAATATTTGATATATCGGATACTAATAAAGCTTTCGATAATTCTCATGATACATTGACACTCTTATACAAACTATGTTTCCCTCATATCAGACTGAAAAAAATATTACACAATTCAAAAAAATCTAAGTGGATAACGAAAGGAATCAAAAATAGCAGTAAAACTAAGAGAAAGCTAAGATATAAATATTACGTAAGTAAAACTTGTGGGAATAAAAATAAATACATAATATACTCAAAACTGTTAAAAAAATGTATGTGCGGGCTTCAAGCATTGTATAACCAAAGACTAATAGCCTATTCACAAAACAAAGTTAAAGCCACGTGGGATATTGTAAAGAACACCATGGGTAGTACGGCACCTAAAAAATTCATATCGAATATTTTGGACAATTCTATATCACTGACATCTGGACCTGACATTTGTAATAAATTTAATAAATATTTCGTTGACATTTCTAATAATACTCAATTTGACGATACAAAGAATAATAATAACAATCATGTAAATAATAATAACTCTGACAATATAATAATAAAATATGAATAAAGTTTATTTTTAGAACCTACGTGTGCTTCAAAAGTCTATAATACTATGAAATCTTTAAAAAACACTGAATCAACTGGTTATGATAATATTGGCACTGATCTCATTAAAAGAATATCTCCATATATTTCAACGCCTATAGCTCACATAATTAACCTTTCTTTCATTCAAGGTTGTTTCCCTGAGAGATTGAAGCTATCTCTGATAAAACCGTTACATAAAAAAGGTACAAAACAGACATGAGTAACTATAGACCAATAGCGTTAATACCAATATTGTCAAAAATATTTGAAAAGGTAATGTACAAGCGAGTACTTCATTTTTTAGAAAGGTTTAAAATGTTAGCTGATCAACAATATGGCTTCCGAAAAATAGATCAACCTCATTAGCGATTTTCACATTAGTAAAGACAATAGTAACAAATATGAATAATAATAAATATTTCTGTGCTCTATTCTTAGACCTAAGTAAAGCTTTTGATTTAGTTAATCACGATAGACTCATAAATAAATTGGAGCGATATGGTATTCGAGGTCCGGCTAAAGAATGGTTCCAGTCGTATCTGACCGAAAGGAAACAGATTACTAGAATAGTAAAAATGAATAAACTAAGCAACACTTTGGAAGATTTTGATTCGGAATCAGTAATTAACTACTGTGGCGTGCCACAAGGCAGCATTTTAGCTCCGTGGCTATTTATGATTTATGTAAATGACCTGCCTCAGTCGATTAAACATCAATGTGTCTTATTCGCAGATGACACTACTATTATCATAGAGTTTAATAAAAAACATAGGGTTCCCACTAAGAACTTAGGGTCCCAAGCCAACCTCACCTGCAAGTGGTGCACCTGCCGATAAACGGACGAGGCTCTGGCAAACAAAATATCCCGATAAGCGGCAATAGGCTCGCCACCTATTACGTGGGATCAAAACACTGGCGAAAAGTGGGCGTTTAATATGCCTCTGCCTACCCCTTCGGGGAGGCAGGCGTGAGTCTTTGTATGTATGTATGTTATAAAAAACAGAATATTAATATAGAATTAAACGATGCGTTAAATGAGGTAACCAAATGGCTAGATACTAATAAATTAAAAATCAATTTAACAAAAACTAATACCTTACACTTCAGACCTCGGCAATGTAAGCCATTAAATGCAAATATAAACTTTAGTAACAACATTATTAAGCAGGTGTACAACACTAAATTTCTGGGTGTGACTATAGATGAACATCTCCCATGGAAAAACCACATTGAGATAATCTGTAATAAAATGAATAGCTTCGTATTTGTCTTAAAAAGATAAAAAATATCATGTCCAGGCATACATGTTTAATCGCGTACCATGCTTACATATGCTCAATCATACGGTATGGTATGATAGTCTGGGGGAATTCAACCGACATCTCTAGAATTTTCCTTGCACAAAAAAAATGCATTCGCGCAATGTTCGGCATGGATTGGTGTGATTCCTGCAGACCTGTATTTAAGTCTCAAAGTTTACTTACTGTTCCCTGCATATATATTTATGAAATTTCAAAGTTTCTACGATCTCATAAAAATTTATTTGAACAAGTGGATAGTAAAAATAAAATGACACTAACGCACCTGGACTACAAAACTCTCGCCCCGAAATCAGAAATGTTCAGGAAAAGTTGCGTCTATATGGCCCCTTTAATTTATAACTCACTGCCTACATCAATAACTGTGTTGCCATACAATAATTTCTGTAGCGCATTACGAAAGTGGTTGTTGCGGGAATGTTGTGTTGTTAATTCTATTGAAGAATGTTTAAATAAAAATCCATGTAAATTTTATAACATAGAACGAATAAGGCATAGATGTTGTTAATTTATATTTTGTGATTTATAGTTCACTGTATTAATCTTGATGTTGCTACAGCGTGCAACATCAAGATTAATACAGTGACAGCCAAATATGTGAAACAAATCTTCTGTAACACCTTTGTATTACCTACCATATTTGACGCAATAAATTACATACATACATACATATCGTCACGCCTTTTATCCCCGAAGGGGTAGGCAGAGGTGTATTTCTACACCCACTTTTCGTCAGATTAATTTAGTCCCACGTAATAAGGGGCAAGCCTATTGCCGTATCGGGCACATTTCGAGACTCCGTGCTGCTACTGAGAATTTCGTGACAGAAAAACCCAATAACACTGCCCGACCCAGGAATCGAACCCGGGACCTCCCGATCCCACGCGCACATTTATGCCGCGAGACCAACGACGCAGTCGTATAGGGTTTGATGTCGAGTTTTCCGTCTCTACGCAAAGATGGTATTTGCATCGTGTTATCCCTTAGTCACTTCTTACGACACCCACGGGAAGATAGGCTGGTGACACTTGTATTCTATGCCGTCAACCACACGGCAATAAATTATATTATTATTCCTCTTTATTTAATTTCAATCTCATTAATCTTATGTTATATAATTAAATCACTTTACAAAAAATATTTAACCATATAAAACAGGACCACGGAGACCCATCGGCATCGGGCACAGGGACCAAGCTACCGGTGGTTAGGGCTCCAGAGAGAGGAACCTCCGAACGATGCGTGTCGTGTCCAGCAATACTGCCTTCTGTATAGAGGACTTGATCCAGCCGTCTAACGAGAGCCTCTTGAGGTGGTGGTCGAGGCTCTTGGCAATAAGACCATTTACGGTCACGACTATCGGTACAATGATCGCCGAGTCAATATCCCACATGTCGACAATCTCGTGAGCCAGGTCCAAATACTTAATTTGTTTATCTTTTTCGGCTTTCACGAGATTCTCGTCATGGGGTATGGTGACGTCGATGATGAAGGCGCTCTAATCGGTCTATCACCACAATGTCCGGCTTGTTAGCCGCAATAGTCCTGTCAGTAATGATAGACCGATCCCAGTACAGAGTAGCACGAACATTTTCAAGAACTGGGTCGGGCACATACCTGTAGTACGGTACTTCGGAGTCGACAAGTTGGTACTTTAAGGCAAGTTGCTGGTGGACAATCCTGGCTACATGGTTGTGTCTATGCAAATATTCGCCATTGGCAAGACGAGAACAACCGGATACTATATGTCTAAGCGATTCACCAGGCTGCTGACATGCCCGACATATGTCGACCGTCCCATCCCTTAGAATATACTTCCGGTAGTTGTTCGTCATGACAACTTCGTCCATAATCGCAAAGACAAAACCTTCTGTTTCGGCGAAGAGATCGCCGAAACGCAGCCAGAACACCGACGCTGGAAAATCTACGTCAGGCCCATGCAAGGCCCGGTAAAAACGTCCATGCAGCTCTTTACCTTTCCATACTTCCCTGCGCTCCTCTACACCAAGTACGGCAGGTTTGCGCCAGTTCTCTTTAGCCAGACCTAGCGGGGTAACCCCTTTGTCCACTGCAACCACATCTCGGTGCACACCCGTGTCGGTGTGGAGAAAGTATTCTCTGAGATTGCACACCTCGCGATTGTGGAGGGTCTTGGCACTCAAGAAGCCACGACCCCCACACTTGCACGGGATGTACAATCTCATCACCGACGAACGCGGGTGATGCATCCGGTATGTCGTGAGTAGACAGCGAACTTTCCTATCCAAGGCGTCCAATTCTGTTTGAGTCCATCTGAGTATGCCGAAGGAGTACATTAAAATGGGCATGGCCCAACCGTTACAGGCACGCACCTTATTTCCGCCCGATAAACAGCTTTTTAAGACTTTCTTCAGGCGGCCAAAGAAACGTGCCTGCAACGCCTGTTTTATGCCAGCGTCATCAATGCTTAATGCCTGCGACATACCCAGATATTTGTAGGTTTCGGTTGCAGAGAGAGATCTAAGTTGTGTGAAATCTGAGAGCTCTATACTTTCAGATTCCACACTCCTGCCTCGCTTTACATGCATGACCGCACATTTATCCACACCGAACTCCATCTTCATTGAATTACTAAAGCTTTCAGTTATCTTTAGTAACTCAGTTAATTGGAGGTCAGTGGGGGCAAATAGTTTGAGGTCATCCATAAAAAAGAGGTGAGAAATAACTTGACCTCTAGTCTGCAACCGATATTATTAATATTAATTTGATTATTATTATGTAATAATAATCGTCCTGAAACGTCTGGTATGGTAGTGTATTTTGCGTGAGGGTGAGAATTAGTATTGTCACTCAAGCTACCCCAGCTCTTCGAGGAAGGACAGACACTTGATGTGGCCCACTGCTTCTCTAAGGGTCTAGCCTATACTGTGACACCTCAGGACAGACGATGAGCATGTGAGCTGCCGTCTCGTCTGCTACCATACAGGATCTGCACTGTGCAGAGCCTGTATGGTAGCCATCGTCGATGGTACTGTCGTTGATACCTATGGTGAAAAGGTGCTTATTAAAGTATCCGTGTCCTGCGAAGGCGGTAGTGACCGTCCGAAGTTGTTGTTTGAACAGCCTCAGGACTTGTGCAGTTATCTTACCGTCGGCTGCGGGAACAGCTTAGCCTGCCTACATGTTTCAATACCAATCCAGAACTGGTTGTGCTCGGTCCTGGTCCTCTGTCTTACCAGGTTGCGATGAAAATCATAGGGGAGGGGCATTATGGGTTCGGGTCCCTCCACCTTCAATGTGGCCCCTTTTCTGGCAAGTTCATCGACAGCGTCATTCTCTCTTGAGCCGTTATGGCCCTTGATCCATTGCAGTGTTAAGTTGTTCACTTTACCTACCTCTGTCAGTTTTTGGTGGCACTCGAGTGTGAGTGCCGAGGTAATAGTATGGCTTTTGAGGGCTGAGAGAAAAGCCGTACCATCTGAGAGGATCCTAATGGACAGCCGCTGTGCTGTGGCAGCCAGAATTATGCCTAAACATTCGGCCTAGTAGACCGTGTTATAGGCTCCCAGCGGTGCTGCGATGTTGATGCTTAGGTCCTCGGAGAAAACTCCTGAGCCCGGACCTGTATCCGTCTTAAACCCATCTGTGAAGATTGTGAGCTCATTGTGGTTCACCGCTTCTCCATGTCGATACGTCGAGGCGTAGAAGGTATGTAATCTACATAGCTCTTCAAATAATTACGCATAAAGACTCGCAACATAAATGTAAGGTAATATTGTGGAAGGAAAGAAGTCTAACCAGCAACGAGAGGTTAAATGCAGCACTAAATCACCGAGAGGAATACAATTTACAATAAGCTTTCGTTATATGATAGCAAGTGAAGAGAATAGCAGCAATTTAGTGGAGAAACTAACAAACTGCTACACGATAATGTCAAACTCAAATCCACGGCGCACTCCAATGACTACTCGAAGTTAAGTGCCTATCGCGTGCTAAACTTCAACATTTGGACCGGCTTACATTGGCTGTGGTTGCGGGTAGCCTATGTTTTAAATCGCGAAGAATATAGTTTAAAAAATACTGCCGAATAGGCACAAATTATTTCTGTATTAAAATTAACCATCACGTTTTGTTAATTATATCGTATCGACGTTATTTGAACAAACCTGTCCTCCCTTACTCCAAAGCCATAAAAATAATAATCAGGTCACTATGTATTTTTATTGTTTGTTTTATTTTTATTAGTTGTATATAATAACTAATTAAAAGCATTACCTATCAGAAAAACTGCTTAACAGCTGTTCGCTATGGGCTCGGTTCGCTATGGCTTATCTTAATATACAGGGTGATTTGTAATTGCTCGTATGCCCTTCGGGAGGTGATTCTAGGGCTAAAATGGAGTAATTAAACTGGATATGGTGGTCCAAAGTGCACAATTTTGGAATAAAACAGTTTTTAAGATTTTTTGAGAAAATTCCAAATTTTTGGTATAGACATTTTGTAAAAAATTATTTTGACTATTCTTGGTGGCAAATTGGGTCTTATTTATTTGAAAATTAAATGGCCCATCTTTTAAATTAAAATAAACCTACTAGCTCAACGTGGAATTTGAAAATAGAGCCAATAAACACGCAAAAAATGTTCAAATAAAATAAAATTACGCCACAAAAATGTAATTATTTGAAAAAAATAATAAGTGGCATGTTATGTAAAGTGTTAGAATAACTTTCTGGTATTACCTGCTATCCATAAAGGTATAATAGTCATAGACAATTGGTGCAAATTTCGAGTAATAGCCACTTTTGTTCAAAAAAAGTGCTTCTGAATGACTCACTCGCCAGAACATTTTTTCCTGTATTTATTCTTAAGCTCTGCAACCAGCAGTGATTTATTAGTACGGAGACCAACCTAGCAAAAGTTAGGGTCTTGGGTTCGAATCCTCAGCGTAAATGACTGTCTTTTGTTAGTTAAATGCATATTCAGTTTTTTATTCTCACTTCTCCCGTGACTCGAAGAGCATGTTCAGCCAGTTGGTACCGGACGTTATGTTTATCTTGGAAACTCTTTTAGGGGAGTCAAAACCAAGTCAATCAGTCAAATAAATAAAAGTTGGCGTAGTGGTTTAAGCGGTCGCCTCGCCGCTTGGTACTGCGCCGCGTGTCGTGGGTTCGATTCTCACACGAGACAACACTTTGTGTGATCTACAAATTGTTGTCTCGAGTCTGGGTGTTCATTGTGTCCGTTGGTTGTATGTTTGTAAAGTCCCCCGCGACACAGGAATTTCTTCCTAGTGCGGGAGTGGTATTTTTAAAAAAAAAAAAAAAAAGGCGTGACACTATGGTTTAATTCAGTGTCACGCCTTTTTGGATAGCAGGTAATACAAGAAAGTTATTCTAACACTTTACATAACATGCCACTTATTATTTTTTTCAAATAATTACATTTTTGTGGCGTAATTTTATTTTATTCGAACATTTTTTGCGTGTTTATTGCCTCTATTTTCAAATTCCACGTTGAGCTAGTAGGTTTATTTTAATTTAAAAGATGGGCCATTCAATTGTCAATTAAATAATACCCAATTTGCCACCAAGAATAGTAAAATATTTTTTTACAAAATGTTTATAACAAAAATTTTGAATTTTCTCAAAAAATCTTAAAAACCGTTTTATTCCATAATGGTGCATTTTGGACCCCCATATGCAGGGGGTAAAAATACTCCATTTTGGCCCTAGAATCACCTCTCGAAGGGAATACGAGCAATTACAAATCACCCTGTATAAAATCCTTGCCTTGACTGACTGACAGACAAGCTACAGCCGAAACTACTCGGCGCAAGAAGCTGAAATTTATTCCTTGGGGACCGTAGGGGTGCACTAAGACGGGATTTCCCGAAATTCCTTCGGGATCGGGCAAAACGGGAAGTTAGAAAATATGTGCGTGCGAAGCCGCTGGCGTCTAGTATATGTATAAGATGCTACGAGAAATTCAGTGTATAAAGTTTGAAGATGTCGGCAAATATTCAAGCTCCTACAAAATTTACTTGAAAATTCTCTCGAAATCCGTAGGCAGAGAAAACAATTTGTTAGTTTACGCGTAAGAGCTGCCGACCGAGGGGACGAGACGCTCCATCGGCGAACATGTCATCTTTTATTAAATACTCACAAACATTTGCATTTAGCCTCCCTGTATATATTGTATTGTAAATTTTAAACTATTTTGCACGTAATGCATAAAACTGACGAATATATTTTCGTATTCTGAATAATGTTTTGTAAGATGTATTCTAGACCAACGCTCGCGACGACGTTTGTGCTGGGAAAATCGTTTAAGAGTATCTTATCTAGTTTATGTAGAGTTAGACCGTTCGGTAAATACATGTTTGACAACCACGTTTCAGCTTATTTGATATTTATTATTGGTGTAAATATGGGTTTAAAGATAATGCAGGTATCATGTTCAAACCCCCATTTGTCTGTTGATAATGTGCTCTATCAAACCTTGTTATTATTTACATAACCGAGTTGACATAGTCTTCCTTATTTTTTTATGGACTCCCGCCTGTATCCCTGAAGGGGTAGGCAGAGGTGTAATATTACACCCACATTTCGCCATGAATTTTTAGGTCCCACGTAATAGGGGGCGAGCCTATTACCGTACCGGGTACATTACCAGACTCCGTGCTGCTTCTGAGAATCCTAACGGAAAAACCCAATAACACTTTGCCCGACCCGGAAATCGAACCCGAGATCTTCCAATCCCACGCGCACATTTATGCCGCGAGACCAACGAGGCTAGTCTACCTTACTATAATCTATATTATACTATATATACTTTTAGTCATAAAAATACTAATATCAGAATTTACAGTTCTCAGAATTGAAAACATGCAAACCACTAAGTTTACAAAAGATTTGAATACTATGTTCTTTGAAGCGCGTAATAAATTGTTTAAATTCTCAGTATATTCTCTTTGGGTAAATAAGAAGATCGTTTATTGAATACTGTATTGATTATCGATACCTATTGAATTATTAACTGACTTACACTGAAACTTGAAGAGCAAAAGTGTAATCAATTCTTTTAAACTCTAAGACAAAATGTTCTACAATTTATTTATTATTGTTGAAGCATCGCTTAGCAAACTTTGAAGGCAGTTTCAAGTGACATTTGACTTTGTAACGCTCAAAAATTCTTTGCTATAGAAATATTACCTCTTCAGGTATCTTCATTTAGTTGCTGCTCGCCGCACCGCATTAAGCGTTCCGTGCGCTTCTAACAACGCAATCAAACTTGTCTAGTAGATATTTGGAAAAAGCTACACAAATATTTAAATTGTGTTTACATCAGAAGTAGATTTTAAAAAATGTTTCTGTATTCCACTGAGTGATTTTAAGGCTTTTTATTTATGTACGTAGCAAAGTTAGTGCCTGTTTTATATAAATGTATATTAAGCATAGCCTTCAGTGCTTCGATTACTGTTACGAATTGAAAATAACGCCATCTATCAGTGAATGGGAGAACTACATGAGATTAGATGTATCAGTTGTTTAAGGCTGTTTCATCTATCCTCTAATAGATGGCGTAGGTGTAAATAGAACATTTACGCAATTCTAGAAACACCTTACACGTTTCCAGAAATATCGTGAGTCGTCTCGAAAAGCCTAGTGATGTTATCCGGCCAGTATAAATAGAACGAGAGCGCGCGAGACAGGACAGTTCAATTGAATACGGAAAGCGATCAACAAGAAGCGAAGGAAATAAGTCGGAAGTGTTTAGTGTTATTGTGTCAGTGAATAAAGTTCAGTTTAAGTGGCATAGTGAGTTATAATTTATCGTCGAACCCCAGCTCGTAACAAATTGGTGTCAGAAGAAAGGGATAAATTATGCCGATTATACCGAAGGAAGAAACTGACGGAGTGCGTACCAGAAACCAGCGCCAGCAAGACCTGGACCAGAGACGCTTCGGAGACGTTCCTTCTCCATCGTCTGGTGGACCAGGCGACTCCACGGCTGCAGTGGAGCCTGCAAGCGCACACTCCGTGACGGTGCCCGACATCGCGGCTCTGATGGCGTTCATGCAGGAGCAGGTCCGCCGTCAGGAGGAGCAGGCTCGCCGTCAAGAGGAGCACGTGAGCCGCATGGAGGAACAGCTACAGCGCAACAAGGAGGAGTGGGCTCGCCGTCAAGAAGAGAACGCGCGCCGCCTGGAAGAACAGCTACAGCGCAACAAGGAGGAGCGGGCTCGCCGTCAAGAGGAGCAGGCCCGCCGTCAGGAGGAGCAGGCTCACCGCCTGGAGGAACAGCTACAGCGCGACAAGGAGGAGCAGGACCGCCGTCAACAGGAGCAGGCTCGCCGTCAAGAGGAGCACGCTCGCCGCCTAGAGGAGCAGCTGCCGCGCGACAAGGAGGAGCACGCCCACCGTCTGGAGGAACAGCTGGTGCTCTTGAAGGACCTCAGCGCCGCAGTGTGGAAGGACTTGAAGGCGGTCAAGGAGGAACTTCAGCAGCACGAGGCCCGTATCAGCGACGTAGAGATGCTCGTGCACGACAAGCTTGAGACTCGCGTCGCCTCTATTGAGAAGCGTGTACATGATCACCTCGAGACCCGTATTGCCGAAGTGGAGAAGAAATTGTGTAGGCTCGGGTCCTATGACGTTACACCTGCAGCTGTGGCGCCCTCGCCTCGTTGGTTTAAGGTTCCACCATTTGATGGCTCATCATCGTGGTCTGCATACAAGGTCCAGTTTGAGGCCGTTATGCGAATGAATGGGTGGAACAAAGAACAGGCCTTCACCGCCCTAACCTTGGGCCTTCGTGATCAGGCCTTGACGGTGTTGGAGGTGCTTGGGCAAGACGTCTCCTATGAAAAGCTAATGGAGGCGCTGGAGGCGAGATACGATGACGCACACCTAGAACATGTGTATCGTGCTCAGCTGAAGGACAGGGCACAACGCACCGGAGAAACTCTGCAGCAATGGGCTTTAGAGGTGGAAAGGCTGGTTAGGAAGGCATACCAGTCGTCGCCTGCGCTTATTGACGAGAACCTCGTACAAGCGTTTACGGATGGGGTCCGGGACCTGGAAGTTAGAGCAGCGGTAAGACTTGGGCACTTCAAGTCCCTGAAGGAAGCCTTAGCCTACGCTCTGGAGGTGGAAGCAGCGCATCACGAGGATCGAACTTACCGTATCAGGGAAGTTGTTTCTTCACCTCGGTGCTACAACTGTGGGGAAAGAGGCCATATCCGCTTGAGCTGCCCAAAGCGTAAGCGGCACGTTGATACCCTCTCTCCACCGAAGGGGTCACCTGACGTACCTGTCTGGCGGCAAGAGCAACGTAGCGCAGATGCTCTGACGTGTAGGCCTTACCCCGACCAACGCAAACACTGTGCCCGACAGGAAGCGAAGCCGGCAGCGCTAGTGAGGATGTTAAAGACGGATCTAAGCGACGAATGGAGAGAAGCTTTGCAGAGTGCTCAGCAAGATGACAAGGATGTACAGCCGATTCTTGAATGGAAGAAATCAGGCGCTCCTAGGCCCAAATGGAGTGATATCGCAGCAATGACCTATCACCAAGAGTTATTGGGCACAGTGGGAAAGCTTGGTCGTCCAGGATGGAGTTCTGTGCCGCAAATGGGAAAACGCTCGCGGTAACCAGTGCCATTTGCAAATGGTAGTGCCCAAAACTAAGGTGCCGGAAGTCTTGCAGCTCTATCACAATGGTGCTTCGGGAGGTCACATGGGAGTTAAGAAGACCCTTACTAAGATCCGGGAGCGGTTTTATTGGCTCCACTATCGGAATGACGTCGAGGATTGGTGCCGCAACAACAGAACTGTACTCTGTCTTCGGAGAGCTTATGAAGAGGTCGAGCAATGTCAGCAAAGTTCCTCACAAACCGTCGATAGTAGGAGCATAATCCGAGGAATGCTCTGACCTGCGTTTTGTTCTCTGGAACTGGCCATTCCTTCACGGCAATGATCTTATCCGGGTCAGTTTGAATACCGTTCTCCGAGACCACATGTTCTAGAAAGTTCACTTGCCGTCTGAATAACGCGCATTTCTTCGGACTCAGCTTCAAATTAGCTCCTCGTATCTTTTGTATAGGCATCTTCATAGTCATAGTCATAGTCATTTATTCACATATAATAGAGTATACAGATGGCATGTAACAATGTATGTACTTAAGATCTATTAAGCCGATATTTGGCATGTGAATTTATTATGTAATAGCATAGCATTAATTAAAATAAGAATACAAAATGTCAAAAATAAAAATAAATGTCAGTGAATAATAAATAACATCAATAACTTATTACAAAAAACATCAAAAACCAATATAATATTACAGGAGCCATTCATTAACAGAGTAGACCATTTTTTCAATTAACAATGTTTTTAATTTTGTTTTAAATCTACATAATGGCAGATTTTGTAATTGTAATGGTAATTTATTAAAAATTTGTTTGCACATTACGTAACAGCTTTTACTGTATAAAGTAGTTCTAGGAACTACATCTAATACTAGCCGCTCTCCCTGTCTTGTGTTTCGTTGGTAAATGTCTTTCGCTTTCACAAATAAATTTGGGTTAGTCTTAACAAATACACAAATTTCAAAAATGTACATACTCGGTAGTGGTAATATTTTGAACTTTTTAAAATGTGGTTTGCACGATTCAAAGGGCGAAATACCAACTATAGCCCTTATGCATCTCTTTTGCGACAAAAACGCTCTCTGTGAATCTGTTGAGTTTCCCCATAGTATTAAACCATATCGTAGGACCGAACTCACATAGCCATGGTACGCTAACAATAAAGTTTCTATATTTGAGGTATTCCTTAGCTTATTTAGGACGTACACATAGCTATTAACTTTCTTACAGACGTTATCAACGTGTTTTTTCCAGTCACAGAACTTGTCTAACGTTAGACCTAAAAATTTGGCCGAAGAAACTTCATTTATTTGGATGCCATTATAAACAATATTTTTCGGAACTATTTTTGACCGGTGTGTTTGAAATTGGATGCATTGTGTTTTAGTCAAATTTACGTGTAGATTATTTTTACAAAGCCATTTTATAATGGAGTCAATAGTGTTATTAATTTCAGTATCATATAGTTCGTCATTTAAGGAATTTTTGCAAGTCACAATAATCGATATGTAATATTTTGTCTCTCCAATGTAAACTAGAATGAATAACAAAAGTGATTTAAAGAGCTGGTCGTATAATGCTATTAAACGCATGTAGCGACATGTTCTCGTAACCATTTAAAGTTCCTATTCATAATTATGTAATAAGAAACTCAATAGTTGACGATAAATTATTCTTGGGACTCCCCTATTACGTGGGACCTAAAAATTTATGGCGAAATGTGGGTGTAATACTTTACACCTCTGCCTACCGCTTCGGGGATAGAGGCGTGAGACTATAAATAAATAAATAAATTATTCTTCTTCGAATAATTCTTTTCTCCGTCATCCTTCGACGATAACAATTCCTATAAACTAGACAATACCGTAAAATGGGGATACATTGATTAATTTTAAAATTCAATTGATCATAACTTTGCCAGTTTATGCTAGAAAAATACAAAATAAATACTGTATTGCCAACTTGGGACCTGTTATCATAATAGGACAATAAAAAAAATTCGCGTTTATAGTTTTGGCGTAAAAATTCACTAAGTGTCGTTTCAACTTTATACTTGCAATGGCGTTATTTTGATAGGCCACGACTTTATGACGGTATATCATAGTATCTCTTAACAGGAGTAAAAAGCAAAAACAAAAAGAAATATTGATTACTAAGATTTCAAATTAGAGCAATTTGAAAATCAGTGGGGTGTCTTTGATTACAGGGTTAATATTACATTGATAACTGATTTAAAGCAGTTTGCAAGGTTGAAAAATAAAACAATAATTTTAGGATAATCAAATATATGACACAAAAAGCAATCAACCTGTAACATCATATACAAAAAAAAGGTTTAAAATCTTTGAAAACTTAAAATCTTCAAGAAACTCAAAACTTCTAGGAAAAAGAAAAATCAAAAATGTTTCATTGCTAAATTATTACTCAGAATAATCAGCCATTTTAATTAGAGAAAATATCAACTTTTCTTATAAATTTTGTTACGATATCAGGTACTACACAATCAACAGTCTTGTGGAATAAATATTGAGATCAGTACACGATTATTTTCATCAAAGTAATTTGCTTGCTCATAGCTCTTTTACATCATTTAACTCCATCGGTAACTTCTTGCAACGCTTCTGCAAGTGTTTCTTCCGTATAGTTCCTGTAATTGGGATACCAGGCGTTTTTTATATTTCCGCACCGTTTTATCTGTAAAAGTGGGTATCTTTGATAAACTGTACTTTTTACATTGAGATTTGTTTATATTAATCTTGGGGTTACTTTGATTATTTATCAATGTTGCCCCGTACTACCTATCAAAATAAACCCAGGAACAAATACTCATAATAAAACAAAATATGGTGAGACGGAGGATCTCAGGTAGGATGTTGGGGTTCGAGAGAAACACTGCTAGGCTGAACAGGTTCTTTATTATGTCTCACTACCGCTTACATACAGTATGACCGAACTAGGTAGGCACTGGCCTGAGGGCTGGAGTGTAGACTCCTGCTGCTCTCCGACGCTCGCAGGGTAGCTGCTCGTAGGGTCGCCGATGAGCTGGCCAAGGTGCGCTACGCAGGCAGCTCTGTGGTCGAGGTTCAGGCTGAGCGGTGTCTCAGGCGGTGCAGCCGATGTGGGCCAAGCGGTCAGGCTCAGGCGTCCGTGGCCTGGCTGTAGGAGCTCGTAGGCAGGAACGGAGGCTTGAGTGGCAGCTGGCTAGTAGCGGCACGGCGCCAGCAGCTCGTGGCTTGTAGCCCGTAGGAAGAACCTAGCCCGTAGGAAGAACGTAGCTCGTAGGAAGAACGTAGCCCGTAGGAAGAACGTAGCCCGTAGGAAGAACGTAGCCCGTAGGAAGAACTGGAAACAGCATAGAGAATACACAACAACCGGTCAGGAACAGGCGGTCCCTAGATCGGCTGTTATGCTTAGGAGACACAGATACTACAGACAGAACGTATAGGCACACAGACAACTAGAATATGCTTACCCCCAGCGGGACAGTAGAAGTAGGATAGTAATAATAGTAGGTAGTAATAGTCACTACAACCATCAGCGAGACGGTGTGTAGGGCAAGTGATCGACTTAGATCGCGCACCCATCTTATATAGATATAGGCCTATGACTCACAACTGCCTTTGGCTAGTGAACATGACCATATTTGGTAATATTGCGAACGGCTAAGCTGGCGTTAAGCGCCTGCGAGATATTATAACGCAATACGTGTAGTATTACGTTACAATACCCCGCTCTGTACAGCAGGATTTTTCGTGTCTAGACAAGAAAAATCCATCTAACTAAGTCCTCCGAACTTCTGTAGACAGTGCTAAGTACATAGTGACTATGAAACTCAAACTGCAGGTAGGTACAATGAAAGAATCTAGTTAGGTTAGGAATCAGTGTAGTTAATTAGTTTTAAATCTTTAATGTGCCAACTGCCAATAGATTTACCCGACGAATCCGCTAATTCGTATACTAGTGGTGACTTTTTAGCAATAATAGTACACTTGGTAAACTTAGGAGCCAGTTTTTTGCTAAATGATTTGTCCTTATCACTTAGATAGAAGGTTCTTTTCCATACGGTATCACCTATGTTAAACTCAGCCAGTTTACGACGTAAGTTGTATGTGTGTGTATATAAAAAACCATTGTTTTGGTGTTTATGTGCGACACAAGTATCACACGAAGATATAAATTTAAAAACATCAGCGTGCATACCAGGCCAATAATAACGCTGCGCTAAACGTTTATACGTTTTAAAAATACCTAAATGACCCGCAGCGAGTTCCGAATGGTATTCTTTAATAGCGGTAGTTCTATCCGAGGTATGTAGGACCTCTTTCCTATCGAATACTTTACGCAGTGTACATTTAGATACCATATATCTGTACAATTTATCATTCCTGATAGAATAATTAGGGAAAGATGTAGGTGAGTTTTTACAGCCATTGTAGATTTTAGTATACCACTGATCCGAGGTTATAGTAGTCTCGTTATCAGTGTTAGTATCAATAGCTGACACAGTAGCATTAACGGTATTAGGCAAGGAATTACTACGAGAGTAATTATTAGATAAAGAAACAGAGTTAATATAGTTTGGTAACAATTTAAATCTTTTCCAGAAGTCAATACCTAAAATTAACGAACTAGTGACTTCTGGAATTACGTACGCTTTTAATTTATAAGTTTTATTTTCAAAAGTGGTGGGTAGGTTGATATAGCCGATCGGTGTCAAACGATGACCACCCGCCGATCGAAAAAATATAGTAGGGTTGTCACACTTATTCAAAGGGAGATTCTTTTTAGAAATAATTTCTTCAATAGAATTATTGCCCAATATAGTCACGGCAGAACCTGAGTCAAGTAACCCAGTAAGGGGTAGATTCTTAATGGTTACATTAACGTAGGGTCGAAAATCAGTATTAGGTTTTTGATCACGGATCGCAGCCACAGAATAACTGGAAAAATATACTTTTTGAGTGTTCAGCCAATTTTTCCAGTCTTCTATGTCAAAATATTTAGGTTTAGAAGATGTACAAACGGTAGGGTTTGTCATCTTATTTGACGAACTACGATCCGAGTAAATTAGTTTTTGAAAAAGATTTATTTTTACAGTTAGGACAATTTACGAACGTGACATCCCTAAGGCCACACTTAAAACATATCGGATAACGTTCTCGCTTGCACGTCCCTAGTGAGTGATCAGTTGAACGACATCGCGGGCAAAACACACACCTCTTATTAGTTATTTTTGTAGGAACAGCTGATTTAGATATCATGTTGACATTATAGTGTTGTAGGTTAGGCACAGGTGTATCGTTCGGTTCGACTTTTATAGATGCGACAGAAGCGTAGTTTTTTAGTTTAGACGGTTTATAGTACTGTGAATTATTATAGTGACCGTGCGTGTCCTTTTTATTTATGTAAGCTAAATCAGGTGCTACTGTGTTAGACGTAGGGTAACTAGGTTCGTGAAATTGTGCACTTAAACACTGGAACCTCTCATAGTTTAGACATAGTGTTTTTAGAGTGTCTATAGTGTCTATAGCCGTAGTACATGAAACTAGTACTGTAGAATAACAAGGTCTAATATTGTGAAGCAATATATTTAATTTTTCATGTTCGGTTAGTACCGTGTTCGGTGACAATCGCGCAAAAAGTTGGAACATAATTGATAAATAGATGATTATACCCTCAGTTTGCCCTTGAGTACGATTACGAATCTCGGCTAAAAGTTTATAATCATAGTCGAACGGTGTAAAATCAGCTGTGAGTTTACTAGCTAGTTCGTCCCATGTAGAAATGGAATATTTTACACCGCGAAACCAGTGTAATGCATTACCCGTAAAAAATTCGGACGCGTAATCGAATAATCTATTGGCAGGTAGATTTCTAACCGTCCTAAATTCCGTCACGCGTTGTAGAAATTCGCGAACGCAGCCTGTTCCGTCGAATTTGAGTTTCGATAGTTCGCCAACCCTCAAATGCTCACAGTGGACAGTTACCGGAGTCGATGCTGCCTGTGCAGGGGTTGAATCCGTGCAAGTCATCGTTACTCCGACTTCCGCCGACGGAACATTCGAGTGTTCTATCTTAGATAGCTCTGCCGACAGGATCCGAAAGCGTTCAGTCAGGTTGGATATTTTCTTGCCGTATTTAGGTTCGGATTTGTCTAATCTGCCCAATCTGTGGTAGACCTGGTTGTGCAAAGCCGTAGTTCGCTTCGCCAAGTTGTGGTCGTATAGTTCCTTAAGGGAAGAGATTCGCGAATCTAAATCGGCAACTGACAGGCTAGCTCCCTTGAAGTCGTCTGCTATGTCTAGGCCTGACTCTAGGATTTCGTCATTCGGAATCAGCTCGAGTAGTTTAGGTAGCTGCTTCCGTAAACGTAAAACAGAGGTAGCCGGCTCCTCTCCGCGAATAGCGACCTCGTAGGCCAATTCATTTTTATTAAGTAGGAAGTACTTAATGGGATTAGTGCTCATAATGATATAAAATGTAAGATAAGTATGATAGAAAAGAATGTAAGTATATTACAGCCCTCCGTGTGCACTAGTTCTGCTTTACAAAGAAACTACGACGATTTGGTGTAAAAATGTAGACAATAGATTAGTGACTTGCAAAAATAAAAAACGGTTAATTCAAATTGCGAACTATTACGTAGGGAATCGGTAGTTGTTTGAATTAGGCAATAGTAAGATAACACATAATAGTTATACAAGAATAGAAATTAAAGATAGACAGCAAAACACAGATATACACAAGTTAAATAGTACGTACCGATTCGCTGATGTCTGCACCTCCTCGTTTACAAAGACTGACCTCCTAAACAAGAACAACTGCAGTAATTGGAAGTGAGACAAATAGAGTTGGGCGCCACTGAGACAGAGGATCTCAGGTAGGATGTCGGGGTTCGAGAGAAACACTGCTAGGCTGAACAGGTTCTTTATTATATCTCACTACCGCTTACATACAGTATGACCGAACTAGGTAGGCACTGGCCTGAGGGCTGGAGTGTAGACTCCTGCTGCTCTCTGACGCTCGCAGGGTAGCTGCTCGTAGGGTCACCGATGAGCTGGCCAAGGTGCGCTACGCAGGCAGCTCTGTGGTCGAGGTTCAGGCTGAGCGGGGTCTCAGGCGGTGCAGCCGATGTGGGCCGAGCGGTCAGGCTCAGGCGTCCGTGGCCTGGCTGTAGGAGCTCGTAGGCAGGAACGGAGGCTTGGGTGGCAGCTGGCTAGTAGCGGCACGGCGCCAGCAGCTCGTGGCTTGTAGCCCATAGGAAGAACGTAGCCCGTAAGAAGAACGTAGCCCGTAGGAAGAACGTAGCCCGTAGGAAGAACGTAGCCCGTTGGAAGAACTGGAAACAGCATAGAGAATACACAACAACCGGTCAGGAACAGGCGGTCCCTAGATCGGCTGTTATGCTTAGGAGACACAGATACTACAGACAGAACGTATAGGCACACAGACAACTAGAATATGCTTACCCCCAGCGGGACAGTAGAAGTAGGATAGTAATAATAGTAGGTAGTAATAGTCACTACAACCATCAGCGAGACGGTGTGTAGGGCATGTGATCGACTTAGATCGCGCACCCATCTTATATAGATATAGGCCTATGACTCACAACTGCCTTTGGCTAGTGAACATGACCATATTTGGTAATGTTGCGAACGGCTAAGCTGGCGTTAAGCGCCTGCGAGATATTATAACGCAATACGTGTAGTATTAAGTTACAATGGCCACCATCTATCCAAGCCAATCAATTAATTTTACTCGGAAGATACCATTTCATCATTTGAAATAACTAAAAAATCGACAACAATAATACCAACCTTTGTAGCATTGAAGTTATCCCGCACACTATTTCTTGGGTTTGCACTTACACGAAATAATTATTTTTTTAAACGAGTAACGTTATCAACACCAACGCTCACGTATTGAAGAAAGATAACTGAACAGTCAAAGATGCCAGCAAAAAAAATCAAATGCCTGCGTTCCATAGAAAATGATATTTTAAGAAAAAAGCATCCATAAAAAGTAATCATCAAATTTACCCCGCTATTTGAAAGTATGTATTTTACGGTATGTATAAGAAAAAGGTTTTCATTGCATTCATTTTCAAATAAGTACTACGCTTGAATTTTAACGCACGTTCCACTCTCTTCATCAAAATATTTGATTTACAATAACCAAATCCCTTTTTAGCAGTTATACATACAAAAAAAATATATGAATGCAATTACTATCGATAGGACCTTCAAAATTTACGAGTAAGACTTCACAGTTAGGTAACCGGTACGTCTGTCCAGTTCGCTGGAGGCGCCGTTTTATCCCCATTCAGAGCCATCTCCATTCATATGAGCCCATATCAATGAACATAAACATGAACATGAATAAGAATGTAGGTTTAATAGCTGCACACATAAATCCAGAGGAGGCGATCATTGCACCGTATGTATACGTATATGTGGAGGGAGGATGGCTATTTTAATACAATTAGAATTGGAATATACTATTGAACTTCACGGTACGTTTCTTTTTTAATCATCATATCAGCCGAAAGACGTCCACTGCTGGACATACATAAGCCTCCCCCAAGGCTCTCCACACAGACCGATCCTGAACCACCCGCTGCCAGCGACCCCAACAAGATCGTCAGTCCACAGTGCGGGAGGCCTACCTCTGCTACTTCGTACGTTTTTTTTCTTATTTTTGTAATACTATTTAAAATACTTTAAAATATAAGACCAGTTTATTTATATTTAGGCCATATCGAATAACTTAGACTAGGCACGAATTAGAGCTCCAACTAAATTAATTTTATGTTTCAAGTTTTAGTATTATCTATAGTCCCTTATTGGCCATACATGCTTCATGGCTTCATAGTAATTTATTTTCATTGTGTTATTTTAGATACCAAACCACTGTTTTATACCAAATACAGCATAATATTTAATTAAGTACTCTAAGCGCAATGCGATGGTGGTCGGAAATAAGTTATAAAATGGACCAAAAACTTCGCATTATGTAATTTCATAGCCAAGAAAAAGTAATGCAAGTCGTTAAATTCTTCTAAGCGAAGAGATGAAAACAGTCAACCTGTCCGCCGTCCGATTTATCGCACATTGATATGTACTTACCTGTATCTATTGCATTAGTTCACTATACATATGTAAGTACACACGACTTGCACGCTACGTAGAACATTTCATTACTCAACAGAGCTTTTATATAACGTCGTCCCGGTATTTTTAAAGTGGATCTTATATGTTAGATCGCACGAGTAGTTATGTTACGACCAGTTACGTCAATAACTACTTATAGTTTTAAATGAAGTAGATGAGCGAAAGTAGCATAGATAGCTTGCATCTGAGTATTATAATATAACTTTTCCGAATAAGATGATGAAACGGTTGAATAGTGGAGAAGATATATAAGCATGCACATTATTCTTTAAAGCATAATTACAAAAGTCAAAAGAAAATATCAATATTTTAGTTGCTTGTCGTGATTATTTTCATCGATTTCCTAAACCAAATATTTTCCCTTGTTGCTTAAGGAAAACCACTCAAATAGAGTCTCAAAATGTGAGCAGAAATCATTAGAATCACCACAAGAATTTGAAGCACTAGTTTGTATCTTTATAGTTTCTGATTGGGTTCTCCAAATTATTTGTAAAGTTCAGTGTGTAGTTAGTAGTAAAACTCAAGGTTTAGTTCCATTTGGTTTACTGTTCTCTTGGCAGTTTCCACACGTGTGTAAAAGTAAGTAGTACGAGTCAAGTTTTTATCTCTACGGAATAAAGTTTTAGCCTCAAGGTAACACACCTCGAGAAACTAAGTGTCGGCGTAACATGTGAATATTGGAATAAATAGCTACTCAATGTGCAGGTATATGTGAAAATTTGGTTGAAAAATGGTTTGTTTATTGCAATTTGAATATTGCCTCTATCAGTGCAGTAAACAAATGAAATTTATAAAAATAGTTCGAATAAAATATCGACTAAATAATCTCTCCGTTTCTTTGGAGTCCCAGGCATAAAATTTAATTATTCATAAATTTAAGCCTATGCAGTGTATATGTTGATATTAATGTTAAGATCGTTAGTATATTGTCGTTAATAATATTTGAATTTCATTTATTAGTAACAATCTTACTTGGTGCTTTACTGCACCATGTCCCAATGTTGATAAACGATCAGCAATTAACGCTTTCATTACATAAAATCTCTTTCTCTATCTCCCTCTCTATTATTTCCATGTTATAAAAAATATTTTAAGCATTTTACGGTTCAGATTTTGATTACTATAATCCCATAATTGTCAAAGTGTTCGTGTGGTGACGGATTAAGAATACGGATTGTCACCACCTCATATCATCCCATGGGTGTCGTAAGAGCCGACAGTGGGAGCATATTATGCATAGAACAGCACTGTAAGAGAAGGAAAACTTGATACAAACCCTATACCAACCCGTTTGGCCAGCGTGGTATTGTATTTAGGCCAATTGCATGTACGCCAATTCCTCCTTTCAAAGGAGAGGCCTAGCCCAGCAGTGGACTGTTAAAGGCTGATGATGATACATTTTCGTTTCTATATTGCTAAATGGTTACTGTGTAAGGAAATGTAAAGTTTTTGCTTAGATATTCTTTATTTTCTTTTTTATTTTAAACTTCTTGCACAGTTACAAAAAAGTAATGCACAAAGGCGGGCTTATTGCCAGAGGCATTCTCTACTAGCCAACCTTTGGCTGATGCAGAGATGATTGAAGTTGGTGCTTAAAGAGGGAGTAATTTAACAAATAATATTAATTTAAAACAACGTAATTAATATGTATCACACTAAATAAATATGTAATAATAAGAATACTAACAGTAACATATTATTATAAATATATACATACAAAATATAATACATATATACACATACAAGTATAATGGATAATTATATTATATATAAATATATACATATACAAGTGTTATAGATAATTATAATATATAATATATATATATATATATATATATATATATATATATATATATATATATATATATATATATATATATATATATATCTACCAATTTAGCCATATAATGCTGGCGTACTCTAATTTTAAACAGTTCACGAGATGTAGACTGCCTGATTTCAAGAGGGAGTGCATTCCAAAGATGGACAGCCTGTATATAGAAAGAAGAATGAACAAGGCTGGAACTATGAGAAGGGCAGAGAAGAAGAAGATTGTTAGTGGAGCAGAGATTTCTGTCATGAATGCTACATAAATGTTGAAATTGAGGAGACTGATAAGCAGGAGTATGACAAGAGTTCAAGAAAGAAAAAAGAGTCGTCAGTGTACGCATTTTGCGACGTTGACGGATAGGGAGCCATCGTAATTGGGAAAGGTAAGCAGATATATGATCATACTTACGGAGATTGAAAACGAATCGAATGCAATTGTTGAGAAGGTGGTCACGTTTATTGAACAGATCTGCATTCAGGTCGAGATAACATACATCACCATAGTCGATTATAGGGAAAACTAACGTCTGCATAAGCATGGTTTTAATCTTGGTTGGAAGAAAGTTCTTCAAGCGATATAGAGTCCGGAAGGCTTTCTGTGACTTTGCGACTGCTATTTGCAATCTGTGTTCTTCAGTCAAGGGCAGCGTCGATGTGTAGGCCGAGATCTTTGACACTGGGGCTGACGGGGATAACAGACCCATTAAAATTAATAGGTGGAAGCGATTTGACATCCCCTCGGCATATAATACGTGGGCTACCAATTAAGGTTGCCTGGCATTTATCGGGATTAATTGACAGATCAAATCTATCTGACCAGTTTTTGATCGTATTTAGATCCCAGTTGATGTTATCGATGGCTGCAGTAAGACTTTCTGCCCTTGCCTGGGTATAAATCTGCAGTTCATCGGCGTAAAGATGATATATACAGCAAAGATCATGTGTGAGAAGATTTATAAACAATGAAAAAAGAAAATTAGATATTATACCGCCTTGAGGAACGCCAGAGTCCAAATCTCGCCAAGTTGACGAAGTTTCATCAACACGAACAGACTGCTGACGTCCTCGAAGATAAGATGAGAACCATTCCAACGTGTCCGATGAAATCATATGGTAGGAGAGGACGGAAATAAGGAGGTCGTGGTTGACGGTGCCAAAAGCGTTTGAAAATCCACTAAGACCAGCACTGTGATCTTAGTGTCTTCCATGCCCGCCCTCACATCGCCAGTTACTTTAAGTAACGCTGAGACTGTGCTATGTCCGGGTCTGAATCCTGATTGTAGAGGAGATAAAAATAATATTGTTTTCGAATGCAAACCCGGACAGTTGTTTATAAACGCATGCTTCAAGCACTTTAGACAGAAATGGGAGGACGGAGATAGGACGGAAATGGGAAGGAAGGGAAGGATTAGAAACCTTTGGCAGTGGGCAGACGAAAGCTTTCCCCCACAATGAAGGAAATTGGCCGGTTTCAAGAGAAAAGTTAAGGATATGGGTTAAGGGAGAGAGGAGAAAGTCCAGAATAACGGTGATCATATGACGACTGAGGTTGTCACATCCCACCGCACCACTTGATAGATAGGATTACCTTTTTGACTTCATCTGACGTGACTGGAGAAAACTTAAAATAATTAATATTTGGCCGCATTAATCCGGTCATATAGGGTTTGTTGCTTGGCGGTGCGGAGTAATATGTTGGCAAGTAGATTTGCCCGGTGTACGGACCTAGTTAAAATTACACTCTTTCAGGCCTACTGCCAGAGTCTGTACACGAGCAATCTATGGGTCAACTGTACGAAGAGATCGCTGGACGCCCTGCGCATCCAATATAACAATGGTTTCAGGATGTTGCTGGGATTGTCTCGTTACTGCAGTGCGTCGGAAATGTTTGCGCAAGCACGATGGCTTTTACGCTATTATACGTAAAAAGACAGCCTCGCTACTGAGAAGAGTGAGGGAGAGTCCTAACAGCATCCTGAAAACAGTTGCAGAGGATCTTGATTCCCCAATTTTAAAAACGTTTGTCTCTAGGTTAATCTATACTAACAATAGGAAATAAGTTTCAAATTATATGACTAACAGTTTATGGATTTTAGAAGTCCGAAATAAAAGTTTTATTATTATTATTATTATTCTCTTTATTTTCATATTTATCCTATCTTTTACATTTATAAATATAAAACTCTAAAAAATAAAATGATATTTAAAATATAAAAATAGATTCCCACCGACGACGGGAATAGGATCCAAGTCACCGGTGGTTAGGGCTCCAGAGCCAGAAATTTCCTCACAATGCGTGCCGTTTGCAGAAGAACTGCCTTTTGCATCAAACTCTTGACCCAGCTGCCTAGTTTCAACCTCTCTAGATGGCGTTCGAGGGCTTTGGCTATAAGTCCATTAACGGACACAACTATCGGAACAATGATTGCTGAATCAATATCCCACATATCGACAATCTCGTGAGCCAAGTCCAAATAATTCTCTTGTTTGTCTTTTTCTGCTTTCACGAGATTCTCGTCATGTGGGATAGTAATGTCAACAATCATTGCGCGGCGCTCTGATCGATCTATTATCACAATATCAGGTTGTTGTCCTGTTGCAAACAACAGTCCTATCTGTGACAATAGATCGATCCCAGTACAATGTTGCATGACCATTCTCGAGAACTGGCTCAGGGCTGTACCTGTAATATGGCAACTCGACGTCTACAAGCCCGTATCGCAGAGCCAGTTGCTGATGTATGATCCTGGCTACTTGGTTGTGTCTGTGCAAGTACTCGCTATTAGCAAGACGAGAACAACCGGAGACTATATGCCTGAGGGACTCACCAGATCGGTTGCAAGCTCGACACAGATCTACTGTGCCGTCCCTCATAATATACCTCCGGTAATTTCTCGTCGTGATAACTTCATCTGCAATTGCACAGACAAAACCTTCGGTTTCTCCGAAGAGATTATCAAAACGTAGCCAGGCCACAGAAGCTAGTTGATCTACATCAGGTCCGTGAAGGGCCCGGTAGAATCTACCATGCAGCTCCTTGCTCTGCCACACAAGCCTGCGGCCGTCGACGCCTAAAGCTACAGGCCTGCACCAGTTCTCTTTCGCCAAAGAGAGCGGGGTTAGGCCACCGTCAACTGCAACCATATCCCGATGCACATCCACACTGCCCTTAAGAAAATATTCCCTAAGGTTGTACACCTCGCGGTTGTGTAGGGTCTTAGCGTTTAGAGACCCTTGGCCCCCGCACTTCCGCGGGATGTACAACCTCATTACAGACGAACGTGGGTGATGCATTCGATATGTGGTCAACAGTGAACGGACTCGCCTATCAATCTCGTCCAGTTCGGTCTGAGTGCACTTGAGTATGCCGAAAGAGTACATCAATAGTGGCATGACCCAACCGTTACAGGCTCGCACCTTGTTGCCGCCTGAATTACATACATACATACATATCGTCACGCCTTTTATCCTCGAAGGGGTAGGCAGAGGTGTATTTCTACACCCACTTTTCGCCAGATATACTTTAGTCCCACGTAATAAGGGGCGAGCCTATTGCCGTACCGGGCACATTTCCAGACTCCGTGCTGCTACTGAGAATTTCGTGACAGAAAAACCCAATAACAATGCCCGACCCAGGAATCGAACCCGGGACCTCCCGATCCCACGCGCACATTTATGCCGCGAGACCAACGAGGCAGTCGTATAGGGTTTGATGTCGAGTTTTCCGTCTCTACGCAAAGATGGTATTTACATCGTGTTATCCCTTAGTCGCCTCTTACGACACCCACGGGAAGATAGGGGGTGGTGACACTTGTATTCTATGCCGTCAACCACACGGAATAAACCGCCTGAATTATTATTATTAATATATGATCTAGGGAGCATGTGGAGGTAAATTGTCGATTAATGTCGTCTAACTTGGAAAGTCTATATGACGATGCTTACCAATACCAAGAGACCCCAGAAAATTCCATATACTAGCTGGGGAAGAGAAATCAAGGTTGTCAAGAAAGTGTCGGCGTTTAGCGTTACGAATCATCTGATTACACCGATTCCTAGCAGTCTTAAAAGAAGTCCAGTTCACATCACACCGATCCTTTCGGTATTTCCGAAAAGCTCAGTCTCTACGTCTCATCGCCATCCGAACTCCCTCCGTAATCCAAGGTGCCGGTGGACGCTTTTACTTGATCTTCCTAACCGGAGCATGGACATCGTACAGTTTGACTACAGCCTCGTTGAAGAACTGGACTTTGGCATCCACTGTAGTTGCCGCGAACAAGATATTCCAGTCCATTACTGAAGCATCAAGCGTTAATTTGTCCAAGTCCATCCGAGAGAAACAACGCTTGTGCAAAACTTTGGGCGTAGATTTTGGAGGTTTAAGGATATATAAAAGGAATATGAGGTCATGATGGAAAAAACCAGGAGCAGGATACTGACCATGGGAAGGATGAAGGGAAGGGGTAGCGGTGAGAATTAAATCTATCCAGGTGTCCTCTCCGTTGGAGTTGTGGTGAGTGGCTTGAAGAGGTAGCACATGGAGACTGGCAGATTCAAGGATGTGGAGAAGCTGAAGTGTAAGGGAGGATCGCGAGGATAAAAGGTCAGTGTTAAAATCGCCCATAATAACGTAATGTGCAAACTCTGAACCCAAAGATTCCAAAACCAATTCTAAGTCGGTGAAATAATCATTAAAGGTTGGACATTATACTACTCCAAGAACTAAGTTAGTTCCCTGACCCAAAGCTCAAGAAAAAGAAATTCTGCAGAACCAGGAGATTGTGAAGGAGATGAAGCGATTATTTTGTAGTGAAGGTTGCTGCGCAGATATATAGCTACTCCTCCTCCTCTCCTATCAATTCGGTCATTTCTAACTAAAATAAAGCCAGGAAGAGGGTAGGAAGTAGAAAGAAGATGAGGTTTAAGCCAGCTCTCAGAAATCAGGACGGCGTGAACATTAGTAGCTGAAAAAGCTTCTAAAAAGTCACTGAAATGGCTGGGTACGCTCTGTGCATTAATGTGGCATACATTCACATTCATTTACTTGTAAGTTGTTTTTTTTGTAATTTTCCGCATGCGTATAGCCGTAGTACCTTGTTACAGCCCTTGCGGCAAACTCCATTAAAATTTTTGTTTTTGTTGAGATAGTACGAAATAGTATGGCCGCGTGTTTTCCAAAAACGATAACTCCGATATAATCACAATTTTATCTATAAATCGCTATTCGAAAATCAGCCAACTCCCGTGTGTCAGGGAATGTTACGATTTTGACAGCCAACTTCACTAAGTCGGCCATTTTCTATGGCGCCTGAGTCCTGTAAGGTTACCGCACCACGTTTCGTAGTCAAAAAAAATTATAAAACCCTAGAAAAGGAGAGCTATTATTGAAAAGTAAAAGTACATAATACAAGGTATGGATACTTATTTACCTTATAACGAAACAGATATATTTAATCAAGTAATCTTTACATTTAATACAATGGTTCACAAATGCAATGCAGGATATGTTCAAGACGCTGCACTGGAAAGGACGCGGTATTAACATAAACGGCGAGTACCTATCACGCTTAAGATTTGCAAACTTACATATCTTTAACATTCTATGATTACTATTATTAAGTGTAGGTACTTAAACTATAATAAAAAGTTAAACAGAAGAATAAACCTTTTATTTAAATTAATCTATTGAGAAAACCAGCTAACTCAAAACTCACATACTTTTACAAGAAAGGAAAAAAGGATAACTCCTAAAAATCGCTGTAGTATTATAAAGAACAATTAAAAAAATATTTAATAATGTCAAAAATAACAATTTACGATTATATCTACCAACGGTATTTTAGAACATAAGTAGTCAACAAAAAAATATATGGTTTTAAGTGTCTCCTGAAAAATTTGCTCATATGGAGTTAGCTGGTTTGTGAATTAAGGTATCGAATATATACCTCCTTTGAGGTTATCATTTCGATGTCGGTAAAGCCGTTTGTGATACAAGGATTACTCCCTAATGCTTGTGATGCGGCTTACCAGTCATTTTTCCCGTCGGAGTTTTGCCACTAAAATCAATAATTTTCTTGGAAATTCCTAGTACGGAATAGTAATGAATAATATTATCAAATTTATATGCGTGTGTACCGGTTTAGCGCTCACATCTCAGATGATTTTCTTAAAGTAACATATTTATTATATCTAGACATAAGACTCTGGAAGTGTATTAACAAGTGTGTTTGAAATAGATATAGTCTATAACAAATAAATCGAGAATATTAGTTTGGGAACATTTGTCATCTATGGTAATTTTTTGACTCTGGTAACATTGGTAAGAATTGTCAATTGACACTTGCCTTGAAAAATTCACACGTTTTTGCGGAGTTGTATTTCACTGTGAAAAACCACATGTAAATTTTGTAAAACCTTTGTAAAACTGCCGCTTTTGATTTGCCTGGAACGGCTTCAGTGAGCCCTTCATAAATTTGTTATATTGTACTGGACTATTTGACATTTTGTGAAAATTGTGAAATCGCACCACGTGCAGCGTACCAACTGAGACGTCGCGTTGGAGTCTGGTAAAGATATCTCACTCAGTATTTTGGGGCCACATTGGTTCTGTGTGTGTTTATCTAGCTAGCTCCAGGCCTGACACCAGTGAAGATCCAGGTAACTGCATATTGTATTTGATTGCTAACGCTGAGAAACGCAGCCTCATATTATATTTTAAGACTACTTCTTGCGTTGCCCTGGTCAAGTGGATGTATGTTAATTAGCTTCCACTGACGTCTGCAACTATTTCCCACCTGCCCTAAGCAAATTCTGATCATATTTCTTGGTAGTGGTAGCGTAGTTGTGTATGCCTAACCTCAAATAAATTAGTCTTATTATCTTGAATTTGTTGAAATTACATTTGAGTTTGTTGTTGTAGAGTTTATTGTGTCAGTTTTGCTTAAGTACATAAAAGTTATATGTATTGGTTGACCTTCCTAATCTGAAACATTGAATTTTAAGCACTATAATAACCACACTTGACTTTATATAGATAAACTGGTTATTATTGATAAACTACTTAATAACTTGGTTTCTATTTCAATATATTAAAAATATTAATATTATTAGGTGGCAAATACTTGTGTTTCCCTACGGCTATAATATATAGCCAAATTTGTTTGTTTGTTACAAATAATTGATAAACTTTAAGTTTCAATTTTTACTTGTTATAACTTTTGTTTTATAGCAAAATATTGAAATTATTAATTCTGTCAGGTTTTACTTACGGCTATAATGCACCCTTTATTTTTTTATAAGTACAAAAACTTTAAAAACAGATTAGCGAAGACATTATTATCATATACGTGACGTAAGAATTTCATAATATCTATAAATATCAAAGTTATTATCATTTGTTTATTGTAGAAAATCTCACTTAAATCATAGACATATTTTACAATCCATTCACTGAATCATTGATAGTATTCCATCTTGCTCATTCGCATTCTCTCTCTCGCACTTATGATGTAGGTAACCTTAGACAATAAAATGAAACAAAAGAATAAGTGATGTAGTTACTTACATTATTTAATTTTCTAAATTCCAACCTCTCCTTCATACTTCATCCGGGTTTAGGACCGGCAAAATTTACCTTTTTACAAGTAATTAAATACGGAGGTATGTAATTAGAAAGCAAACAAATATCAAAATAAAAGAAAGTATTCTGTACTAAAATAAAAGAGTAATTTTGGCGTATTTATTAAGTTAGAATCATCTGCTAATAACAAATATTATTTCATCATCATCATGTCAGCCTAAAGACGTCCACTGCTGGATATAGGCCTCCCTTAATGTTCTCCACACAGACCGATTTTGAGCCGCCCGCATCCAATAATTATTTATTGAAGTAGGTATTATTTATAAACTTACAAGTATTTCCATTGTCCTTCGAAATGTCCACCACCATTGTCAATACACAAACGGGCACGTTTTATTAAATTGTTTTTTAACGAGGGAAGTATGCTTCTGTCTTTTCACTTCATCAAAAGCATCCAATATGCGCTGTTTTAATTATTCGACACTAACCGGTTCACTTTTGTACACCCACGAAAATAAGTCCATGGGCGTGAGGTCAGGTGAGCATGGAGGCCAAGCTACAGGGCCGCCTCGACCGACCAAAGTCAAAATCATTTATTCATCTAGCTCACAAGGTGACGCTTATGAACGTCAAATTTTAAAGTAAATTATTTAATGCTTTACATTTACTGCCTCGTTCGCAAAGCAATAGGTAGAACCACGAGAAAGAACGGACAATAAAACTCGTGGCCACTCTTTTTAATCGCCAGTGTTATGGCAGGCCTCCTTCACTCGGCCGTACCTACAGCGATAAGTGCCTACACTTTCACGCGGCTTCCAAGCCCGCGTCGTTAGTCGGCTGTCATGGTTGTCACCGCTAGCGCGCAGAGCGATTTTTGCTATTAAATTTGCTAATAACGTGAATTTTAATTGTGAACAACAAAAATGTCTCATCACAAGTCTGGTGCAAAGTATTGCTCATTTCACGGATGTGTGTCGAAAAAAGGATATAAAAGTGTGTCATTTTTTACATTACCTACAGATGTGGAAAGGTAAGCTAAACTTATTAATACCAAATTACGTACTTAATAGGTGTTGATTATTTCTGATTTAATAATGTTGACAATCGTACAGAATCCTAGTTTTATGGTTTGATGTTCGAAAAGATAGTTTTTAAAAGAATTGTTACGCGGTATATATTTCATAGTTAAATATAAGTATTAGATAATTACGAGAGCAACTTGAAAATTTGTTTTTTTGTTTGCTGAGATATCCCAACGATTATTGTGTCAAATTAAATATCTAGTTCAAAAACCATTTTATCGGTTTGAATTATGTTAATCGGTCCACGCGTTTTCTTTTAATTTTTATTTATTTACAACATAATAACAATACACAATTCACTAATACTTGTGATGCAAACACAAACTAATTCGAGTTTTACCGTGCATCCTAATAATATGATCGACGGCGGCATAGCCATGTGTGACCATGCATTTATCACAATAAACAAGAAATCCACACAAATCATACAATTCACATGACGATGATAGTTATATTATTCGATTTTTTCTGTATCGCACATAATGTCATAAATGTAAGGTAGTTGCAAACTGCTCTCGACGAGCGTTGAGCTCACGTCACCGCACTGGGTGTCCCTTGCATGAAGTTGCTGTTTACGTGGGTATATACAGAATGTTCCGTATTGAGTGTGATGCATTTAATTCGAATATAGAATTGTATTGAA
This sequence comes from Euclidia mi, assembly GCA_944739405.2. Taxonomy (NCBI): domain Eukaryota; kingdom Metazoa; phylum Arthropoda; class Insecta; order Lepidoptera; family Erebidae; genus Euclidia; species Euclidia mi. The sequence continues at coordinate 38,518,108 of OX123189.2, forward strand.
TAAATAAAAAAGATGCCAAAAATTTATAATATATCTTTTTGCCGTGTATGGTAAAAGCTATACTGGGTCTGTACAATATTTATTTATTATTTATTTATTTAAATTTATGCACAAACAATGTACAACGGTGGACATAATGCCATAAGGCATTCTCTACCTGTCAACCTTAAGGTGGTGAAGAGATAAAAGTGATAGGTGCAATTAGACTGTAAACTAGAGTAGTAGTTATGACTTAATACTAATAATTATTGTGTAACTTAATAATTATTTTATACATAATAGGGATATAATACATACACAATAAATAGTTCTATATAAACTTACTTATACATAAATATATATATATATATATATACATATATAAACCTAAATATATATACATACTACATATACATAAATACTTATAATAATGGATGAGAGTGATGTGCTGATTCCTCTAATCTCTTGAAAAGAAGCTCTCGTACTTTGATTTTGAATGTAAAACGGTTAGTGGACATTCTGACTTCAGGAGGGAGTGTATTCCATAAGAGAATAGACTGCACAACAAAGGAAGAGTTGACGAACCCAGTAGTGTGACTAGGGCAAGAAAGAAGAAGATTATGAGAAGAACGGAGATTTCTATCATTTATGGAAGATAGATATTGGAAGTATGGCGTGAGATAAGTTGGGGGGGAAGGAGACTTGAGAATAGAGAAGAGAGTAGTGAGAGCACGCAAACACCGGCGCTGGCGAATTGGTAACCATTTAAGTTCGGAACGATAAGTAGAGACGTGGTCATACTTACGAAGATTGTAAATGAATCGAATGCAGTTATTGAGAAGTCGGTCGTACTAATTGAGATGTTCTGCATTCAGGTCATAATAGCACATATCACCATAGTCGATTATGGGAAATATTAAGGCCTGCACAAGCATTGTCTTGGTCTTGGAAGGAAGGAAATTCTTGAACCGGTAAAGTGCTCTAAGAGTTCCAGTGACCCTCTGACTGACTTTCGTCACCTGCACTTGCCAATTGAGAGTAGTATCCATGTGTATACCTAAGTTTTTTACCTCAGAACGGTATGGAATAACCAAGCCATTAAACATGATTGGTGGTAACGTTTTTAAGTCTATGCTGGGTATTAAGCGGCGACTGCCTATAATAATGGCCTGGCACTTTGCTGGGTTCACGGCTAAGCCAAATTTATTACACCAGGCCATCATTGACTCAAGGTCCCTATTCATATCAGCAATGGCCACAGTTATATCATCCACTCTCGCTTGGGAGTATAACTGCAAGTCATCAGCATAAAGGTGATATGAACAGCGAAGATTAGGAGTTAAGAAGTTAATAAAAATAGAGAATAGTAAAGGAGAGAGAATGCCACCCTGAGGAACACCAGAGCTAATGTCGCGCCAACTAGATGACCTTTCATCACAGCGAACAGACTGCTGGCGTTCCTGAAGATACGATGAGAACCATTACAGTGCATCAGGAGAGATCATGATATAGGAGAGGATAGATAGAAGGACATCGTGACTGACGGTGTTAAAGGCGTTCGAGAAGTCAACCAAAGTCAGTACAGTGACTTTAGTGTCCTCCATGCCTGCCCTAACATCGCCAGTCACTTTGAGGAGTGCAGAAGTCGTGCTGTGGCCTGGCCTGAATCCGGATTGCAGAAGACTAAGCAAGTTATTTTGATACACGAATTCAGACAACTGCTTATGTTCACAGGCTTCCAGCACTTTAGATAGGAAAGGCAGGATAGAGATAGGACGGAAATGGTTAGGGAGAGAAGGGTTCGTGATCTTAGGCAGCGGAATAACAAAGGCTTTACGCCACAGGGAGGGGAAAGAGCCACTGTCAATTGAAAAATTCACAATGTGGGATATAGGAAGGATAAGATGGTCAAGGATCGGGATTATCATGCGGCGGCTGATAGAATCAAAGCCCACAGCATTGGATTTAATAGACAGGATAATCTTCTTGATCTCACCCAATGCAACTGGAGAAAAATGAAATGCTGCAACATTAGGACGGGGAAGCCCAGCAATATAGTCAACTGTATTACGCCTGGTTTGAAGATCCAGTTGAGAAGACGATGTGAAATGATTATTTAAATCATCCAAACCAGTCGTAATTTGAGGAGTTGTCCGTTGCTGTTTGCCAATACCTATGGTCCCAAGGAACTTCCAGATACTAGCAGAGGAAGAAGAATTAATATTGTCGAAAATATGGCGGCGTTTAGCGTTTCGTATCATCTGATTAGTTTATTGCAGAGAGGGATGGTAACCCCGTTTTGAAGCAGGAGCTTCCTAGGCCAGCATCGGGACTTTTGAGTCGGCTTCCCACGTTGGACCGCCCGCCCTTTGATGGGTGCCTAGGGTCTCCCCATCTCAGGTTCATCAACCTCTTTGATAGCCTGGTGGATGCCAGGGCTGACCTTCGGCCATCTCAAAAGTTGGCATACTTGATGTTAGTTTTGGATGGGGAGGCCAAAGGCCTCATCCAACATCTGCCGGTGTCTGACGAGACCTACCAGACAGCCCGGGATTTGATCACCCGGAGGTACCACAACAAGCGTGGCCCCGCAGACACCCACATTGAGCAGATTCTGAATTTGCCCACGCTCACCCGGGTCTCTGGTCTGCGCACCCAGCAATTTTGATCGGCGCCCTCCTCGCTTTGCATTCACGCAGAGCCCAGCGGAGTGCTCTTATTGCAAGGTCATGGGGCACAGAACGGCCAGTTGTTGGGTATTCTTGAACTTTCATGTCGCTTCTCGTAGGCATATCGCGAATGCCCGCCGTCTTTGTTTCTCCTGTTTGTGATCCTACTACCAGCGAGACTGCCCGAACTCTCGACCCTGTCCTCATTGTGGAGGACAGCATTTGTATATTGCCTGCATGAATGCCAGAGAGGTGGGCCGCTTGTCCATTCAGCCGAAACCGCGCACGGGCGGGTGTTTTGAAGGAGGCAGCCGAGGCTCTCTGGAGCACAGCCAAGATTCGGCTCGCTCATTTGATCGCCACTCAGCCCGTTTGGAGAACCGTAGCTCACGCACGCCTCCTCTCTCTCGCGCACCAGATTGTGCGACTGCTCAGCGTCACCAGCATCATGACTGCTGTCTTGACGCCTTGAGTCGCGCCCACCTCGTTTTTGGCGGGTGGGTCATTATGACCCCCCACAAATGGCGCGCGGCACGAATCACAGCGCTTTTGAGGACTTAGACCGCACCCTCATTTTGATTTGCCTGGTCCTGACCAACGGTCGCAGCCCAGGCAACAATAGGTAATTGATCCCTGCCCTGTAACTCCAACCTCCCCCATTGAGACCGTTATTCTACCAACGGTTGCTGTTAGGGTCTGGGGACCCACGGGGGTCTCTGTTGTTGTCCGCACTATATTGGACACAGGTTCTCAAGGTTGTATTGTTTTCACTTATTTGGTAGGGCAGGTTAAACTAAATATGGGTTCTTTTCCGAATTGTATTCGGGGTATAGGTGACGTAGCATCTGCTGTTGAAGGGGCAGTTAAGGTTTTGTTTGCCTCTGTTGAATCTTCACACCCGAGGATTAAAATCTCGGCTATTGTGCTGAAGAATATTTTGAGTAGTCATCCCCAGAAACAGCTACCCGCTGCTGTGGTAAATTTGACATCGGGTTTGGAACTAGCAGACCCCAAATTTGACACACCGGGACAAATCGATCTGTTGATTGCCTCTGATGTCCTCGGTGAATTTTGATTGGTGGGAAACGGGTCTTGGTGCCAAATGGTTTGACTGCCATCCCGACCATATTTGCATTTGTTTTGATGGGACCTGTACCTAGGGACTCTCCTCCATCCGAACTTGATAATTTGTTGGCGGTAGGCTCCGGTCTCTCTGATGCGGTTCAGAGGTCTTGGGAGTTAGAGGAGCCCCCTCAAGCTACTCGCTTGAATCCAGAACATGAGGAGTGCGAGTTTTTCTTCCAGAACAATACTGGTCGACTCCGTTCTGGTCGGATTATCACGAAGTTGCCCTTTTTGTCGGTTCGGCCTCCGCTTGGTGGACCTTTAGCCGAAAAGAGATTTTTGGCTATAGAGCGTCGCATGGGTCGTGATCCGGAGCTCAAACAGAAGTATGTTGAGTTCATGAGAGAATATGAACAATTGGGACACATGTCCGTGTCAAATTTGGATTGGCATTCGGTGGAGCATTACTTTCTCCCGCATCATGCGGTATTGAAGCCATCAACTGGCAAGATGCGCACGGTGTTTGATGGTTCTGCGCAGACTTCAACAGGCGTATCCTTAAACCAATGCTTGCATTCTGGTCCAAAGTAGGTCAAGGACCTTTGTGACGTCATCATCAGCTTTCGACGACATCAGGTTGTCTTTATGGCCGACATCAAAATGATGTTTCGGCAAACGATTATCCACCCCGATGATCGTCGTTTCCAACTGATCCTTTGGAGAGAGGATCCTCGGGATACCATGGTCGTTTAAGTGCTCAATACCAATACGTACGGGCTACGTTGGAGCTCCTATTTGGCAATACGTTCTCTTTGGGAGCTTGCAGACCGCGAAGGCTTACGTTTCCCACGAGCCTCTGCCATCCTGAAGGACGACATTTATGATGATGACATTTGTTCTGGCGCCTCAACTGTGAATGAGGTGATCCTTTTGCGGGATGAATTGATTGGTATCTTGGCCTCCGCTTGTTATGAGTTGCGCAAATAGATTTCCAACCCACCAGCGCTTTTGGAAGGCTTACCATAGGATCATCAGCAAGATCCACATTTGTTTGAGATTGTTGACAACCCCGCTATGATGGCTGCTCTCGGCGTTCAGTACAGACCAGTCCAAGACATCTTTATGTATAACGTAGACTTGAAATTGCCTTGTTCTTGGACTAAACGTCTCGTACTAGTGAACGTATCTACTGTCGCCAGAACCTTTGATCCGAACGGTTGGATTTGTCGAGTTATATTTTGGGCAAAATGCTTTGCAGAAGCTTTGGACAGCAGGACTGAGTTGGGACGAACCTCTGTGCGGTACTCTTGTTGAGGAATGGACCTCTTATGTATCCTCACTTCCTGCCGTCAGTGAGATCTCCTTGCCTCGTCCCATCCTGCCTCCCGGGAAGTACAAGGTAATGCTTTCATGTATGTCATTAATATACATAATAAATAGGGTTGGACTCAAAATACTGCCCTGTGTGACACCAAAATTGGTGGTTCGTAAGTCGCTTAAGTGACTCCCAACATTAACACATTGTTTCCTCCCTATCAGGTAGCTTCTGAACCACTCCAAGGCAATATCTCTGACTCCATACAGGTTTTCCAGCTTCCTTAATAGAATTGGGATAGACACGGTGTCAAAGACCTTAGCCAGATCTAAAAAGATTCCTATACTTGCATTATTTTTGTCAAGGTGACCTGATATTATTGAGGTTATAAGTGTCATAGCCTCCTCAGTCGATTTGCCTCGCCTGAATCCAAATTGTCTGGGTGAAATGAGGTTGTTGGTTTCAATGTACGATACAAGTCTTTTGTTTATTATTTTCTCTAGTAATTTTGAAAAGGTAGTCAAGAGTGATATTGGTCAATAGTTTTCTACTGAATATGGCGTGGCATTTCTCATCTTATATCTTATCAGAGAGAGTGGCATTACTTCATCTAAAACTACATAATATCGACCTGTCAATTATTCAAGTATACGCTCCGACAAAAGACTCAGATGAAAAAACTATAGAGAAGTTTTACCAAACGCTACAAAAGGCTCACGATTAATCGGTGAATTGCCAATAAGTATATCTTGGTAATCGGAGATTTCAACGCCAAGATAGGACTACCAAAAACCAACGAAAACCTGATCACGGGAAAGTTCAGATATGGAATAAGAAACAAAAGAGGAGAAAGGCCGATACAATACGTGCTTAAATATAAACTACATAACATGAACACGCACTTTAAAAGAAAAACAACTGAAGATGGACGCGGATATCGCCAGACGAAGAAACAAAAAAAGAAATCGACTTAATCATGTCTAATGTACCAAAAAATATCACAAACATAGGAGTCCTAAACAATGTAGAGTTCCGTCAGACCATCGAATTGTAAGAGCAACATTGACCTTAAAAACCACAAAAAATGTCGAAAACACTTTCAAGATACGGTAATATCACTGAAAACAGACAAAGAAATAAAAACATACCTTTCTAACCTAGAAATTAGCATTAAGGACTTACAAATTGACAAAGACCATATACAAGATACATACGATAAACTCGAACTCTACATTAAAGATTGTTTAAAACCGCAAACCGTAAACAAGAGCAAAGTGCACTGTCATCACTTTTTAGCGAAACAACCAAACTCATGATCCAAAGACGCACAGAACTTTTAAAAATCAAGAACAAAACAATTAAAACAAAAAAGAGCTATCATATCTATACAAACAAACCAGTAAAGCAATAAGAAATAATTATAAACAACACAAGAAAAAAATATGGAAGCTAGCTTAACACAGTTTAGAAGTGCCACAAGAGCTCACAAACAACTAATCATACATACTGACTGGATCAAGGGCCTAAAAGATATGCAAAATGAAACAAAATCGAGAAAAGACATTATATCATGCGCTACGAACTTCTACAAAAATCTGTATGCGACTACAGCTCAAGACACCATACCTGCCACACAAATAGACACCTCAAAAAAGAGCGGAAACGAAACAACTAATATACACGATGAAGACGTCCTGAAAAATATTAAAAAGCTTAAGCGAGAGAAGACCTCTGGATCTGACGGCGTAAAGAACGAGGCGCTGATAGCAAGCGCAGAATTACTCACCAGGCCGCTTACAAGTATTTTTAGTATAATTTTAGGCATCGGGAAAATACCTGAACAATGGCATAAATTAGATATAATACTGTTATATAAAAAAGGAGATCCACTCGACATTGCCAACTATCGCCCGATATACTTGCTCTCACGTGTGTACAAACTATTTACACATCTATCATACACAGCAAAATTAGCCCCCAAATCGACCGTATGCAGCTGGTAGAACAAGCGGGGTTTTGATCTGGATTTTCAACAATGGACCACATCTACACACTGGAACAAGTGATAGAAAAGTATACAGAGTTTAATAAAAACCTTTATATAGGTTTCATAGGCTACATGAAAGCATTCGATAGTCTCTATCATAACTCTATCTGGCAAGCCCTACAGGACAACAACATAGACCCAGTAATCACTAGAACCTTAAAAAACATCTACCAGAACAGCGTGAGCAGAGTCAAGCTAGAATCCAGAGGTGAGGAGATAAGGATAGCGCGAGGTGTCCGACAGATAGACCTTCTATCTCTAAAACTATTTATAGCAGTCCTGCAATGAATATTTACTAAACTGAACTGGGATTCAGAAGGAATCCAAATTAATCTAATCATCTCAGATTCGTGGACAACATCGTAGTTTTCGCTAAACCTATCGGAAACTAGAATACGTTGGCTTGCATATGAACTTAAACAAAACAAAAACAATGACAAACAGCAAAAAAGGAAAAATCATGTTAGATGGGGTCGAACTAGAGTATGTAGAGTACATATACTTAGGCAAACAAGTATCCTTCCATAAAACAAACAACGAAGAAGAAGGTCGATAGAAGAATCACGTGCAGCTGGAATAAATACTGGGCACGCAAAGAAATACTAGAAGGTACCTACGACCTACATATGAAAAAGACTGTCATGGATACTTGCATCCTGCCTTGCTTGACTTATGGCTCCCCGACTTGGACCTGTACAAACAAAAGAAAAATTATAACTTGTCAGCGAGCAATGGAGTATATTAAGTCTCAGAAAAATTCACAAAGTAAGAAGTCATGAAATAAGAAAAATGACCAAACTTGCAGACGCGCTGAACCACGCACTTAAATTAAAATGGCAATGGGTTGGACATGTAGCGAGATATACTGATCAGCAATGGACAGTCAAATGTACCAAATAGACCGGCCCACAAGGAAAAAGAAGCGTTGGCAGAACCCAAAAACGGTAGGCCGATAAGTGTGCGTTCGCGCAGCGGAATGTTGTTGAATTTAAAGATTTTAATTATGCAGATATTTAGTGTATGACGTCGTATAATTGTGTATGGTAAAAAAAAAATTGTGCACGCAGCCATTGTGGAGAAATTCACCAAAAACTGATTCCGCTGGGCGAACGTTGTCCTGGCGGAACTTTTTTTAATCCATTGACTTTAGAAGAAAAGAGATGTGTCCGAAAATTAGTGTGTATTTGTGTGTAATTGTGTATGTATGAATAAAATTAGTGCATGCATAAACTTCGGAGAAATTCAAGTTTCCGCTACGCGAACGTTTGGCCATTACCTAGTTTTCATATAAAGCGCTTACATAGAGAGCTGTAGATTTTTACATACGTTGTTTGGAATTTGTGTATATTTGTTTAAAAAACAGATTTAGAAAAAATCGTAGGACTTAAAAGATAAAAATATAAACGTATAATACGCTTATTAGGTCTTAGTTCTTAAAGTATGCACTTTGGGGTCTAGATTTTCACGTTTATACAAACCTTGTAAGTGTCTGCAACATGTTGCCAAGTATCAATGATGTTCCGTTAGTAATTAAAGAGTTGTAGGACAATTTACCATGAATAGATCACTGTTTACAAAGCAGTCAAATATCACGACGTTCTAAAGGAATTGCATGGTAAAATGTATGCCAATAATTAGTGTATTCATTCAACTATTCACATGCAAAATTTCATGTCATTAAATTCAGTAACTAAAGAAAAACAATTATAATACTGACGAAGCATCGAAAACCTACATAACCCGACCAAGTTCGGATGGCTACAAAAAAGCGGCCGTGCCATATACCTAAGAAACGTTCTTAACCTTCCAATATAGTATTTATTAATATGGTACAGTTGCATACACAAGCGTTAGGAAAAAATAAAACAATTGCTTTCTTGAATTAAAAATATTTTTTAAATAATAACGCCACTATCTACGATAAAAATAAATCTTCAATTAACAAGTATTTAAATATCCGTGTACAAAAATATTTTTAATTAGGTACATATTACATAATTATGTAATTATAATAACGTTAACAAACGCTTACAACGACAGCAATGGACTTAAATGTGTTTTAACCCTTTAACCGCCGGACTTCGTATCAGTTATGCAGCCCCTGACGCCAGGCACATAAATTATAAATAAATACCTACAAAAAAAAAAGGGATGTCCTCTGTGTACTTTTTGAATATCGATATTTCATATTATTGATAATGTGTTCATTGTAAAGGATGGTTAGTAGGTACCAAACATCTGCGTATATTCTACCTGATTAATCCTTTGACATAATGACTTTCAAATTACTATATCTATCAGGTTTTCTGTAAAACAAAACAAAGTTTTTACAGATTTGGATTATTTATTAATTAGCATTTGTACCATACATTTAATAAAATACGTTACTCTGAATACAATAAAATTAGCACAACGATATCTTTTATTCGTATTACTGCTGTAGATACACAGACTCATTTCTAAACAACATATCAGTTAAATAATCAGACTAATTTCTTTACAACATATCAAACGACCGTATGTATACACAACACTAATGGAAAATTCCACAATGCAGTACTCGCTTATGACGTAGGAAGTTGTCGTCTTTATCCGACGGTGGCGTTGAGCGTACTGCAATTGCAAATGTACTCTGTGGCGTACTGGCAAATTAAGATTCGAAACGGACGGGCTAGGGATGGGAACCATCTATGCAGTTGCTAACATTTCACAAGTAAATTTACTCAATTTTAAAGGAATTCCTTTTGTGAATGAAATACACATAAATATTTGTAGACACGTCATTGTAATCACAATTGATGCATTTGTTTTGGGACTAATTAGTCAGTTTAGTGCGCAATAATTTATTTGTATACTTTGGCATAGGTCCCATCCCTAGCGTCGGATTTTTCCGTCGTTGGCGTTGTAGGCAAATGCAAATTTCGAGAAATAAAGAGAGTAATTCATCGAACTTTCGACATTGTTTTTAGGCTTTCTAAATAAAAGACTAAAGTGAATTACATTATAGGTTATTATTTAATTAACTATTAACATAATACAAAAACATTTTTCATAGAGTACAGCTTAATTAAATAAAAATGAAGATTAAACAAGATGGTGTATTTGGTCGTCAATATACGACGTTGGCGAAATGGACACGAAAATATTTGTCGGATTAATCCGACCTTGGCGGTGAAAGGATTAACTAAAACAGGTTTAATAAACATATTACCCTCTCTTTTCTTCAAGGATGGAAGTACCGTTTCAAGCGGGAAGCCGCCTATCGCTCGTTGCGCGCAGCGCGTTGTCTATTTTTTCACACTGGAATATTTTTGATCAATTCATAACTACAATACTTAGACTATTTAACCAACGGACTAGCGTACCGCTTTGAACAAAATAATTCTGCATATTTTGGTGGGGTGCGGAGGAACACGCTCACATACATAAATCACTACCAGTACAACGGTATACATAAATTAAAAAATCGAATCAAGAAGTAGTTTTTTTTAAGTTATTAAATTGTTTGATCCACTAAAGTTGCAAAGGGGAACGCTCGTGCATACCTAGTCCATTGGTTAAATAGTGTAATAAGCTACAATATGATAAATATTTACCTAAACAGTAGTATTTACATGTGGTAATTATTTCATTTCCCTAAGAGGTCTATAGTTAGAATTCTGATCCGTGAACTCTTCAATAGAAATTAGCTGTATGAATTTTATTTGTCTTAAATTTTAATAATATATCTAGATTATATCTCAAGTCTCAAGCGCATACTTAAATAAAGTACCTAACTACGTAAATAGTACCTACTTTCTGTCATAGTCAAATACATTTAAAAAAGTAGGTGTACAAAAGTAAATGACCCATAAATTATATCGAAACAACAATTGTGTTATCACCTATACCAATTCAATACCGGTATTATACTGTAAATTTTGGGATGTTACCTAAATATATTGCACGGCCGCTTTTTTGTAGCTATCCGAACTTGGTTGGGTTATGTAGGTTTTCGATGATTCGTCAGTATTATAATTGTTTTTCTTTAGTTACTGAATTTAATGACATGAAATTTTGCATGTGAATAGTTGAATGAATACACTAATTATTGGCATTCATTTTACCATGCAATTCCTTTAGAACGTCGTGATATTTGACTGCTTTGTAAACAGTGATCTATTCATGGTAAATTGTCCTGTAACTTTTAATTACTAACGGAACATCATTGATACTTGGCAACATGTTGCAGACACTTACAAGGTTTGTATAAACGTGAAAATCTAGACCCCAAAGTGCATACTTTAAGAACTAAGACCTAATAAGCGTATTTTACGTTTATATTTTTATCTTTTAAGCCCTACGATTTTTTCTAAATCTGTTTTTTAAACAAATATAAACAAATTCAAAACAACGTATGTAAAAATCTACAGCTCTCTATGTAAGCGCTTTATATGAAAACTAGGTAATGGCCAAACGTTCGCGTAGCGGAAACTTGAATTTCTCCGAAGTTTATGCATGCACTAATTTTATTCATACATACACAATTACACACAAATACACACAAATTTTTGGACACATCTCTTTTCTTCTAAAGTCAATGGATTAAAAAAGTTCCGGACAACGTTCCCCCAGCGGAATCAGTTTTTGATGAATTTTTCCACAATGGCTGCGTGCACAAATTATTTTTTACCATACACAATTATACGACGTCATACACTAAATATCTGCATAATTAAAATCTTTAAATTCAACAACATTCCGCTGCGCGAACGCACACGGCCGATAACATAATATCGGTGGCGGGACAAGGTTGGTGCTCGTCAGCCCAGGACAGGTAAGAGTGGAAGCGGTTGGAGGAGGCCTTTACCCTATCAAGGGGTTCCTGTAATTATACAGTTTAGTTTTTAAGTACATAATATAAGTATATATAGAACTACTAGCATAAATAAAATATAATCTCCTACCATAAATAAACTATAATCCTGCAAAGTAATGCGGTTAAGGCATTGTAATTTTTGTTGTTTCACATCTTTTACTATAGTATCTTCTTGGGTTTACGCGAATGTTACACATTGAAATTAAACTACAGTTTACGGATTTTATCGCGATGTATTGGTTTCACTGAGTTATTACATTTGAAACTAATGATCTAGAAACTACATTTTTTTACAACAGTTAAAAATATTTTTAATAACATTTCAATCAATATCAATAATAATATCGCTTAGGTGACCTGCCGGTGGATTAAATTGTATGTGCCGAAAGGATACACAAAAACACACAGATAACATACATACATACATGCATAGACTTACTCCTGTTGCCCGGAGGGGTAGGCAGAGACTACGGAATGCCATTTGCAACGATCCTGACATATCTCTCTTACTTCATTCACTCCCATCAGATTTCTCATGCATCCTCTTCGGTTTAGGGTACTTCTAACCTGTCCTGTTTTTAGGACACACAGATAACACTGTGAGAATCACGAATCGACTGACTAAGAGCAGACGGGTGCCCGGGCAGGCGTCCGAGGGGTGTGAGAGGGAAGGAGAGTGTTTTAGATCACACGGGCGCAAGCGCATCTATTGTTTACCACTATTTTAAACAGTGGCGTAGGAAAGGAGAGAGGGCGGCGGGAGCAGTCCGCCCCGAATGTCACCCTTTTTGGGGTGCCACCCAAACTCGACTTTAAGAACAATGTACAAACATATAAAAAAACACAGGCACTAGCTCAGCGCTACGATTCGGAAGCAGTTAGCCCGTAATTGTTCCGTATCGACTAAAAAAACAAAAAAAAAAGGTCGACCGCCAACTTCCGCCCCGTGTGCCATCCAAGCTAGCTACGCCACTGATTTTAAAGTATGAATAAATTATTACTATAACAGTTTTATAAAAAACAATTGTATTTTTCTACAAAATCTATTTAAGTGCATCTTTTTTTTTCTGCAATGGAATTGAAGGTGGTGCCGGTAGTAACAATTTTAGTACGAACAAAATCCTTTACAATGGCATATGCCATAACTCTGTTGGAGACTGAGCCCAATTTGACGCATGGTCCTTTATATTACGGTTATGGGAAATAAAGAGGCTTTATTATTATTATTATGTTCTTTATTTATCACGATCATATCACGATCATCAGCGATAGCCGAGTGGATATACCAACAGACTGCCATGAGAGATGAGTATCGAGTTTGAATACACGGCGCGCACCAATGACTTTTCGGAGTTAAGTACGTATTGAATTATTAATTATCGCTTGTCCCGTGCCTCGGAGAGCACGTTAAGCCGTCAGTCCCGGTTGTCATGAAGATCTTTGACAGTCGTTATAGGGCGTCAGTACCTTCTAAATAAACTGACACTAGTCTAAACCATGGAATATCGCTATCCCTTCGGGTTGCGGAGGTCAGACAGACAGTCGCTTTGTGAAAAAGCTAATACTCAGCCAAATCCGGTTAGGCTAGTAAGCGGACCCCAGATTGAAACTGTGATAACGCTAAGAGAAAGAAGAAGTTCTTTATTTATCACTTATCTCATGGTTTTATTAATATTTTTAAATTACATATCATAAAAAAGGAAATTTCATTTGAAAATATAAATGGGACCACGGAGACCCACCAGTGTCGGGTACAGGGACTTCCTCACGATGCGCGCCTTGTCGAGAAGAACTGCCTTCTGAATCAAGAACTTGATCCAGCTGCCTAGTGCGAGCCTTTTTAGATGTTAGTCGAGGCTCTTGGCGATTAGTCCATTTACCGACACGACTATCGGGACAATGATCGCCGAATCCCACATGTCAACAATCTCGTGAGCTAAGGCCAAATATTTGATCTCTTTCTCTTTTTCTGCTCTCACGAGATTGCCGTCATGCGGTATGGTGATATCGATTATCATTGCGAGTCGCTCTGCTCGGTCTATCACTACAATATCAGGCTTATTGGCTACAATGGTCCTGTCTGTAATGATAGACCGATCCCAGTACAATAATGCACGACTATTCTCGAGAACTGGGTCAGGCACATATCTGTAATACGGTACCTCTGAACCAACAAGATTATATTTAAATGCTAGTTGCTCATGGATTATCCTGGCTACTTGGTTGTGTCTGTGCAAATACTGACCGATGGCAAGACTAGAACAACCGGACACTATATGCCTGAGGGATTCCCCGGGTTGGTGACACGCCCGACATATGTCAACCGTCCCATCCTTCAGAATATACTTCCGGTAGTTGTTGTACAACTTCGTCCATAATTGCAAAGACAAAACCTTCGGTTTCTCCGAAGAGATTACCAAATCGTAGCCAGGAAACAGAAGCTTTAAAGTTTACATCTGATCCATGTAAGGCTCTGTAAAACCGTCCATGCAGCTCTTTGCCCCTCCATACTTCCCGTCGGTCCTCATTACTAAGTACTGCTGGTTTGTGCTAGTTCTCTTTAGCCAGAGCGAGCGGGGTAAGTCCGGTATCAATTGCGACTACATCGCGATGCACATCCACACTCATCTGCAGAAAATATTCTCGGAGGTTGCTCACGAAAATATTCTCGTGGTTATGGAGGGTCTTTGCACATAAAAGGCCTCGACCCCCTCGTTTCCACGAGATGAACATTGTACAGCCTCATCACTGGCGAGGATGACGCATCCGAGATGCAGTCAGCATTGAACGGACTTTTCCATCCAGGGCATCTAATTCAGTCTGGGTCTACCTGAGTATATCGAAGGAATACATTAAGACTGGCATGGCCCACCCGTTGCAGGCCCGTACCTTGTTGCCACCTGATAAAAGACTGTTAACCCTTTTACGCACACCTTTATGATTTTTTTAATTCAGTATATTTATAAGTGAATATATATTCTAAAGTGTTATTTATAACATCATGTATTATTAACATCATACATTATCTTTTTCAGAAACTTGATATTTTCATAGAAAATCCAAGAAAACTAGTGGCCAGTATACTTACCACTGACTGTTCTGCATCATTAACTTGATTAACTATCCCCATCTAATCAGTGGCCTGTAAACTGGACACTCATAAAAATCTATTATTTTTGGTGCAAATAACGCAGTAAAATAACATAATTGTGTAGAAAATAAATCAGTCTTTAATCAGCCTCAACAACATACCATAATAGGCATAATATTTCTAACAAAATTAAAGTATTTCTCTTACTTAGCCTAAAAAGAAACCATAAAAATAAAAATGTCATCTTCTCTGAATTATAATTATAACCCAAAAATAAAAAAATTAAGCAATTGTGGTATTCATAATTATAGAAAAAAATTATTTACTTAGCATAGCTATTAGCTATAGGTGGCGAAAGCACAGGCGGTAGTGAATGCGGCGGAGCTGTTGTGAGTGGCGGTGAAAGCTGAAACCGAGGTGCTGGTGGAATCCAGGGCACCCACTAGCGCTATGTTTTGCTTATGCATGGGCAACCGAGGCAAAAGAGGCAGAATATTTGGATTTATGGATCGGTATTCATTAATAGCACATTCCAAAGTGCTCCTTAACCGATCATTGTCACTGGGTACTTACATGAGAATTCTCGTCATCTATCTCTTCATCGGCGACATCAACCTGTTGCAGTTGTGCAACCGTCGTCCGAGTTCGCGATGGAGAAGTGATGGAGAGACGTCCCTCCACGTCAGAGCGAAGTCTCTCAAGCACGGTATCATCCAACAAACAACTCTGTTGGATGGCCCGCACTTGATCCGATAGCCGTTGTGTTGAGCGTTGTGTTGAGGCTCAAGCGCCTGAAACAAAGGCAGCATACGATCACGGTACGCACTGAGGTTAGTTCCTCCCTCTGTGGCCACAAAATATGCCCACATGTCGTTTTCATTCATTGAACTCGTCCATCTCATGCGGTGCACATCACCATCGGAAGCTAGTCCCAAGCGTGTCGGTGGCCGGCCTCTCCCTCGCTGACGGACAGGTAGTGGCGACGTCGCCGGAGAGAAATACTCGTCGCTCGACGAGCTCGACGCCTCAACACTCGCCGACGGCGCTGGTGCGGGGGCCGGCGGCTGCGAGGCGGAGCTGAGCGACGAGTCCGGGGGTGTTATACGTGCTACTGCGGCTGCCCTGGCGATCTCCTTGCCTCGTCCCATCCTTCCTCCCGGGAAGTACGAGGCAACCCTTCACGAGTTTTGTGATGCTTCGGAACGTGGTCACGCGGCCAAGTACACCACGTACTTGCGTACAGTCAGTGCCTCAGGTCAGGTGAGAGTTTCCCTGATCATGGCGAAGAGCAAGGTTGCACCCTTTTGGACATCTCTGACCATCCCGAAATTGGAGCTCTCGGGAGCAGCACTACCTGTGCGATTGTTGAATCACGTGTCTAACACTTTGGGTAAAACAATTTGTATTAATGGGACCTACGCCTGGACAGACAGCCAAATTGTTCTTTGTTGGTTGAAGGCGTGTGTCCACACTTTGGAGGTATTTGTCGCTAATCGCGTTTCCCAAATCCAGAAATCCGAAGTCAAACTTGTTTGGAGACACGTGCCAGGTGAGCTCAACCCCGCTGATTGTGCCTCGCGCGGATGCTTGACGCCTAGTTTAATAGGCCATTCGCTGTGGTGGTGTCCGGAATGGTTGAGTCGACCAGAAATTAATTGGCCTCAAACGCCAGTTTTGAATACTTCTAATTTGCTGGGTCTGCGAACACTCGCTCTTGAGAAGGTGGAATGCGCCTTCGACCCCGATTTTTTGTTGAATCGCTACAGCTCCCTCGACAAGTTGTTAGGTGTTACTGCTTGGATAAAGCGTTTTGTTTTCAATTTTAGGCACCCACAACAGAAACGTCTGACACCGTTTCTCTCACCACAGGAACGACAGGAGTCCCTCACCTTTTGGATTCGTTCTGTGCAATTGGCGCACTTTGAGAAGGAGATTGCTATCCTTAAGTCAGGGAAATTGAAATTATCGGGCGCTGTTTTGAAATGGAACCCCTTTTTGGACGAGACGGGTCTCTTACGCGTTGGAGGGCGTCTCAAGAACGCCAACCTCCCTTACGGGGCACGTCACCCCCTGTTGTTACTCAAGGACGGTCATTTGGTACGTTTGTTGGTAACTGACCGTCACCTCAAAAATCGCATGCTGCTTGCAATGCTCTGTTGGCCATTTTGCAACGCGAGTTTTGGATTTTGTCTGCCCGAAGAATAATTCGGAGTGTAGTCTTTCGCTGCATCCCTTGCTATAAGCTCAAGGCTTCTACCATGTAGCCCTTGATGGGAGACTTACCGGCAGATCGCGTAACAGAGAGCAGGACGTTTGACGGTGTTGGCACGGACTTCGCTGGTCCCTTTTTGGTAAAAACGTCGACGCTTCGAAACAGCAAGTCTGTTAAGGCCTACTTGTGTGTTTGCCTCTCCACAAAAGCCGTTCATTTGGAACTGATCTCCTCGCTTACGACTGAGGCGTTTGTAGCCACATTTGACAGATTCGTATCTCGCAGGGGCCTACCTTCCTTGATCCTTTCTGATTGCGTCACTAACTTCAAGGGCACTTATAAATATTTGAATGACGTTGTTAATTTCCTTGAAACCAACAAGGCTAATATAGGCAATAGGCTTGTCCGACGTGGGATAAATTGGTTGTTTTCCCCACCAAATTGTCCACACTGGGGTGGTATATTTGAGGCCGCTGTAAAATCGGCCAAAACACACTTGCGCAGGACAATCGGTGAATCAGTCCTTACTTTTGAGGAACTCGCAACTGTGTTTTGTAAGATTGTGGCCGTTTTGAACTCTCGGCCATTGTGCCCGATCTCCTCAGATCCGAATGATTTGGAGGCCCTTACGCCGGGCCATTTTTTGATTGGTCGCCCACTTGTCGCCTTGCCTGAGTACCCTTATATTGATACGAGACCTAATCGTCTCTCGCGTTTTGAATTGGTACGCCAGATTACTCAGAGCTTTTGGAAACGCTGGAATTTGGAATATTTTCACATACTCCAGCAACGCGTTTAGTGGACTGACAAAACCGATCCACCCAAGATTGGTGACCTCGTTTTGATCAAGGAGGCTAACCTTCCGCCACTCAGATGGCGCAGGGGGCGCATCCTTTGTTTGATAACTGGGGCTGATGGAGTTCCCCGATTTGCTGAGGTCTTGGTGGACGGTTCGATTCTGAGGAGAGCGGTTGTAACGTTGTCACGTCTATCAAGGGACTGGTAGGCCGGTCCGGGGCGGGTGGATGTTTGAAATAGAAATATTGTTTATAATAATAATAATAATACTTTATTTCAGATTAAGCATCCATATGGTGTTAGTAAAATTCTTAAAAATCTATGTTAGTTATATGAACAGGAGTCTTGTTTTTTAAAACATGTGTCATATTCCAGTGCCTCCATATAGGACTTTCCAATCTTGTGGCAATGACTTTCAGGTACCTGTTGGGGCTGTCTCGTACTCTGCGCATCATAGACGCGGTTCTTTTGCGTAATATAGCTGCAAAACTATCTATGTTAGCCTCAGCAAACATCGTCGATGCGCTACAGTATCGAGGCAGTCCCATCAGCATCCTGAAAGCATTGTTATATTGCACTCTAAGCTCACTAATAGCTCTCTGAGTGTGGATGGCCCACAGTCTGCAGGTGTAAAATGATTGAGCATAAGCTCGGAATAGTGTATTTTTTACCTCAATGGAGCATTTAGCGAACCTGCAAGCCATCATATTACATCGAATTGCCATTCCTCTGCGCTCGCGTTCAATGTCCGGATCGTCACTGAGGTTTTCATCCAGGATATGGCCTAGGTATTTAAATTGTGTTACTCGTTTTAACGGTTCGTCGTTCAATGTCACACAAGGCACGTTGATAGGTGTCAAATTACCCGCTTTGAAAACCAACAGTTCACTTTACCTGACATTGTACGAGAGCCCATGTTCACGCACATAATTTTCGCATATTTGCGTTAGTTTGCGCAACGCACCGATCGATGGGCTCAGCAACACCATATCATCGGCGTAACTGATGTTATTAACTATTTGACCGTGTATAGAACAGCCCACTTTAGTGTTGCTGAGCTCATGGATCAACTCGTTCATGTACATATTAAACAAGGTCGGTGAAGTCAGTCCTCCTTGCCTAACACCACATTCTAAATAATATGCGTCAGATAAAGAGCCCGACCATCTAACGTGGTTTGCCTGATGTTGATAGCAATATTTAAATATATTGATAACTCCACCCGGCATACCCGTTGCCTTGAGTTTGTCCCACAGCTTGTTATAATCAACAAGGTCAAAAGCCCTGGAGAGGTCCAGAAAGGCTGCATACACCGGTGTCCTACGATCCGTGTAATATCTGACGGTGTGCTTGAGTACCAGTATCGCATTTTCCGTAGAGAGATTCTGTCTGAATCCGGATTGCGCGTCGTGAAGCTGTACATATTTACTTAGGTAGCCCTCAAGTACGCCATCAAATAACTTGGCAACTATAGTAGCTAATGTGATAGGTCTGTAGTTGTTTTTGTCCGTGACGTCACCAATCTTATTTTTCACAATAGGTACCACAATTGCCTTTATGAGATCATCAGGTATGTAGTTGTGTCTCATACAAAAGGTAAATAACATAGCCAACACTCGACATACAGGGTGTAAAAAGACCCTTAACGAAAACTGAAATCCCATGTTGTACCAATCACTACGTACATTTTTTACTTCAGCACCATACCTGGGAAATTACTCGTTCAGGAGATATTGAGGCTCAAAGTTAGTTTGCATTTTTTCTAATTAGGTACAAAATCGATGCATTTTTCCCGCCAATATATTGTTTAGATGCCCTATAACCCCCATGGATAAGTAGGCATTTCGAGAATTGCACGCGCGCGCTTTTAATTGCGGTTTAAAAAATTTGAAAACTCAAAAAAAAATTCGTTTCCCAGGTATTATTTTTGGTTAGTATCACTTGGCATGATGTCCATAACGAGTAGACTTCGGCTTGGTGATGGGTCTTGTGACACCCTGTATATGTGGCCCGGCGTGCTTCAGGTGCTCCACACTCAAACCATCGTGCCCAGGAGATTTTCCCTTGTGCATACATACATACATACATACATACATACATAGATTCACGCCTGTTTCCCTGAAGGGGTAGGCAGAGGCATATTAAACGCCCACTTTTCGCCAGTGTTTTGATCCCACGTAATAGGTGGCGAGCCTATTGCCGCTTATTGGGACATTTTGTTTGCCAGAGCCTCGTCCGTTGATCGGCAGGTGCACCACTTACAGGTGAGGTTGGCTTGGGATCCTAAGTTCTTGGTGGGAACCCTATGCACCCTTGTGCATATGCTTCAATATGTTGGCAATGTCATTAGCTGTAATTCTAGCAGGAATATTCAAGTCAGGGGCTGAAGTCTGGAGCACCTGATCACGCGCAGGTAGTAATGGCTGAACTTTAAAGTGCTCGCGAAACATATTTGCAATTTCAACAGCTTCAGTTTTACCCTGTATGCTCAATGGAAGACTAGGTCTAGGATTAAGTCTGTTGGTTTGTTTCCAAAATTTTACAAAAGACTTACTTTGGTGATGACTCGCCAATAAGTCCATACTGATTTGTTCGCGGTGATTTTGAAGCGTTTTCAAGTTATGTTTAAATATCTTTCTCGATTGTGTCATGGCATCATAAATAGGGCCCGAGTTTGGTTTATTATTATTACACCAGATCTTAAAACTAGACCTAGCCTCCCTGTGAGACTCTTTAACAAAACTGTTCCACCCAGGTATACACACGCCTCGCCGAACCCCTCTGGTTTCATAGCTCTTTATCGAGGCATCGGTCAAGGAATTTATAATGTCATTATATAATTCATCGATATACGGTCTGTGATTGACGTCATTACATAGGTGATCTGCACAAAATTGAAACTCACTAGGAAAAGTTATTAATCTTAATTTCTTGTTACAAATATATTCATACATCTTAATTTGTTCTTTGTTGCGGTCTCCCCATAATATTTTGTTAGGAACCTTAGAGACAGTTATATTCTTTTTAGGAATAAGCAAATCAAGACAACCCTGTACACGTAACGGCATATGATCTGACCAATACACTCCCACACATACCTGCACGTCTGTTACAGACCTCCATGCTGCTTCTGTCACCAAACAATGGTCCAACCATCGCCTGGAGCCGTGCGCATCACTAACAAAGGTGTACGAGTCGGAGTTCATACCTAATTTTATCATATCTACACACTTCCTTGCTTGGGAATCACAAAACTGACTCAACTCGTTACAAAATAACTCATTAGGATGTGCATTAAAATCACCTAGCATAAAAACTGATTCTATGTTACAACTCTCTATTATAGACACGATTTCACTCAAACACTCAGTAAATTCTGTAAGATTTTCAGGCGAATCGGTAGGCATATAAATAGAAAACACTAGAACCTCTTTGTCCGCAGTCGTCATCTTTACCGCAGTCGTCATCTTTACCGCAGCTAACCGATTGCTTTGGCACTGTACCACAGACACTACATTAAACACCGACTGCCTCCAGAGAATTGCAACACCTCCATATGGGCGACCCTTCAATAATCCGCTGGATACGTCAACTGACGATTTACTGGTGTAGCTGAAGTCATCGCTTATATCACCAAGTATAGGTATCTCGTGCGGAAATAGCCACGTCTCCTGTAGGACTATCAGGTCTGCTTTAAGGCATATGTTTCTCACACACTGGAATGATCTTTTAATACCTTTGCAATTGAATGATATAAAGTTAACTTTGCTCATTTTGGTCTAATATTACGTCACACGTTCATTCACATTCCTTATATTATCAGTTTGCTGCACCTGTCCTCTCGTTTTGTTAAAACGGAAAAAATTTCTGAAAGATATCCCTTCTGGCCAAAGATTCTCATCAAAAAACACGGGCAGCTTATGTCTAGGTATCCTGAATTTATACGCGACATATCCTTTTGCCTGTTTCATAGTAATTAACTCAGGCGATATCTCAACCTGTGTCTTATTTAACACATAATCTCTAATGTCCTCTGCTGTAGCGTTCTTGTCCACATTATAAATATAGAACATTGTTTTGATATCCGCTGCTTTGAATTATACCATCTAAAGTCGGTACTGCTCGCGCCTTATTGCCTTTAAATCGGTTATATATTTTTCTTTTGTTGATAACCTGTTTCCATTCTCCTCCTTGTGCAATATTTGCCCAGGTTTTTTCAGGCATGTCCGCCTGTTGCCATTGTCTACAATCCACTCGTTCCGACTCTGTTATCGTTCGTTAAACTAGCCGGTTGGCCTCATTAGCATTCCGCCGGCTGCGACCGGGCGAAACCGCAGTGGTTTTACTAGGGGCCTCCACACGCTGCGCCTGCGATGCTACCTGAGCAAGCGAGACAGGTTCACATTCGTTACCCGTTAGAGCGAGGGGCTGAGGCAACGACGTGTCAGTGCGAGACAAATTCATTTAATGTGTCGTAGGCTCGACCGTTACCTTTTTATTATTTTGCATGTCGGTACTCGTGATATTGGTTTCCGTTGTTTGAAACAGCTGATCAGTACACTTTTCCTCACACATATCTAGATATGAACTTTCATCTAACATGCATGCCCCTCTATGACTATTTATATCACTGTGTGTAGTTTGTATCGGGGAAAGCACGGGGCGTTGTTGACTGGTCTTTCTTGAATATATTTCTTCTACCTGGCTTTCGGTCACAAAATTTTCCTTCAGATATTTTACTTCTGATTGCAATACCAGAAGGTTTTTCAATAAAGAAGTGACATCAACATGGTCGAAAGTTATCGGTGGGAGCTTATGCAGATCCCGTGCGACGAACACTGGTATCAACTCCGGATCCGTTTGTTTAAAAAGACTTATAATGTCCTCTAAGTCTCTAATCACTTTCCCTTTACTTTTTCGATTTATCATACGCTTACTGTGGGGAATGGCTTGAAACAGTAAACATTTCGCATGCTTAACTTCCTCCTTCGAGAAAGCAGATTTACATATTTGTATCAAACTGTCGTTACACGTAACGTCTATTTTGTACTGTATATAAGACAGTACTTCACTTATCACAATGTTGGATTGACTGCACTTCACAATGTTATTACTTTCCATTGTCAACAGAAATGGGTCATGGGACCCCGATTGTGACTCACTTCGCGTATCTACGTCTATTCGCATTGGCCGCGCGCGCAAGACTGATTTATGATAGGTTAAATCGATTATATCGGTTTAGTAGCGTGTTACTTTGTCCATTGTAAATTTTGACTATGGTCACACTATGAACTGTCAATTCACTCTTTTTCATTGTCGGTTCCGCCAAAAAACTCTCTCACTGTTCGCTCTGAAAAATTCCCGTTTGTGAACGCGTTTTGACTTTGAATTATTGTATAATTGAATAAAACTGGTTAATAACCTTGCAACTGTCGCTATTGAAGTTTGCCCGACAAAGTTGTGAGTGATTGATATAATTTGTGAACATTGAACAATTGTAAAACTTGTGTGAATCCGTCCACGTGTATCGTGCCCGAAAACATCGTTTGAGGACCGGCTGAGTAACTATAACGATTTCCTTATTATTTTGGCCAAAATTATGAGTGTAATCTTATAGGTCTACTCAAGAACATCACCAGAAGATCTCAGGTAAACTTAAGTAATTAGTTTAATTTTACCGCTGTGAAAACACAGTACATAGTTTAGACCTTTTGCCTTGTCATAGTCAGGTAGATGTAATACAAACTTCCACTGCGCACTCTGAACAATTTCCTACCTGCCTACGGCATCTCTAAACACCTACTGTGTATCTTAAGAGGCTACCTCGAAGGTCAAAAAATCGTGCAGAGGTCATCGCTAAGTGTTAGCTATAAAGTTGAATGTAGCACGGTTTTTGACATGGCATGCCATCACGAAACTGTCTGAAATCTTTTTTCGTTCATAACTCAAGTAATAATCGTTTGAGAGAAAATTCGTTCAACCAGTCCATAGGGACTGACTGAAAAAATACTTATCTTTTCGAAAAGATAAGTATTTTTTTAAATATCCGTAAAAATATTTAGAGGAACATGTTTTTCAAATTAAAATTCTATCGAGCGAAAATCTTTCAATCGTGTATCTGTCCGAGCAGGCCCTAGATAATAATAATAATAACAAAACTATTTTTTCTGTTCCCACGTCTGGCATCACTGACTCTACGCAAATATTAGAATCTAATCTAAACTACGTAGGACACGCAATCCTTACACATCGCCACTAACACACCAGCAAGAAGTGTTTTGCGGGATATACTGCCCGCAACCACTCTAGCTGGAAAAAGTAGACAACGAATGAAATGGACTCATGATATAAACATGGAAACTTGATGGAAGTGAAAGAAGCAAGAGAGGTATGTCACGATCGTTGCAAATGGCGTTCCGTAGTCTCTGCCTACTCTTTCGGGAAACAGGCGTGAGTCTATGTATGTATGTATGATATAAACATAGAACTCCTCCTTTGCTACTACACAGTTACCATTTGCGAAACCGATATGACCGCCTGGAGACAATTGCTACATCAAAGCCCGCAGCCCGCCGACAAACTGTTTTGCAGTTTGGTGGGTTAATATCCGTACCTACAATGTAAACTTTGTTCCGAATAAATGATTTATTATTATTATTTATTTAAAGCCCCTCACAAACCTAACTCCACGTCCGGCTCGACCATCTGTAGCCACGTGAGATATATTGCGATATATACTCACCAATGACCAACGGAGCCATAGTAACACCAATATGCGATGCGTCTTAGAAACAGAGAACTACCCCAGGCGGGTACCCACACGGGCGAATCCCGCCTCGGGCCGTCAGGCTCGGGCTGCCCCTCATATTCTGGGGGAGGGCAACGTATCGCTAAGGTCTGCCCAGTCCAGTACCGTTGCAACTAATGATGAAACCTCATCATCCCTATACTATACAAGTTCATCATCACCAATATCATCGACACATAGTTTATTTCAATGACCCAGATCATCACCGCCTCATCCATTGCACTCCCATCAATTATCCCGATCCATATCACCGATGTTGCACAAGAATCTTTTGCTGAATTTTCTGTGCCCACGTCTGGCATCACTCACAAGGACTTTAAAAGGACTTTAAACGCAAATATTAGAATTAATCTAAACTGCGTAGATCACAACACACAATCTTTACACATCGCCACTAACACACCAGCAAGAAGTGTTTTGCGGGATATATTGCCCGCAACCATTCTAGCTGGAAAAAGTAGACAACGGATGAAATGTACACATGATATAAACACAGAACTTCTCCGTTGCTACTACACAGTTACCATTTGCGAAACCAATATGACCGCCTGGAGACAATTGCTCCATCAAAGTTTTATAGAAAAATTCCCAGACTTGAGTCATATCTCTGAACAGCGCCTGTCAGATCGAATTAGAGTAATACATAGAAACAATAGAATATCAGAAGCAGAACGAGAACACATAAAACACACCATTTCACATGTAATAACAAGTAATACTAATGACACCATAGAAACACAACAGACATCCAGCACACACCTACATAACATCCACCTCATATCATGAGCCTATCTCAACCTACACCAGCTACTAATTACACACAAGAACAACAAACAATTACAGAAACAGGTGCTATGGAAACCTTAGGAACTAACGAACTCATCCAAACCCAAGGAAGCGAATCAACAAATACACCAGTCATGCCAATAGATCCGAACCAGGTAAAAAATATCTTCACTGAGATGCTATTAAAATATACAGGTACAGACCCAACACTTAGACCTGTTATACCGAAATTGCAAAGTACCCGACAGATAATAAGAACTGTAAACATTTTAAATGAAATAGTTGACAAACACCTACAAACCAGTGATACCATTTCATTAGAAGGCATCCAAACAGTAATTTATTGTGCTGCAAAAACAGTATCAACATTACACGATAGGCGAAGTAAGAAAACAATAGACCACTATTCCGTATCATCTAACACTAAAACCCACACTCAAAAGAAACCACAATGAGAAAGACGCATTAACAACAAAATCATAGCATTAAGAAAAGAAATAGGGCAGCTCACACAATACCTAAATGGAAACCTCACATACAAGAAACAACAGAAATTAAACCCTAACAACAAAACCCGTGAAGAACTGGCAGATCAACTAGACACAAATTAACAAAAACTACAAGCTCAAGCTAAACAATTAAATCGATACAAGAAACGCAACCAAAGGAAGTCTAATAATATCTTGTTTAATAACGATCAAAAAATATTTTATCAAAAACTTAATTCAGAAAACATTACAGTTACACAACATCCAGACATAACGGACATTAAAAACTACTGGGAAAATATATGGTCAAAGGCAGTACAACATAACATACACTCATCGTGTGCAAAAATAGAAGAGCAAGAGATGGAGAAAATAGAATCTATGCCATTAGTCGTTATAGACACAGACGATGTAACTTTCGCAATAAAAAAGACTTTAAACTGGAAGGCACCGGGACCTGATAAAATACAAAACTACTGGATCAAATGCTAAACCTCAACACACTCACTAAATGACCTCATTAAAAACCCACAGGACATGCCCGCTTTTCTTACTCAAGGAGTAACCTATTTAAAACCCAAAGATAACGAAACTACAAACCCAGCCAAATATAGACCCATCACGTGCCTCCCCCCCATTTACAAATTACTAACATCCATCATCACACATAAAATAAACTCACACATTACAGAAAACAAAATCATACCTGAGGAACAGAAAGCGCTAAAATTTCCAAAATACAACAGAAATAAAGATCTAACTTTTTATTTTTATTTTTACGACAAAAGTTTCAGTACCAAAGTTGAAGAGAATTTAATTTGCAACAAATATCTCTTACATAATTATATTCTTTGTGCGGCTAATAGTTTGCCAGATAATCAAGAAAAACCATCTGCACCTGTACTTAATAATATAATAAAATTAATATGGCGGCCGAGAGACAAAAAGTACGACCCCACAAATTTGGATCAAGCTTAACAATAACCCTCTCTACATAATTATCTATAAAAGAAAATTAGTCCTCTGATAAATACAATCCCACATGTAACTTTTCAATGGACTGGACAGTGTTTTAGATTTATTTGAGTACACAATATTATGTTTTGTGCAACAATCATATGACTTAGCTTAGGTATTCCACTTTGTTGTCAATGCTATTTATTTCATACCTTAGGTCTAATCATTTCTTTTATTGATATCTTTTCATTCGATTTTTATCATTTTTATGGCGAAAATTATTCTTAACTAGAGGACGCCAGCAGCTATGCCTGCATTTTTTTTAAATTTACCCGTTTTGTACGATCCCTTGGGAATTCCGGAAAATCCTACCTTAGTGCACCCCTACGGTCCTCAATAAACATACATGCCAAATTTCAGCTTCCTGCGCCTAATAGTTTCGGCTGTAGCGTGTCTGTCAGTCAGTCAGTAACGCAAGGATTTTATATATTAAGATGATAGATCGCCTGGTGTTCTGCTAGCAGAACTTGAAGTAATTCCGGAAGGATGCAACTTTTTTAGCTGAAATTTATATCAAAAATAGAATAATACTGTCTCTTTCACGGGCGAGTAGAAACAATTCGTCCACGCCACTGGCTTTCAATCGACATGCGACGGCGCATAACCATACACGAAGTAACCGCGTTCCAGAATTAATCTGTAAAGGAAATGCACGGGGTCGAGAACAATCTGGTGAAAATTAAAAAAGTGAAATATCTGGGATTGTCATTACAATCTTGGCAAATAATAAACTGTCGCGGGTATTCCTAATTGTAATCATTCAGCATCAAGGCAAAAAAAATAACAGTAACTTTATATATTGGTTTGAAAGTTAAATTGAGCTGCCAAATAATGCAACTGTCGATTATTTCAAATATATTATGTACATATCACATCTGCAAATAGATCTAAGCAATGTGGCCATACAAGAAATTGCTATGTGGCTTTCATTCCTATAAACAAAATAATAGATATCTTGCAAAATATATACGCGAAAGCAACTAAATGCTTTGAACTACTGACAAACGCGGGTTCAACGTCTAAGGTCACCGTACTGTCGGCAGGACCAGGACATGTTTTATACAAAGCGCGTACTGCCAGCTGGAGTCGCGGCCGTCTTCCAGCAGGACTTTAAGACGTCCTTCCGGAAGCCCTTCTGGCAGAACAAGTGACCGGGCCATCTATGCTTAATATGCACGTTGATCTAATTGCCTATGAACCAAATCCATTGACGTCCGAGGACAGAGTTGAAAGCTACTTTGAAAACACATCATAGCATCGAGAGTATAAGCTTTAACTAGAAAATCAAGAGTAACTTCTGTTACTCTTGATTTTCTAGTACAGTACTAGTACAGTCTCTGTAAACGAGACAAAATAACTTAAATTGAAAGATTTTACTGGCGTCAGACATACAATTTTAAATTCTTGGTGCCTCCTAAATGAATATTATAAAATAACGGAAACATTAACTATCATATTATCTTACAACCATCATTTAAAATCCAGGCCATATAACAATAAACATTGAATCAGAAAACTGGATTAACAAACAATAAATTTAAATAAATATTTGAGCCTCAACTACTTATAGAGGCTTACGGCGACTTGTTGATTGAAATTTTAATTACCACCCTTGTTTGCCAGTAATTTGTTTAAATTTTTCCTACATTCAACGTTTATTATTTACGTATTTATTCATAAATCTGTGGCGTGTCTTCGTAAATTTTAAATTAAGTTTGTGTACGAGAGCAAAATAATAAAGCAGGAAATACTCGTATATACAAACAGGTTTGTTACTTACATTTTACAACTACATATCTTGAAAGCAAACGGCTGCTTGGAAACTGCTTTCAAGTATGACTATTAACTAGATGTATCTGCTGCTCAAGAGTACTAAATGTGTATTCACATTCATGTATTTATGATGATGGTCTTTTTACTATTTTAAAGAGACCATGATGATTGCATCATCACAGCCGAAAGACGTCCACTGCGACTCTGCAGTCTATTCATAAGCCCTTCTTAATTTATTTATCTATTAAGATCGAACGTGAGCCGAATACGTCCAACAGCTATTCGCAGTCCCAACAAATTAGTAATATTCGGTCCACCAGACTATCAAACATTTTTTGACTGCACATTGGTTGTATGTTTGTAAAGTCCCCCGCGACACATGATTTAGTCCGAGTGAGGTGTCTTTCAAAAAAAAATCTCCTCTCTGGTAAGCCCGGAATTAATCTTCCACACAGCTGTGCCAAAGTGGACCTGGCATCTCTATCTTTGTCTCTTGGGAAGCACAACCTAAATTGAACTTTTGTGATTACATAAAAACGTTAGAATGCCATGTATTAAAATGTAATTGGCTAAATTATCCTTCTTTGGAAACAAAAAATGTGGAAACTTACATATATTGATAGGATTCATTTGATAAAAAAGTAATTTAGTATTATGAAAACTATAAAAAAAGCTTAAGCAATTGCAGGTAACGACCACTATCTTTTTTATCTTATTATCATAGTAATATTGTAGAAAGGGAAGTTTTGTTTGTTTTGGCTCCGTACAAAAACAAGTTGGGCGATCGAACTCATTCGATAGCTTATAGTTTTCATATGGTTGCGGGGATGGCGTTCTCATGAATATTATTTATTTGTACCGTTGTTTTGATCACAGCCACATTCTAAGATCACAGCCCATTCGCCGCCCAAAAGTAAGTAATGAGATAATGTTACAATTTTCTTCTACCCAACTTAACTATAAATATTTATAAAAGTCTAGTTCTTGTTAAGATAATATTTATGTTACTTGTAATCGCTTCTGAGTCATGTATATAAGCTTTTTAATGTCATGTATATAAGGGTCATCACGAACCGTCTTGCGCGAAGACTCGATGATTTCCATCCACCGGAGCAGGCCGGGTTTCGAAGTGGATACGGGACCATAGACCACATATACACAGTGCGGCAAATTATTGAGAAGACAGAGGAGTACAATAGGCCCCTGTGTCTAGCATTTGTGGATTATGAGAAGGCCTTTGACACTATTCAAACTTGGTCTGTTCTAGATTCTTTTCAACGATGCCAAGTCGGCTGGCAATACATCGAAGTGATGAGATGCCTTTATGAATCCGCAACGATGACCGTCGTAGTACAAAATCAATTAAAGGGCTATGCTCGGAGTTTCTCCTAGGGATCGAATCCGGAACGAAACCATTCGGCAGAGAACTAAAGTAACCGACATAGCACCAATAAGCAAGTGGACAGGTCATATATGCCGCAGAACCGATGGTCGCTGGAGCGGTCAGATCCCTGAGTGGCGACCGCGTCTCGGCAAACGTAGTGTAGGGCGTTGTAGAGGATTAGCAGCGATTGTAGGCGATTGGTAGAGGAACGCTGAAGACCGAGCTCATTGGCGCGCCATAGGAGAGGCCAACGTCCAGCAGTGGACTGATACAGTCTAATGATGATGATGATGATGACTTGTAATCGTAAAAGTTGAATTACGTCATTATGGTTCTTACCAGTAATATGAATTAACCATGACAGTAAAAGTATAAAAATTGGCTAACATAATAAAATCAAAGAATACTAATACGAAACCAAATAAAATCTGTATGTTCAAAACATACTACACGTTTTCTACCGCAACGTGAACACAGCCTAACATTTTACGTAAACATACAAAATGGAGAACAAATAAAGAGGGAGATTGTCATTTGAAATCCGTAGCTTCGCAAAAATACAGTTTACGAAACACAAACACTTTTTTAAATAAAATATGAGCGTTTATTTTGAGTGGCAACACAAAAAAAATTACGGTACTTTAATCATAGGTTAGTGAAAATTACAGTGCTACGCAATCTATTAGTCCGTAATTGCTTCTGCCTCCATAATTGAGATCGTTAATAGAAACAGATTAAATTATTTGTGCTACGTTAAACGCGAGATTAGAATTCAATCTTTGTTTGAAACTAGTTACTATGCGGCGGTTTACTTTGTTTACGATGTTAGTATTTTTTTTATCGTTATCTTTTACCTGCTCTGCTGCGTTTGAAGTCTGTTCATTGATAAAACTCTGAAAACTATAAATGCACAAAGGTTAATTATTTATGAAAAGTTATTGCTAGACAATTTAAGTAAAAGTCATGGTTAGTATTTTTTGTACTACGATGATGGTAATCAAATAAAGCTAGCTAAGCTTAGCTCTAAGTTGTTGCCACCTAACTTATTGTCTAACAGCGTCTAGCATTGGTGGTGGTGTAGAGGAGATAACACGTAGGTAAAGTTGCCTTTTAGGTGTCTGTGTCTACCATAACGCAGCACATACTTCGACGATTCCTCAGAATCCCATATTCAAAATGAATAGATTTTTATGTACTCAGCTTTTATTAATAAAAAGTTTTTTTTATAAAGACAAATTAGCTTTTGTAACCTATGTAATAACCGTTTCATAAACATGTTGTGTTCACTGCCACAGGGTGGACAAAGGCTATCATTTTCTTTGTTGTAATATTAAGGAAGGTTTTTCTGTCCTATCCAATCTGTGAATTAAAAATATAAAATATACCTTAACGAAAACTGGAACCCCACATTGTACCAATCATCACGAACATTTTTACCTCGGCACCATACCTGGGAAAATAATGGTACAGGAGATATTAAGGCCCAACGTCACCAAAACCGGTTTGATACCGGCTTAAAAATGTGTCTACTTAAAAAAAATCGATCCCCTGATATTATTTTTGCTCAGTATGACTTGGCATGATGTCCAAAACGAACAGACTTCGTCTTGGTGATGGGTCTTGTGACCTCCTGTATAATTATTTTGTTAATAATAAACTACCTGAAATTCAAAGATAAAGACTGGGCTTTGCCCAATTAACATGACCAACCATATTCAGTCGATTACCGATTACAAATTTGACTAAACGTCTGATTTGCCCATCTAACTGCAACAAATGAGCCCTTAATGTTCTCAGACAATGCCATAACCACAGCCAGGTATTGGGAGCAGAAAACCTGAACCATCGATACTATTAAGAAGGAGACTCCGAACTCACCCACAGAAAGCGAAGCAAGCGTGAATCAACTGTTTTTCGATAACAAAAACAATTGTCAGGCCAATCAAATTCCATAAATCGAACTCTGCAATCTAAATACAATGTTTCAAAACAAATTTTCACCTGGTACCGGTGAGTAGAAACAGATCGCCAATAACACTCGTATCCGTGCAATAGTTTTTGCCCGAGGGACGGGCGTACTCGGTAGCTCTGCATTAATCCACCGACTGATGTGAAATACGTAGACCATATGTTTATTTATCGAATGTGTACTCGCAAACAGGAATAAAACCAATAGTTTGATTGTTTGGTCTCTCTCAAATATATTGGAAGTCCTTTGGATAAAACGTTTAGTATTATCCTATAGTATGTCGGTATTTTTTTTTTCTCTACCGGCAGGTGCGCTTCAGCCTTTAAAACTAATGAATTAATTTAAAATCTTGAGACCTACTTACAAGTTTAATGTAGAGTTCAGGATAATTTCAGGTTATAGCATTGTTTAATAAAATTATTTCTTCCCAAAAGCTTTTTGCTTTTTCTTTTTCTATCCACCTTGTTGCGGCGTGTAGGTGTGTTTATTTTGTATTATTACCAAGTCTATAGGTTAGAAACTTCTCATCAGGCAGGCTGCCACCGACTGTCGACAATATTTCACGTTTATTTATTTAACACTTAATTGTACACTAAGTTGGACTTTAAAAATTGATCATTTTACAAACATAGTACAATGGGCGGCCTTATCGCTAACAGCGATTTCTACCAGGCAACCTTTGGATGGATATTATTGGTAGGAAGGAAATGGTAGTTGTAAGTGTACCAGTAAATTATGATTATACTTTAAATACATATATGTATAAAATAAATAGTACAATAATATACCTACTCCTACATAAATAACTATACATTTATATACACATACTGTGGGCGCAGAGACTAGGAGTTTTAGGTACTTACAAATGGAGCTGGGATCACGGAGTTTGCTTAGGGTGATTTCTTAGAGAGCAGGAGCAGTGTCGTCTTCCTAGGTCTTGGAACTGGTAATCCACCCACAAATTCAGTTCACACATGCACAGCACTTTTCTACTAAGGATTTGATTGGTTCCCGCGTGTTTTATGAATTTTGCTAGACTAATAATATTTGTGCGTGTTTGAGTAAATGGCTTTCTATCCAATAAATATATTGAATTTAATTACAGGCTAATTTGATTGTGGCAAAGACATCTTCCCCGGCCTCTAGGTTTCCTCTAAACTAATAATTTTAACCTAAAATTAAGACATTAAATGAGTAATACAAAGTTAAAGAGTAGATAATTATGGATGAGAGTTAGAGAATTTATTGCGAAGGTAACGGACAAACCCGATCTACTGGCCTTACATAAGAACCAGTCGCGGTCTTTACTTTAACTGTTCGAATTATTTTGTCCTTTCCAGGATAAACCGCATCTATTATACCCAGAGGCCAACAGAGAGGATGAGAGTTATTATCTTTAATTACGACAATAGTACCTAATTCAATAGGTTTTGAGGGCGAATTCCATTTTTCTCTAACTTGTAAAGAGGTGAGATATTCTTTGTTCCAACGTTGCCAAAATGAGTGCGTGATTTTATTAATTAATTGATAGCGTGATAAACGATTATTAGCGATGTCAGTGACATCTTCAGCGGGTAATAATTTGAGCGGAGTTATATTTAAAAAGTGATTAGGCGTTAATGCGGTGATATCGGTAGGGTCCGAGCTTAAAACACATAGGGGTCGACCATTTAATAAATTTTCGATTTGAACAAGCACAGTTTAAAATTCCTCCTAAGTGAGTATTTGAGAACCTATAACTTTAAAAAGATGAGTCTTGACACAACAAACACTTATTTCGCTGAGTCCGTTAAAGTGCGGGCCATAAGGCGGACTATTTTTAAATTGTACGCGATGTTCAGACAGTAACTGTTGACTAATATAATTAACATGTGATTTGGACTGTATAAGAGAATAAATTTCGTTTAATTTACGTTTTGCGCCTATGAAATTGATACCTCTGTCACTGTATATTAGCGAAACAGGACCTCTGCGAGATATAAAACGTTTAAAAGCTGCGAGAAATAAGTCGGAACTAAGATCGGAAACAAGTTCTAAGTGTAATGCCTTTGTTGTTAAACATACAAAAAGACAAATTAAAAAAAAGATAAGCCTTTTGGCTTTTGATTCCGCGTCTGCGAATATGCGTTATGAAGAAAGGACCAGCATAGTCCACAGCTGTGTGAACAAATGGTTTCACTTCTGACACTCTAAAGGCGGGCAGGTCGCCCATAGGAGGGAAGGCATTTTTAGGGTTGAGTCTAAAACATTTATTACAGTTATGAACTATTTGGCGAACTAAATTTCTAGCGGAAATTATCCAAAATTTCTGTCTTATCATAGATAATAAGAGAGCAGGACCTGTGTGAAGATTAACGATATGATAATAATTAATTACAAGATTAGTAACGCGATCTTTTTGCGGGAGTAATATAGGATGCTTTTGTCCGTAATCAAGTTGAGAGTGAGTTAACCTTCCTCCTTCTCGTAAGATATTGCATGAATCGATAAAGGGGTTAAGCTTTAAAAGTTTTTTATTTACTTGTTTATTAGATTTTAAATTTATCATATCTTCTGAAAAATGAAAATTTTGAATATATTTTATTAGATAAATTTCCGCGGTGTCTAAATCTGTGACAGTTAGATCCAAGAGAATTGAGACGTTTACAAAAGCGTAGAATGTATACTAAGATGCGGAGTAATTTTGAATAACGTGAAATGAGATCAATTAAATTTTGTATAGGATGAGTAATTTTGGGTTCAATGACCTTGGCGGATAGAGTAGTAGTTTTCATTTCTATGAGCTCAGAGTTATTACTACTAATCTCAAATGGTTTAATAGTGATGCTTAGAAACGAGCTTTAATTGAAAGTACATCTTTTCAATATCAGATACCACGGCGATGGAGAACATGCGTAAGTTTATAAGTAAATCAAAAATATTACTTTGTAAATTAGGACCAATATATAAAATGTCGTTAAGTGATTTTCCTGATTAAGTTTTGCAACTAGCATCAAGAAAAATGCGTATTTTAGAAGAATGTTTATCAGGGCTATAAACAGCGCGGTGCGGAATATAATAATACGGGATTTCAAGAGAGGGATTATCAAATTTTGACAGATATCCTTGATTTATGTAATCTTGAATAGTAGCGTTATAATTTGTACAAATATCGGGATGCGAATCTAATTTCTTTTCTAAATTATGAGACGGCGGTGAGCAATTGCGTAAGAGTTCCCTAATTCAGAATATGGAGTTTTAAATGGTAACTGTACAGTATATCTGCCAGTATCATCGCGTGAGTGAGTTGCGGTAAATATAAGTTCACAGGCCTGATCATCAGGGCTCATGTGAATTTTATCAGGGACGTTTTCTATTTCCCAAAAGCGTTAAGTGAGAGTTTCAAGTGAGTTAGACGTGGTAGCGCAGAAAAAACTTTTATTATTCCACGTATTCTTATTTTTAAGAAGAGGAGTACTAATATTTAAGCGATTATCACAATCTGCCCTTCCCATGGCAATATAACCAAGGGTAGTCTGAACAGCGACTACCGACGATCCAGGCAATGTAACCTTCCCACTATCTAGCAAGCACGGGAACAGCTCGTTGCCAATTAAACAGTCGATACCAGCCGGCAAATGGAATGCATCATCGCCCATAGGTAAGTTGCGTAAATGAATTAATTTAGATGTATCTATTGGTAGACTAGGTAAGCCGTTGGTAATATTTTCTATTACGCGAGCGTGGATAGTGTACGAGCAACGTGAATCAAAGCGAGAAAATATTTTAAATGTTGTTAATCCAAGGGAAGGAATTTTAGATTGGCCTATACCAAGAATAGTGGAGTTATCAGGAGTAACAACTAAATTAAGGCGTTCACAACACGATTTTGTGATAAAATTACTCATAGAACCTGTATCTAGAAACACGCGAACTTTATTAGGTATTATAAACGAATACAGAGGCTGTAGGTAATAAAACAGTAGTATTATTGCAATCAATATTATATGTAGAAGCGGTCATCGATAACGCGAGATCATTTGAATTTACGCGCGCAGAGTTATCAGTAGCGGCGGCGAGCGCGGCGACCGATCCGTTCGATACAATCGTGGCGCTAGAGGGCGTACGCGTCACAGCGCTAGACGGCGGCGCGAGCGGCGCGCTCAGCGGCGTCGGCTTCGCGCGTTGAGTGTTATTACTGAGCGATGCATTAGGTTTGACTTCCGATCGCGGGGTCACCTGTTTGGTTTTGTAACTATTATGAAAGTTCTCTAAGTGTAAGAGTGAATGATGTTTGCGTTGGCATAATGAACAAGTATGCATAGATTTACAGAGTTTAGTATCGTGGAATCCCAAACAATTGCGACAGAAATTATGTTTATTTACTAGTTCAAATCTGGCACTCGGATCTTGTTTAATAAAATACGAACATTTATATAAAGGATGCGCATTAGGATCATTACATATTTTACACGAGCGTTGTTGGCTTATTACGGGCGAATGAGTGTTTGCGAAAAATGCTTGAGTCAGTTTAGATATTAGTGCGTTATTATAATTATTAGATGAACGTTGAGTAACAGAAGGTTTGATATTGGAATAAGGAGTGCGTAATGTTTGAATTTTACTTTGTTCTTTAAGAAATTTAGTAAGATGCTCAAATATAGGTATCGGAACATTCCTATTGGATTTCGAACAAGTTCACTACCTCCTTGTCTAATTTGGTAAGTGCAATGTGGGTAATAATAAAATCTGCTAGATCGTCAATATCTAAACGGCGTAAAGCAGCCTCGGTGGAGTAAAATTGTTCGAGAAATGCATCAATAGATTGATTAGGTTTATAGTTAATTAATTGTTGTACATAACTGGAAGCTTGAACTCGAGTATCTTGATATTTTTCCAACAAAGAATTCCAAATGATTAAATAATTATTAGCGGTAGGTGTAATACCTGAACAGACGATTAATGCTTTGCCTGACAATGAACCTATTAGATATTGAATCCTTTCGGCGTCTGAGAGATGCGGATTATCGTGGATAAGGCTTTTGAAATTTTCGTAGAATGGTGACCATTTGCATGGTGAACCATCAAAAGTAATTAATTTGAGAGGCGGTAATTTTCGGTTTAATAAATCATATTTATGAGAATTATCTTGAATGTTCTTTGAAGAATTATCTTGCGTTAAAGTGGACGCTGTATGTTTTACGTAACAGTACAATTCGTCGAAGGTTTGTAAAGCGGAGTAGTTCGGCTTTGCAGAAGGATTATCCTCTAACTGAGCAATAGCACACGAGTCTAAAGCTTCCATAAAATTAGATCGAATAATTTCAACCGAGTGAACACGTGCTAAAAATTGCGATTGAAATGACGGATCGGAAACCTTTAGGCTGAGGTTGTACAGATTCTGTATAATTTGGAAGAGATTTTCCTTTTTAGCATTTAAAATAGCTAATTTGGGGTTAGGTTCAGAGTGTTCATCGTCACTGGCAGGATTCTTCTTTGTCTGCCTTTTGGACGCCATTTTGAGTGTTGAAATCTAGTATTAATTTATGTGGATGCGTAAATGTTTTTAAATGCGTGAAATATACTTTAAATTTATATGCCGATAATAAAATATGAATACACAGATGTATAAATAGCGAAAAGAGTGAGCGTTTATTGATATATAGCGAAATTAGATTTGCGATGCGAGTAGCGAGAAACACGACAATGGCTGCCGTGATTCAATTAATTTAATTGCGTAAGAAAGCGAGTTTGCGTCGGTATTGTGTGTGTGATTAGATGAGTGATAAGAGAGCGAGTGTATTTTGTTTTTTATCCGGCTCGAAGGACCAGGAAATTGTGGGCGCAGAGACTAGGAGTTTTAGGTACTTACAAATGGAGCTGGGATGACGGAGTTTGCTTAGGGTGATTTCCTCGATAGCAGGAGCAGTGTCGTCTTCCTAGGTCTTGGAACTGGTAATCCACCCACAAATTCAGTTCACACATGCACAGCACTTTTATGTTTTTTAGTTTATAGCGGAGCGAAGCGTCGCGCACACACGAGTTGCAAAGCGGTTGTTGGAAGACACTAATTTTAAGTAAGGGGAGGGTATGCGGACAGGAATGAGTAGGAGAGAAAGGATTTGATTGGTTCTCGCGTGTTTTATGAATGTTGCTAGACTAATAATATTTGTGCGTGTTTGAGTAAATGGCTTTCTATCCAATAAATATATTAAATTTAATTACAGGCTAATTTGATTGTGGCGCAGACACATACATAAATAATATTTAATACATACTTATAATTTTATGTAAGGAATGTTATAATGATAGTGATCCTTGACTAGAGATTTGAACCTTGTTACCGTCTGAGCTTGCCTAATGTGAAACGGTTATGCATTCCATAGCCGAACAGTAGTGACAGAAAACGATTTATCATAAAAAGCTGTTGAATGTACTGGCATCTTCAGTTTCAAATATTCTGATGACCTTAAATAACGTTTATGCTTATCATGAAGGAATTCGAATCGTCCTTTAAGATAGGAGGGAGTTGAAGGGTTAAACAGTATATTGTACAGCAAAGAAAGAATGTGAGCATTCCGGCGATATCGTATGAGTAACCACTTAAGTTGTTTTTGAAATTGTGAGACATGATCGTATTTTCGTAATCCAAATATGAATCGTATACAGAGATTTTGAAGGCGCTCAAGTTTTTCAAGCTGGTTTTCAGCAAGATCTGGATAGCTGATATCTGCGTATCAATAATGGGTAATAGAAGAGAGTTTGCAAGTGCAATTTTGGTGGCAGTAGGAGTCTTCTTAGTGAACATGCCGAAGCAAACACCTTACGACTCGCTTTTTGGACCTGCGAGCGCCAAGAAAAGGTTTCTATTAACTTAGTACGACGATCAGATGTGGCAACATCTAATAGTCGATATTCCTTATATAATAAGTACTAGCGGCATGATCGTGCAGCTTGTTTCGCCAATACATACAATTTACAAATCTGCAAAAATACATTTGCCAACAGCTTGTTGCCTTTCAAAACTTATTGAGGTCACGTATAAAATAATGTGGAGAAGACGTGGCGTAACAAAAGATGTCATAGGTAGTAACACTGTTAGAAAGTTACTCGTACTGCAAAATTTCTTTTTATATTTTCTTTTGTATTAAGCAAGTATTTAAAAAAAAAGAAATTTTGGCAGACGGCTAAAACTTATTTTTAAATATACGTTCGTACATGACGTACCTTACGTACATATTTCTTTGTTTTTATTTTTCCAAAATGGAATGTGTTAATTTTGGGTTGGCAGTATGATGATACAGTGTTACCTAGCATGAACTCCAATTTCTTACAACGAATTGACCAAAGAACAAGCCATCTTTGTATTTTACGTTGAACCTTTCTTGTGAAGAGAGAAATTATGATTATTACACCCACACGCAAATGCACTATAAGAACCCCTTCACACTGAAGGCGCTGCTAACGCTCGTACACACAAACAAAAGAACACTTTCGCAAATAACAGCACTATTCAATATAATAAGCAGCTAGCAGTTCGGTTTCGTGTAACCCTATATAACTATTTGCCAATATGAATCAGTAATTCAGACATCGTTTTCAAACTGACTCAACATTTCATCACAACTCTGCGCTAGGTTTACTAATACAGGGAATTCGCTTTATTTATAACAGAGGGTATCTAAGAGCTAACTAAGTTATTCATCCCTTAACGTCGGGTCTATGCGGGCAACCACATCGCTTCCTGTGGCTATCGTAACGCGAGTAAGGGTCTAAAAGCGGTAAGCTGCAACTACATTTAGTTACGTATATGGATATAAAATTGGAATTTGATCGCTGATATACGGCTACGGAATAAAATAATAATAAACTAATGGAAACGTTTAGGTTGAAGGTAGATTAACAGCATAGTGCTATTCAACTCACTGAATGTTAATATGTATTTGGTGTAGATTTTGTGTTTTATAACTACACAAAAATTTTACTAAAAACTGGCACAACGTCCACTGCTGGACATAGGTCTCCCCAAGGCTCTCTACATAGACCGATCTTGAGCCAACCGCATCCATCTGCTTCACGCAAACCGTAAAATATTATATTTTAAACTAAAAGAAAACCGTATCAACTAAAATCACACTGTTGGGTACGAGCCTCTTCACACTATGAGAAGAGGAATAGGCGTTCGTAGGCCCCCATGCTGGCCATGTGTGTGATTGTGATTGATTGATGTGGAGATATGTCTCACACACATCTCACGAGGTAATTATGTTAAACTGTCAGGCATGCAGGTTGTATCATGGAGATTTCCTTGCCCATTTAGCACGCGTTAATTAACACTCATAACTTCTAAAAACAGTGTTGCGTGTCGTGGGGACACCTGAGACACTGCGTAGCTGGCATTTCAAGTACCTATATTGATGAAATAATTAATATTGTTTTTTACAAATAAATTGTTGGCAAATCAATAACACTATCCTACCAAGAAGAGTGCTTATTATAATATTAATACTGCCGCAGTGACCAATTCAAACTGCGTTCAGCACCCTGATTAACACGCTTTTTCAGGAGCTGAGTAAAATGGTTTATGTGAACAACATTTTTGCTAAGCTTAGCGCATCATAGAGCCCAGTCATTTTTATATTATTTTTCATCTGATATTCGCACAATTATATCCACCCTTCAATATACAGACACCCAAATAAATTAAAATGTGTGCTTATTTATTTTTAATAAATAAGTAGTTACTATGAATCTGTCAATATATTACCGAACATGAAGTTTAAATTATATTGATGACAATCTTTAGAAGATTAAAATAAGTAGTTAGTTGCCAAATATAAGCTTAAAATTAAATATGCAAATACGCCTAGTTAAACACTCCTTTGTGTGCGCTTATACCCACATGTTGTTTGTACCCAAAATTTAGCAAAGTATTTCTATTCATTACGTGTAATGGGGCCAAACCAGCTTCCGTTTTGATTAAATTCCACACCACAATTGACCTTTTAAATCTAATTGATTAATAAATTGCGTAAAATCCTTTGTATATCGCATTATTTGCTTCTGTTGATTGCAATATTAAGTTAATTGCATTGAATGATCTCTATGTTTAAAAGGCCGGGATACGTAGGTATGCGGTGTTTTCGGTTTTATTACAGGTTGTTTTATTTAAAAGTGTTTGCTACAAGCTCTTCTCACAGTCTTGCTACCAGACCCCATAAAAACCTGTTGTATGATTTAATAAATATGCTAAATAACGTGAGATTTGTACAGAACTGAAAATACAGGTATAGTCTATAGATATTCATTTTTTAATAAATCATAAAGTATATAAGATAAACTTAATTAAGGGTAAAAAACATCAAGGGAGCCAGTACCGCTTTGCATAAAAACCATAGAACCTGCGATTTTTTAAAGGATTAGATTGCCCAAATAAATAAATATTCTACATGTGGTAGAGTATTATTATTTTAAATAAATAAATATGCAATAACATGGATTAAGAGTTCTAATACTGTTTTCGAGACATAGTAATTTAAACGATTACCAAAGATCCACACAAAACAGCGCTATATAGAACTTGCGCGGATACTGAGCGGTGGGAAATTGGGAACACACAAAAAGAGGAAATTGAATACATCATTAGCCGCAACGATACTTTACGCCATATGGTCGCGCGATCGATATGCTGATGTGCAATTTAGGATTTAGATTTTGTATCTCGTTCCATTATCATCAAAACACGAACGAATGATAGAAATACGATCTTCATTTTCACATTAAATTCTCAAAATTAATATAACTTATTGACACTCTCATAATTTTTGTTACGTTTTATCTTACAAACATCTTAACGGAGCTTCTTTTAGCAGCAAGTAAGCCTGGCCGCAGATATCCGCTTTTCGGGGCCGCTTTTCGATGGCGGAATTCAGTGATAATAGCGAGTTTCATTTGTCGACTGTATCAAATGTATTTTGTAAAATAAACATACTGCCTACCACGTTTGAACGTTTGATTTTGCTCTGAACAGAAAACATTCCGTGGACTGAAACAATGAAAATCAAGGGTGCGCGGAACGGCTCGTGACGTCATAACGGAATTTAGCGCATGCATACATCTTGTCATGTATCGATATAATTATAGCATTGGTTTGAAGTTTATTTTGTCTATAGTTATCCGCTGCGTTGTTTCGCGTAGGTACCTAAAAAAAATCCAAGTGCTTACGGCTCAACGCGCCGCCGAGCACTTGACGGGCGAGCTCAATAAATCAGTCATTGTTTATTCGTTTGTAGCGTGAGGGTGCTGAAGTGTTGTTTTTGTTCAACTTAATGAATTATTCTTTCATATGATCCCAAATACACTACGTTTGAATAAAGTGTTTACTTTATGCGAGGGGCCGAACCGGATGCTATGTAAGCAATTACGACTTTTAACGACTTAGTTGAAACAATTGCTTATCGTGATAACAATACGAGTTGAACTTTGGTTCCTTTTGTTTTGTTATATACCTAGTGATATTATCTTAACAAATATATAAAATTATAGCAATACTTGCTTGAAAAGTTATTTAGATAGTAGCATGTGCAGAAAATATTATTACGCTGACTTTGCATTTTGCGCGCGGGGCGTAATTATGGATTAAAAACATCATTGTAATCAAATATTATAATTATATATGATACTTTTATGTTTTTATTGTGAATAAACTAATTAGTTACGAAGTTACGGCAAAAAAAATAATAAATATTGTGTATTACTTTAATTTAAGAGATATTTACAAACAATTATCGTAAAAAGGCATTTCTTTTTTATTGAATGTAAATACATATGTATGTTGATAAGGTTACATCTATACTCTGTGTTATTTTTTTTATTATGAGTATATAAATAAACCTATCATATCATATATAATACTGATATTATTCATTAGATATTGATTATCGAAAAATTTTGCGGATATTCAGGTTATTTTTGGCGGGCAAAAGTAAACAACTGTGCACATTCCAGTAAGAGTATTTCTTATTGGATTCGTATCGAAAATGGTTTTTTTGCTTGGAAATCTAATTGGTAAGAAATTTATGTAAGTTTGAATCAGATATATAACATAAAAAGTTATTTAAAAAATAAAATACGGAAACTGGCGGCAATTACCAATCAATTATTTGTTTTATTTTTTATGTTTAAAATTAAAAATTTTCTTTTAGTTATATTTATTTCTTCTAAAATTAAATTAAATAACCTTTCTAACCGTGTATCATACTTATATACCTCCCTTAATAAAAAACGACGAGAAAAAGGAATATGTAAGAAATATAAAATCGCGCTCAAAAAATACGGGAAAATATTTCTAATTTTCATTTTATACTGCCCTTGCGTGGACTACATGTATACTATTTGGTGTTATTTAGTATCATTCGAAAGCTCATTTTATTACGCATCTACTGATATATAATATAGCGCAGTCCGTTAAGTTTTAATAAAAGGGACATTAGTTACTTGTGCACAGTCTACGGCTTCAGAAAAAAAGGGATTTTTGTCCCTTGGAACAATCAACGGATTTGGAAAAAAGGGAGTTTTGTCCCTTAAATCAATCGACAAGATAAAATATATCATCTATGGTCAGAATCACACTAAAACGTATGTTTAGTAGACGTGTATAAACTCTTGTATGGGGACTTCAAATTTACGCAAAAATCACATATAGACAAGAGGATAATATAATAGTATAAGTTATTTTAGCATTTTCATCAGATCATAATAATGTGTGACGTGAAAGGTTTATATTGGCTACTGAAAATCACTCCTGCTTAAACTTTTCTCTCTATATGACTAGCCTGTTGGTCTAGTGGTAAGTGACTGTGACTTCTACGCCGGAGGTCATGGATCCTAGATAATCTTTGTGTGATAGGCATGATGATTTGTTCAGTGTCTGGATATAATTTATCTAGAATATGTACTTATATTTTTAGAAGTATATATTTATCAGGTGTCTGGTTACCATACTATAGGCTCCGCCTATTTTGGGATCACATGATTGGGTGTAAGTTGTCCAAGAATATTATTATGGAATGTACACAATGCCTATTTTGGTCATACAAAAAATTTGGTCTGAGGCCCGTTATGCAACTTGGTTTTTGAAGATTGGTATCGTGTATAAGTGATAGAGGGAATAATAGCAATACGTTACCTACGTAGTAATCAATCCGTATAAACAGGACACTAACGCACACATCGATAACTCCGTATTTATTTTAATTTCAGTTGACAAGATGTGTCAGTTTCACTATGACGCCGGCTCGCGACGTCACCCACACATATGTCAGACTTGCCAACTGGCTTATGTTTAGCGTCCTGCTTTTGGTACCCCTATAACATATCTACTTCTTTTTACTTGTAACATCGTTAAATAATAGGTATATTATTTATGCCTATATACTCTATGCGAGATGAAAACAATTAAAGAAAGTAAAACAAACATACTCCTCAAATTTTATTGTTTGCTTTGACAATATCATAAAACTTATTCTTCATAAATCAGACACTGGTCAGAGTGGT
Source organism: Euclidia mi (assembly GCA_944739405.2). NCBI lineage: Eukaryota > Metazoa > Arthropoda > Insecta > Lepidoptera > Erebidae > Euclidia > Euclidia mi. The sequence goes on from OX123189.2 coordinate 38,562,901, forward strand.
CGTGGCTTTTTCTGATGGACAGGGTTACAACGCGCCGTCGCCATACAAAAATTATAAAACTTATCATAGAATCCACCAAAACACCAAATATAGGGCCTAAATGTTTAAAAAATCATGAAAAACTTTATTATAGTCGTCCACCTAAAATTGTCTATATAGACCTCTGACGTTCGTGACAGGTTTTTACGCAGATTATACCCTACTTGCATATTTTTCATAAATAATCTACTTTGTTATTAAAAACCTTTAAAAAGTTTTTAATAACAAAGTAAAAAAAAGGGTTTTGTATTTTTAACTAAATGGGGTTATCGTAGTGGGTCTATACTGCTTCATGCAATGTGTTTGACAATTATCGCAACGCGTCGCGCTCGAGGAATAGCAGTTTCGTTGGAATACATCAACCAAGAGCCGTCACCTCTACCAATTCTTTCCAGACGTCCTTGAAGTTGGCCGGACCTGGTTAGGGGGGATCACTGTGTGGCTCAATTTCGTACGGGGCATGGTAATTTTTGGAGGAAGTTGCTTTGGTTTTTATTTAGTTTATTCACCATTGTGCCAATGTTCAGGCTCTGACAACAAATGTGAGTAATCTGCACATCATATCTTATGGGAGTGTGGTCTTTGGCAATCTGAAATTAACAATATGCGTAATGATATCCATGATTAATCACTTCTGGTCTAGAATATTATGCAGCTCTTGCGGCAAGCAGATCAAATATCCGTGCGTTTAGGCGTCTCTGCCATGCATATTACTGGAAACAGGCACAGCTCGCAAATTGTCGGTAATAGGGCCATGCTGATTTCAGCACAAATGGGTTGGCTTGACTGGAGAAGTACTACCCTCTCACAGAAGATCGATGTAAAGCAACAATATCTGTAATTTTGTGTTTTGTTCAGTGAGTGAGAACGCCGGAGGCCCAATGACCTTTCCTTTCCCGGTCCCCATCCTGATCCTTTTCCCTTCTCTTGGTTCTTGGTTGTACTTATTTGATATTGCTCCTGTAATGTTAAGTAAACACAGCTAAGTATGAGCCACGGATACCACTTATCCAATCACGTGGGCCGTTGGCTCGTCTGCCAACGGTGAAAGCAATAAAAGTTTCGTAGTAACATCGCAGCGCCAGTCAGCTTGTGACCATGGGACGTGCAACCGTTCCGAAACGTCAAGCCTGGTATATAAATACGTTTAAAAATCGCGTTATTTCCCGTGTCGTGAATAATTAATCATACATAATGCACTTTCAATGAAAATTATAAGGGCTCATTAGGCTTTACTAATAACTAGTAATATTCGATTTACTGAATCTTACATTTGCAAGCGATTAAATTAATACTTGTGCTTGAGTTCTTTTATCCTTAGGACACTAGATAATGGCTATAATACGGGACCCTACATTGTGCGTCGCTTGATACATACTTGTCCGAATTTTTAGTAGGTACCTAGTATTTTGTCACAGGTATTTTTCACGCAAACAATTAAATCGTAATCATGTGATACCTAATATTTTAATTACCTATATAACCCATGTCTAGGCCAAAGGAAAATAAATGCAAATCGCTTTGCTCACGGAATGAACCGAAAACGGTCCCGAAAAGCGGACTCGACAAGCGGGCCCGAAAACGGATGTGTACGGCCAGGATAAAGAAGGTTTAAAGATGATAAAATCTTTGTGATTAGAAATATACCAGAAATCATAAAAATCTAATTCATTCGTTCAGTTTTGATTCCACACAGAGTTCATATAGCAGAAAGAGTATATTGGAGGGAGAATTTAGAAGAATCTAAAATAACCATATACTCCTTAAGTACCTAATTCTATTGTTGCTGTTTTCTTGCATAGAAAGTTACCCAGACTTTCTAAATACAATATTAGGATTATCTGCTAATTTTTCATTTTGCACAATGCAGGCTATCTGTTTCATAGGCGATATGACCAGAGATACAGCGTTTAAAAAATGCACAGTAAAGGCAAATGATTAATGTAATTGCGCTTGTAATTATTTTCAATAGCATTTTACGTTTGCCAAAACATATCACTGAATTAGTCACCGATGCTGTCAATCAAATCAAAATTATAGTGGTGACTTAAAGTTTAATTTGCTTGTAATGTCCTGTAAAAATAATAATTAATCGATCTCGAGGCATAAGCCAATTAAACCTTTAGAAAATGATCTTAAAAACTACTCACATAATTTAGTAGAAATTACAATACATTTAATGAAAGCGCTAAGAAAACTGTTCACAAAATACGGCCACCTAAAACCAACTTGTTTGAAGCATCATCATAAAATAAATATATTAAGAAAAGAAAAGAAAAGAATGCATTTATTCCGTAACACACAAGGGACACAGAAAAACATAAATACATACAGCATAATATATATATAATACAAAGGTTATACGGGTAATACATAATTAATATGCAATAGGCTTAATGACATAAAGTCCCCTGCGTGCGACGAAAAAGGACCTAGTTCAGCATATGCCAGGCCGAAGCTTGACGCTGGTTTTCAACTAGGCCCTATTCGTGCTGCATAATACACACTAGTATACATACGTAAATGCAGTAAACAATATCAAAATCATGACCAACAATACAACATGACAGGTCACGGCTACGCAATGCGACGTTTATGTTCATTTAGTTAATTTAAAAATAAAAAACCAGGCCACGCATAACGTAAGGTTCCGTAGTAACCCTTATAGAATCTAAATTGTACAATAAGCAATTATTATTTTCTTGCAAAAATAAAATAGGCGTTCATTTAATTCCATTTGCAGTATCGCCTTACTTATTAAATGACTTCGTTGCAAACTACAAATCGGTAAATGAAAAATTAAACCTAAAGCATTACAATTTCACAAAAGCCAATTCTGAATTAAATTTTGTAAACTTCTGATTAATATTTTTTTTAATTACTTTTGTAATCCGGGTTGAAGCTTGAGGCGCGCCCCGTTGAATAATTTTCGTTCTATGATGGAATTGGTGAAACGCCCTGAATTATTCTGCAGTTTTATTTCAATTTCAACCTTAATTTATTAATATTTGTTGTTGGCATGTGATAAAAATGATTTTAAATTGGCAGCACCCAACAATATTGCTGCATCAGTTGAATTTTTAATTACTTCACGCGTGATAAAACAAGAGTTATTTTTTTAACATAGCAAACTATCGCGGGCCTAGTGACTACAATATTGTTACGACGCTCGGCTTCCCAATGCGCCTATTATTTCGTCAGCAACTATCGTTTTTCATTCGTGACGTTTTGTATTCACTCGATAAAACTAAAAGTTATGTTCTAGATTACCTATAAGTTTAAATCAAACGGTCTGAAAAATAATAACTACGGTTTGTGCCTATATGTATTGGCAATATACAGAGGCTTAAAATGTATTTCGAATAACCTGGGATTTACTACAGTAGCATAAATTTTTAATACAATTTAATTAAATGTTGTTGTAAAACTACTAAAATTACCTACAGTTCAGCTCATAAACCCATAAAAATACAACTCAGGTAGAAGCTTTAATGTTTATTCTTCTCAAGTAATTTGAGTACAAAGCAAATGACGCAATAATAATAAATAAAGAACATTAAAGACGTACAACGTTACCCTAATAGTGTACGTTTGTAAAACGATATCCGCTTTTTATAACAGGACTTAAGGAGGAAAATATTCAGTGCAAAGTACGCAGGTAATAACTCTACAGAGCGTCTGCAATATCCCGGATCGCTCACCCATAAAAATAAAAATTGTTAACCTCACCCGCTTGCAAATACCACTAGTACGTTGCACGATATTGGATATGCTCCCTCGTGCGTCTTCATCTAATTTGTCGCTCAGCCTGGAATACAATCTAGACGAATATATTTTTTATATAAATTTTGGTTTCATCATCATCAGCCTTTAACAGTCCACTGCTGGACTAGGCCTCTCCTTTGAAAGGAGGAATTGGCCTACTATACCACGCTGGCCAAACGGGTTGGTATAGGGTTTGTATCAAGTTTGCCTTCTAAAATGTTGGTTAAAGCTCTCTAAACTGACGTGCGATCTTTATTGTTGTATACCGTTCGGTTCTGTAGAGGTACGTGTCAGATAACATCTCATCAAGGATGTAAGCTCATGCGTAGCTCAACAATTAATATAATAGCGTTTTAGTCTAATAATATAATTATTTTAAATAGCAATTTACATGGCATCTAAATGTATCCTGTCATATTGATATTTATTAAACTCTAAAATTAATATTCATAATAACATTGACTGGAAAAAGATTTCTAAGAATACAGTAAGCAGTAGAAAGATTTTGCTTCGGTACTTGCGTACTTTCCAGTATTTCACTTGTAATGTTGTAAATAATAATCTTTGACCCTTCGTTTGGTTGCTATGGGTTACCAAAAGACTATTGTTTGACACCATGTTTTAATAAATCAGTTTGAGAAGTCAACGTTAGCACCCCCCGTGGAATCTCCACCTTGTCGTGGTGGGGGGGCTCAGTGGCCATGGTTGGGTCACCTACGCTGAAGCTAAACGATATCCCGGGAGTATACGCTCCACGTGGGCTTGACGGAGGCCTGCGCAGGATGCGTCCAAACTTGCACTCTACGGCCGCTGGGTGTTTTTGCGGTGGACCCCAACACCTTCATCCGCCGCCAAGAGAGTTTTGTTTGGGGCCCGCCTGATCATCTGGCGGGCCAATACCCGTCGGGGGGTAGCAAGGAATGCCTCGGTGATACCCAACCCTCCGACACACGGGTAATGAGGAACACGGGTTGGATTTTAGTCGGTAAGAGTCTGACAAACCCCTTCGCCCTTCTCCCAGGGCGGAGGGACAGGGAAAAAAAAGGAGAGTCAACGTTAGCAAGATTTCTAAAAGCTCTCAAGAGGGTTTCCTTGGTTTTGACTGTCTGATATTTCGGTGCTGTTACGAGCCCCATAGACATACTGTGTAAATGTGTGCGATCTTAACGCGATTTATTTAAGCCATTTGTTACGAGACTTGTATTCTATGCCGTGTGGTTGACGGCATAGAATACAAGTGTCACCACCCCCTATCTTAACGTGGGTGTCATAAGAGGCGACTAAGGGATAACACGATGCAAATACCATCTTTGCGTAGAGACGGAAAACTCGACATCAAACCCTATACGACTGCCCCGTTGGTCTCGCGGCATAAATGTGCGCGTGGGATCGGGAGGTCCCGGGTTCGATTCCTGGGTCGGGCAGTGTTATTGGGTTTTTCTGTCACGAAATTTTCAGTAGCAGCACGTAGTCTGGAAATGTGCCCGGTACGGCAATAGGCTCGCCCCTTAATACGTGGGACTAAAGTATATCTGGCGAAAAGTGGGTGTAGAAATACACCTCTGCCTACCCCTTCAGGGATAAAAGGCGTGACGATATGTATGTATGTATGTATGTATGTATGTATGTGTATGTGTATGTACGAGATAAGTGTTTTCCAAAATAAAACATCCGGTAAAATTATAATGACCCTAGTTCTACAAAAAGAAACACACAGTTGACGGAATTTTTATACTGGTTGTGTCATTAAATGTATCATCATAAAACCCATGAAATAAAAACACGACGCATCTAACACAGACATTTCCCGTTCCGCTACACTAAACAATGAATCCCTCAAAAGTGAATTACATTGTTTGTCTTCAAAAGTTATTTGAAACTGTCGTACGCAGCGAACGCTAATTGATATATATGACTGATCGCGAGAGATCTCAGAATGAAATCGAGTTTCATACAATCGTAAGTAATTAAGACTAACTAGAGGACCCGTGCTGCCCCCCGGCATATTTTAATATTATAAAAAAGCTCTTACATATAAGTATGATGAGTACATTGTAGCCTTATCTTATAAGTAAAAAGATGATATTCTTACCAAAAATGTAATATATCACAAAACTTATTTTCTCACAACATTGGCTTTGCGTTGCACCTTAGGTATCGTGAAATTTTCACCTTGGCATTACTGAATGGTTTGCCGCGCAATAGGGATATATAATATGTATAACTGAACATAAACGAAAGAAAGTTCTTCAACATAATTGTGCTGCTCTACCATTCTTTCCATTAGGACACTGTGATGTCCTTCGTCCAGGTGCCCAGAAAATAGCAAGTTATGAACAATTTCGCCAGTATCATAGTCAGTAATCGTATTACTGTTTTCCAGGTGAACTCTGAATTGACACTCGGGATATAGCTCACTTACACTCTGAAGTTCAGCATGCCCTGCGTACTGTCCATTGGCACCCATCACAGGTTTGTAATCTGTTGCATTTGTAATGGTCTGGCCATATGCTTCGTCCCCAACAGTGAAGTTACCTTTATACATCCCACTTATTGACAATGTTATCAGCAGTGGCCAAACGAATTTCATAATGTTATGGTAATTCACTGTAGTGATAATTTGACCAACATCGGGTATAATTTTACACACCACCACACTCACACCCGTATGAAAGTAACACAAGGTCACCTTATGGAGGCATAACGTTTTTTCCTGGCAGTTACCGCAAGGAACTTATTAAATGCCATAAAAATATTTTTGAATTAAGAACCGTCCATGTAGAGAGAAAGCAATGGAATCTTAAGAAATTTATAGGAAAATATTGAAAAATAAGTTCAATGTCCACACCTATCTTCCTTCAAACTTACCCAATTTAAATGAGCATACCATCAAATGAAAGAGCTCTTTTCAGCGCGTGTTTTAGGCCTATAAAGAAACGGCTACCTCAATGAGAACCAGATTTAAAGAAGCAGAAAGTCATTGACTACGGATACGAAAACGTACAAAATGTATGGGGGAAAACTGTTTTTGCATATAACTTGATGAATGTGCAAGTTAGGTAATTTCTAATGCTTGATGACAAATCTATGCAGCGAGAGCTTTCATTAAAAAAAAATCATGCGAATCGGTTGCGTAGAACGGGCTGGCCGACTCGTATAATAAAACACAAATTCTTTTTATATATAGATAAGTGTTAAAGGTTATTTAGCATTGTTCAGAAACAAACAATTTAAAGTATCATGTTATTTTGCCTTCCGAAGGTGTTTGGGAGAGATGTAAATAGAAATTAAGTGGATCAAACTTTAAACACGGTCCGAAATAGAGTTTGCGTTAATATTTGCTGCCTATTTTGCTTACTAATTAAAAATACAAAAAATAATCGACAGGACATATACCACTTTCGATTTCCTTGCTACGTAAACTATCGTAAATACAAATAGTTTCTCTCTTTATTTTATGCTTGTAGTTTTCAAAGGACGGACAGTGGACACGTTATTAATTCCTCCGTGGGCTTAATATGCAGATGAGCATGAAGTCTAATCATACTCAGTCTAAGAACAAGTAACTTCCAGCAATTAAATTGGTATACGTTTAAAAAAATATTTTAAAGATTATAGTTTTAGACTTTCACCCGCGGTGAAGCTAAGAGGGATCCAGGAGGGGACGCTCCGCGTGGGCTTGGAGGGGCCTGCGCAGGATGCGTTCAACGGTGCGGGTGCGGGGGACAGTTCTGTCTGTCCCTCGCAGTCAAGTGAGGTCGCGGGAGGAGAGGCGTTTCGGTGTTGCGTTGCCGCGCGCCCTATGTCCCGCGACCAAATGGGGGCGCACCATTCGATGCGTGGCGGTGGGGCCGTAGAGGAAGAGGAGATGCGGTGTTGCGTTGCCGTCCTCCCTATCCTCTGCGGCCGCTGGGCGTTTTGGCGGCGGAGTCCGACACCTTAATCCGTCGCAAGGAGGTTTTGTTTGGGGCCCGCCTGACCATCTGGCGGGCCAATACCCGTCGGAGGGTGGCGACGAGTGCTTTGGTGATGCCCCACCCTCCGAAACACGGGTACATGGCGGAAGTCGAGGTGGTTTTTAGTGGAAACACCACATACTCCGGCTCTTATTTCCCCCAAGAGTCGGAGATCCGAAGGGATTTTCCACCTCGTAAAATAAAAAAAAAAAGTCATACTAACCAAAAATAATCTAAAATAATAATAACCTGGGAAACGAACTTTTTTTTTAGTTTACACGTTTTTAAGTTGCAATAAAAAGTGCATGCGTGCACGCATGCACTTTTTATTGCTATGCTCGAAATACCTACTTAGCCATGTATACAGGATGTTTGGCGATTGGACCGACACAATTTTTGGGGGTTAGGGGAGGGCATATCCTAGTTTTCACCCTAAGAAACCCATGTCCTAAGTATACCTGTACTCGAGATACGATTTCTTTTTCATTTTTTAATTTTGTCTGAATTATCACATTTAAAACGATATAACTTTTTAGTTTGTAGTCATATTTGCACTAGATAACTTTTATTAGATGCCCTAATGTATTATTATTCTTAAAAATCATAAATTGTTGGGAATAAATACAGAAAAAGTAATTGTCGAGCTTCAAAACTCTTAAAAATGAAGTAATGAGTGCAAAATATGAAATTCTAAATTAATTAAAAAAAACCTCTTTTGAACTTCTATTACTTTAAAAAGGAATTGTATTTAATACTCTTTCTTACGATCGACATGGCCTTAAAATCTTTCAATATGTAATCACAAAACAAAAAAGACTACCTAGCCAGTGTCAGAATAATGAAATAATAGTTTAGGTTTCAAAATGTTTTTATTGAATATGGTTACAAATTTTGTACGAACTGACTTCCTGCCACCTCTATAGATCCAAGCATGTGGACAATTGTTTTCCAAATGCTTGGATTGGTAGATATGGCCCAATTCCGTGGGCTGCACGGTCACCAGACTTGACACCCCTGGATTTTTATGTGTGAGAACGCGCTAAACAAATAGTATACGCAACCGAAGTACCTACAAGAGAAATTTTAGTAGATAGAATAAATAGCGCCTTTCAAATAATGAAAGAAGAAATGCGGCCAAGGATGACGACTGTTGAAATCAGAAAAAGATGTCGTGCATGCATTCGCTATGCAGGAAATCAGTTCGAACAAAATTTGTAACCATATTCAATAAAAACATTTTGAAACCTAAACTGTTATTTCATTATCCTGACACTGGCTAGGTAGTATTTTTTATTTTGTGATTACGGATTGAAAGATTTTAAGGCCATGTCATACATCGTTAGAAAGGGTATTAAGTAGAGATTTTTTTTAAAGTAATCGAAGTTCAAATGAGCTTTTATAATTAATTTAGAATTTCATATTTTGCACTCATTACTTCATTTTTAAGAGTTTTGAAGCTCAACAATTACTTTTTTTGCATTTATTCCCAACAACATATGTTTTTTTAAGAATGATAATACATTAGAGCATCCAGTAAAAGTTATCTAGTGCAAATATGACTACAAACTAAAAAGTTATATCGTTTTAAATGTGATAATTCAGAAAAAAAAAGAAAAAAAAGTCGTATCTCGAGTACAGGTACACTTAGGACCTGGGTTTCTTGGGGTGAAAACTAGGATATGCCCTCCCCTAACCTCCAAAAAATTGTATCGGTCCAATCGCCAAACATTCTGTATATATTCTTTCTGGTTTACAATAAAGAATTTTCTATCTATTTGTTTACCTTTATTTGCCTCTAATAACGATCAATATTCCTTATAATAAGAATAAAGACAAAATTAAGGACTAAAGGGCATGCTAAACAGTTGCAGTACGATTTAATACTTGTCGGAGATTGGAGAACGGAACGTCAAATCTTAATAGATTTGGGCGTATTCGGATACGATGGTTGGCAGCACTGAGGTTGGCAATTGACAGCTGTCAATGTCATTAAATATTTTATAAGCGAACGTACAGCTGTCAACAGGCACTTTTGGCGACAGACACAGCGGAGGAAACAAGTGTAGCCTACCTACGTCCGACTTCGCCGCGTTTCCAAAAGTAATCAATTTTCATCCGAGCTACGTGTGCATATTTAGTTTGTGAAGTGAACTAATTAGTTTGAGTAAAACCTATTGAGTGTATATCGAGTCTTATTTTCCTGAAATATACTATGGAGGAAGACCTGAGAAACGAAGAACGCCCTCATTCTCCTACGTTACCTACGTTTTCAGAAGTTGGATACGACCACAACGACCCACGTGTTCAAAATGAAGACGTTAGTAACGAAAAATAGCTGGGCCAGTGGGAACTACAAAATCGCAATTTTCTGACGCTGATCCAAGCCATGAAAATACCTACTACATCGTCACATGGCCTTTGTTTACCGGACTTCGATCCTAAGCAACAAGATGTAGATGCACGTGCTTTGGTGACGGCTGCAGACATGTGATTGGACAATCGAGATCCACATTGCTCCCCGCTTATGGTCGCACTAAGCCTGGCCGCATATTTACAAAGCCTATACTATTTGAGTCACGAGTCAGACTCTAATAGAATAGCTTTTGTTTATGCATATTACTCGGCAATACCTAATCTATCTCAGTAAAAAAATTGACTCAAATGGATTAGATTTTTGCCTTGATATTTTCAAAGAAAATACACGTACAAACCCTAGTACAGTATGATTCATATTCACTCAAATAGATAAGCCTTTGTCGAGATATTTTCAAACATGGTTTTGGTTTGTTAGGTGCGACTGTACGTAATTCAAGTAACTAAATAGGTTATGTTAGGTTCTCTTTTGACTCTTAACCCGAAAATAGGAGCCCTGCGAAGCAGGGCTCGTCAACTTAGTTTATTAAAAACTATTTAATTGGACATAAAGTCTACTTACTAATATAATATAAACTAAGTTGACGGAGCCCTGCTTCGCAGGGCTCCTATTTTTGGGTTAAGGATCAAAAGAGAACCTAACATAACCTATTTAGTTACTTGAATAACATACAGTCGCACCAAACCACCAGGCACATAGTGGTCCTTAAGCTAGTCCCAAATTGAATAGCATTTGTTGCTGCAATGTTAGAATGAATTTATCTTACAAAGTCTACGCGATTTCAGTTAATTTCTGTACTAGAATAGACTAGGGTTTCGTCAAGTTTTTGTCAAACAAAAGCTAAGCCAGTTCAGTTTGCACTTTCACTCTAATGGTATAGGCTTTGTAAATACGCAGCCGGGCCTTGAAGAGAGGAGCTTCGACCTGGCTATCTACCGTGCCGATTCCTGGATGGACCTGTTCAATGAAGTGTGCCAACAAGGCGCGAGCGAAGGCGGCTGCTAACGTTGCTATGTTGGTGAATCATCTGGGTTCTCAACTGCAACCGTGGTGAGCGTATTTTTCCGTTTTTTTTTTGTTTTTGGTAGTGCAAATTTTATTTAGTTACCGTAGTTGTAAAACATTCTTGGTTAGCACAATACTGCTACGCGTTTTACCTTAGAAATGTCATAATCGTTGTGCTGATGTCACCATCACATAGTATCGAGTGTTGTAGGTTCGATTCGTACACGAGAGTTGTGAAACCGTTTGACCTTTGCCGTATTTTATGTTAGCGTATGGTTGTCTGACTACTCCTTTAATCTAGCTATAGCGTAGATATCAAACGGAGGTTTTGAGTTTGATACGCCGGTTAAAAATAAAGCGATTATTTTTATTTCTTCATGCGAGGGTGGCTCGCACTCAGGAACCTTGTATGCTTACTAATAGGTTATCTTGTCTCAGTCTTGCTTTATGGACTATAGTAGTAGCGAGAGTAAGCGTTCAGGCTGACTTGCATTATTCCAAGCAAGTGCGTTTTAGTGAAACGTGCTAGTTATTGTTCTAGTGCAGTTGTAATATTGGTTTTAGAACCAACACTCAGCTTAGGTTGGTTTTCTGCTAAATCTAGAACAATAACTCCGGCCTAGACTGTCCTTCGCAGGGCAGCGGCGGTAAAGTTGGTAAACTAATCGAATCGTTCATACTGGGTTCATAGTGTAAGACTGTGCTAGACTAGACTATATTTGTGTAGAACAGCTTGTAGCTTTTATTTGTTAAATAGACGTGTGAACTGCAGTGCTGTTTAGACGAGTACGGTTGGTTGGCTAGTGTAACCTGACCATAGTCAAAAGATATTACTAGTGCCATTATTTTATCGACTCGTAGTGTTGATGATACCTAACGATTTTTCGTTTAAACGTGATCAGAGCCTAAGTAAAAAGTAGCACTGTTACTCGTTGTAACTCTGAGTTAAACAGCCGATCTCGGTGTTGCAATTACACCTGCTTCTTTGTGTACATAATTTTTTAACATGGCACATTCATATGTTTCTTACTCATGATTATTAGATGGCACCACTAGTAACATTCTTTTAAATTTTAAGATTTTACGCGTGAAAATTACCTACTGTGTGTTTTTTAAATTCATGTGATACACTGAGAATTTTTATTAAGTGCCCCGAGTTCTCTGGCTAATTCCAAGTTATGCTTAGGACGTTTAGGAGTGAAAGTGTTTCTAGTAGAAGCTGTTAAACTCGATTATCAGACGCAGAAGAAAATGATTGAGTTATCATAGTAGTGTGCATTGCTATGCAGATGACAGTACCGTGCATGGGCTGTATCTCGGCCATCCTGCGGCGAAATTTGTCGCTGAGCTTGACCAGGTTTTGAACAGCATCTAGAATTGGGGTGCTGAAAACATGGTCAAGTTTAACGCCAAGAAGACACAGGTGTGCGCATTTTCAGCAAAGTTATCTCCATTCCTTCTGCAACCTTCTCTTCTGGACACTCCACTACTGATACAGGACAGTCTTAATATACTTGGTATGGACATACGCCGCAATCTCAACCCGAGAAACTACATTGAGGGTGTCATTAAATTGGCATCTCGAAAACTTGGAGTCCTGAACAGAGTGAGGAGGTTTTTCACGCCGGAGCAGCTGTGTCTATTATACAAGACTCAGGTTCGCTCCTGCGTGGAATACTGCTCTCATCTCTGGAACGGCGCCGCTCAGTACCTGCTAGATGCACTTGATAGGTTGCAGCGGCATGCTGTCCGTATCATAGGTGACCTTGAGGCTACTAAGACCCTTGAATCTCTGCAATTACGCATGGACGTAGCCTTAATGGCTGTCTTTTACCGATTGTATCACGGTGAGTGTTCAGAAGAACTCTTTCAACTCATCCCACTCTCTCCTTTCTTATCCCAAACAACACGTGCCGGGTTAAAGTGCCACGCTTACACGGTAGAGCAGATACCGTCATGTACGAAAAGGTTCGGTACATCTTATCTTTGCCGTACCATAAAGATATGGCACTCACTGCCAGCTCACGTGTTTCCTTCTTCTCTTGATCCTGGGTCCTTTAAGCGGGGCGTGAAAAAGCATCTCTCAAGGCCGTCAAAGTGAGGGCTGTCATGTCACATTGCTTAACCAGCAATTGGGGATGGTGGCCTTCGCAATAGGACTTAGAAATAGGATTAGTGAATGATTGTATGTTCAACCTTATTCTCATTAAATCGGTACTTTTTTAGTCGTTGTTGTAATAATTTTGTGGTACCCGCGTTTCCGTTGGTGTAGATTTGAATAAACTGGATAAGCTGTTTGTGCGGCTGCATGTGCAGCCATGCATTGCCGTTAGTTGGACCGGCAAAGTGCCTTTCTGGTTAGCCTAGTTTACCCTTGAGCTTTTGTGTTAGTCATAGTCTCCGTATTTAGACTTCGTATTAAGACTATCCATGACAAAGTTATAACGCTGAAAAGACTGGTTGGATACTTGGTAGTAAACTTAACATCTAGAGCATCAGCCTAGTAAGATTTTCTTATAGTCTATTTGATAAGGAAAACCAAAGCAACATGTTAAACAAACCTAGTTTAAGATCACTTTATTAAACGCTCGAAATGATTATCCGGGTTGTGTTGTGTAACCGGATGGAGGTTGCATAGCGTGATGTTTAAGACCCAATGGATGTCAGAGTATGAACAATGCAATACTTTAATGAGTTTCTGGTGGTCGTTGCGTCTTGGTGGCCAGCGTCGCCTGTGTGGCGCGGGGCCCGAGTGTGGCGTGCGGCCCTTGTGTGGTGCGCGGGCCTGTCCTGTATGTGGCTTTGAGGAGCCTGGTAACTGGTAAGGCATTTAGTTAGATGTCGAGTTCAAAGACCTTAACTGAATGATGAATTAAATTTAGTGGTCCTTCTTTCTGATTAGTGAACAGTAGTTGGTATCATTACTAAGTTGGTAATCGGACATGTCGCTCAATTTCGGTGATGTGTTCGTTGTATTGCTCGTTGGAGGCAATAAGTAATCTAAGAGTCACTCGAGGGAGGTGACATGGTTTATGTCACTCGATGGAGGTGGCATCAGTTGCTATTGCTCGATTTAGGCGATAGCACTGACACTGGCAAGGTTATTGTCACTCGATGGAGGTGGCAATGAGTCGCTATCGCTCGATATAGGTGATAGCGACGACAATGGGTACGTCACTCGATGGAGGTGATATGAGTTGCTACGCTCGTGTAGGTGATAGCAGCGACGGTGAAGGAAAACATCGTGAGGAAACCTGCATGTCTGAGAGTTCTCCGGAGTGCTCTCGAAAGACATGTGAAGTCTGCCAACCCGCACTTGGCCAGCGTGGTGGACTATGGCCTTACCCTTCTGATACTGAGAAGGGGCCCGTGAACCGTGACACTTTACGCTGATTAAAGTTTGTGATATAATTCTCTGATACTGTTCACTAATGAGAGAGTTGCTTTCATAATATTGTGATGTGATAGTTTATTGCAGTTGAAATAAACTTGATGTTAACCCTTAGTGTGGTAGTTTATAACGTAACGAGCCCTATTCTTTAACTAAACGATGATCAGGAAGGGCCGAGCTAAGACCTTGAGATATTGCAGAACGTTTTCCCTTTTGCAGGAGCATCACCCAGGGCACCTACAAGATGGTCTGCCACAATCAAGAAGGCGGTGGGCGGCAGCATGCAACGAGCCTTACATACGGCGTACGACCGCTCTTGCTGGAGACACATATGTGGTCGCGATCTTCAGCAGTGAGGGACCGAGGACGAAGAAGAAGGAGCATCACACAGGGACGTGTGACATGTCAAGATGGCCGTGTCGGAGATTGGAGAATGGAACGTCAAATTTTAATAGATTTGGGCGTATTCGGATACGATGGTTGGCAACACTGAGGTCGGCAGTTGACAGCTGTCAATGTCATTAAATGTTTTATAAGCGAACGTACGGCTGTCAACGGGCACTTTTGGCTACAGACACAGCGGAGGAAACAGGTGTAGCCTACCTACGTCCGACTTCGCCGCGTTTCCAAAAGTAATCCATTTTCATCCGAGCTATGTGTGCATATTTAGTTTGTGAAGTGAACTAATTAGTTTGAGTAAAACCTATTGAGTGTATATCGAGTCTTATTTTCCTGAAATGTACGATGGAGGAAGACCTGAGAAACGAAGAACGCCCTCATTCTACTACGTTACCTACGTTATACTTATTTTCTAACCCATTAGAACGGTACACAAGTCAAATTGTCCAGCTTGACGTGTAGCCGTGCGTATCGCAATATACAAGCTAACACACACATAAATAGTCTTAAAAAGTAAATAACATAACCTGATGCGAGTTGGTCTCAACTTATCACTGAAAGTAGGTTACGAGATATTGTCAAACAGGAACTCAATAGTTGCCTAAAACTGGTGACTAGCGAATTACATAATTTAAATAACCAAATGGCTAATCTATCTAATCAAGAATCAGTTGCTTTCTTTACAGCTGTTACGGGGATATGAAGAAGAAACTTGAGGCAAAGGATGTCATAATAGGACAATTGCAAACGGATAATGAGCGCCTCCTCACTGACGTTAACGATCTCACCTCTAGGCTAAATATTGTAGAACAGCATAATATGCGTGACAATAACCTTGAAATAAACGGTATACCAAAAGATAAGAACGAAAATTTGGCCAATACTTTCATACACTTCACAAAAACCATTGGTGGTTCAGTCGACGATGAAGCTATTCTGCGGATCACTAGAGTCACTAAAATGGACCAAAATAGACAAATCCCACGCTTGGTTATCGCCAAACTTCGTACTCCGCGACAGCGAAATACCATCATAGCTGCAGTTATTGGTTTCAACAAAAAAAAACGAAAAGAAAAACTGAATTCCAGTCATCTAGGTATCGCTGATAAATGCAGCCCTGTATACGTTTCTAAACATCTTAGCCCAACTAATAAGAAATTACACGCAGAGACAAGAAAGCTAGCGAAGCAGGTATCTTATAAATTTGTTTGGGTTAGTAATGGTCGGATTAACGTGCGTAAAGATGAACAATCTCAAGTCATTTCTATGCGGAGCATGAACTGTTTGCGTCGCATTAAGTAATATAAGCTGTTTTTTATTTAGTACAATTTGGTGTGTCCTTGTCGCAATGCTTGATATATATTATCAGAATGTGCGCGGAATGCGTACCAAAATACAAGACATTAATAATATTTTGTTAAATAACTTTGAACTGATTGCGTTTACTGAGACTTGGCTCAATGCAAACATATCTCATTATGAAATTAGAGATCAAAGATATGTTATTCATCGGCGTGATCGTGTTATAGCAAATCCAAAAAAGATGGTTGTGGTATTCTCCTTGCAGTATTAGATAACTTCAAATTGATGTGATAAATGGGAATCTACCTTCGAAGATTTGTGAGTCGTGGTAAGTAGATATTGGTTCTCAAATTGTGTCAAAAAGATCGCTATTAGTGTTATGTATCTGCCACCACCTATCAATTTGGATACCCTATCTGTATTTTTGGATAATGTAACTAGTATTACGAATTATGAAGATGATGTGATTATTCTAGGGGATTTCAATATGTTTCATTAACTGAATCCTAACCAATAACACCACTCAAATGACACCAACGAATTAATGATGTTCCTTGGGTTATACCCTCATTGATTTCTTTTCTCTTAACAACCTTCACCAATTTAATAATATTAAAAATTGTAACGGTAACCTACTTGAATTGGTTCTAAATAACAAGTCCAACATAAAAGTATCTCAGTCGAGTGAACTTATAAGTAAACTATATTCATATCATCCAAACCTTCTCATTACCATCCCCATTTTTAATTATGAAACTGTAAAGCCCAAACCCCGAGCTAGATATAATTTTTTTTAGAGCAGATTATGATAACATTCTATTAGAACTGAAGTCCGTAGACTGGAGTATTTCATTTGCCAATTATAATGATCCTAATGAAATATTTTCTATATTTTATAGTGTTCTGAATGTAGTAGTTGAAAAATATGTGCTTAAACATGTACGTAAAAAGCAACAATTTCCTCCCTGGTTATCTAGCGCATTAATAAAACTGTTACTTGAAAAAGAAAAATTAAGACAACGATATTACAAATGCAACAATCCTCGTGATCGTTTGAGCTATGAATTATTTCGTAGTCATTGTCATAAAATCTCACAGACCTGTTACAGAGAGTATAAATATAAAATTGAAGTTAATATTCAGAAAAATTCTAAAATGTTTTGGTACCATATAAAAAAATAAACGTAATGGTTCATCAACGCTACCTACGAGCATGCACTTCAATGATTTGATTGCTGACACAGGTGTGGTTATCGCAAGTTTATTTGCTAGTCATTTTTCGTTCATCTTTGACAAAACAGTGGTATCGGTGAGGTACAATTTCTAGAGGAGGAAGTATTGAAGTCATTGAATTACCTTGATGTATCTAAGGGCTCTGGACCAGATGGAATTCCACCAATATTTATTAAAATGTGCAGCAAGACCCTCGCCTCTTCTCTATGTAGCATTTATAACAAATCTCTTAAATACGGATAATTTCCTGATGTTTAGAAACGGGCTAGGATTGTTCCAATCCTTAAAAAAGATGATCCTTCTGACGTCAAAAATTAGCATCCAATCTCTATGCTTTCTTGTTTCGTGAAGATCTTCGAGTCCCTTTTATGTCCTATCATTATACATCATCTGGATCCTGATGTCTGTTAATCAACATGGCTTTAAGGCTGGTCGCAGTGTACAATCTAATCTGGCGGAATTTGTATATGATGTATCACGCGCTCTGGAAAAAGGACATGAGGTTGATGCAATCTCACCGACTTCAGTAGTGCATTCGACAAAGTCAATCACTCTCTGCTACTGTCTAGATTGGAATCAGCTAAGGTACATGGATCGCTTCTGAGGTGGTTTGAATCTTACTTGGCTCGAAGGTCGTTGGTTGTTGCTGTGTGTGGATATGAATCCCTCCCTTACCATGCCACCTCAGGAGTACCACAAGGATTGCATCTTGGCCCGTGTTTATTCTCACTCTTCATCAATACCATTTCAGCTCAAATCCTGAATAGCAAATAATTACTTTTTGCTGATGATCTCAAATTGTATAAGACTATGTCATCTAGCGAAAACGTTTCTCTTTTACAAAATGACTTAAATAGCATTTAAAACTGGTGCGATAACAACTGCATGTCCCTCAATGTTAGGAAATGTTGTCATATAAAATTCACAAGGAAGAAGCAACCTCAGATGTCTTACTACTAAATAAATGGTGTATCACTTTCGAAAGTAAATGAAGTACGTGATCTCGGTGTTGTAATAGATGAGCGGTTAAATTTCAAAAAGCATTTTGTGGAAGTGGTGAAAAAGTCAGCTCAAATGTTAGGGTTTATTAAACGTAACACAAAAGACTTCCAATTCGTTTGGATCAAGATAATATTATACAACGCCCTAGTACGTAGCCAGCTGGAATATGGTACTATTGCATGGAACCCATATTATTCCATCCATTCCCGATGAGTTGAAAATATTCAACGATCGTTCACACGTCACATTGCTTATTTGTCTCAAAATATATCTCCAAGAACTTCATACCAGCATCGGCTTAGTTTTTATGAAATGGACTCCCTTCATGATAGAAGACTGATGCATGGTTTAATTTTCTTACACAAAGTATTACATGGTAAAATAGATGGTAATTATTTGACTTCTAAGATAACCATTAATGTTTGTTACTGATTTTTTTAAACACATATTTTGCAATTCATTCGTGTAACAACATAATTTATAAAAACTTTGTTTAAAATGTGTTATCTAAAATGTGAACGTTGTGCTAACTCATAAGTGGCACGTATATCAGAGCATTAGATTTAAGATTATAACTGTAAATGTTTTATATAATTATATGCAGTGAGTTTACATAATAAATAAATAGATTATAAATACTTCGATTAAAAATCACTCACTATAGAATATCAATATTGATTGGAACAAATTTGCCTTTCGTAGTAAGAGCAAATAATTTTCACTGTAATACACGAAAATCGTAATTTAATGTGTCTTGGTACAATTTTGTTGACGAGTTGACGATGTACCGAAACTAAAATTAATTAAGTTTACGTAAAATGAAAATCTGAGAATCAGTTATGCTGAATTCTGAAAAGTCATTCACTAAATTGCTTTAATTTATATAAACTGGTAGGCATATCTGGTAGGTATAGAAAAAAGGCATAAATATAGGATACAATGGTTATAAATAAGCTAAATGTTTTCCAATTCTGGACCCTGGAGACACCAAGGCGAAGGTCTTGGATGAGAAGGTGATGATGATTGTAAGAAAAGATGTATTTATATTCTTAAAAAGGTAATCACGTGATACTTGATAGTTGACTTCATACTTGATGGCACGGGCTGTTGCCGCAACTTCACGTCTGGCGTGTATTTTGCGTGCGGGTGTCTTGTCACTCGAGCCATCCCAACTCTTCGAGGTAAACCAGCTGCCTCTTGATGTGGCCCAATGCTTCCCTCAGGGTGCTGTGTCTGGTCAGGCACTGCTGCCTGTATTGTGAGACCTCAGGGCAGTCAAGGAGCAGGTGGGCTGCCGTCTCGTTTGCTGCCACGCAGGCTCTGCACAGCGCAGGAAGACAAAAAAAGCCTGTATCCGTCTTAAACCCATCTGAGAAGATCGTGAGCTCGTTGTGGTTAACCACTCCTCCATGTAGATATTCGTACAGTTGGCTTTTATACTTCTTGTCAAATACGAGGTGTTTTGTTATTCGGTCGCCGATGGCTTGTGTTATAGGAACTTCTTTGAAGAGTGTATCTAAGTTGCTAGTGTGCGGTGTATTGGTGTCTTTTCAGAGCTTCAGAGCTCTTAGCCGAACCGCCGACATCGTAGCTTCCTGTTGTATGAACAGGTGCAATGGAGGCAGGTCCAGCAACATTTCTAGTGCCGCTGTATGTGTGGTTTTCATGCAGCCCGTGGCCGCTAGGCATGCAAGTCTTTGAAGCCTTTGAAGCTTGTTGGCGGCCGTTGTTAGATTGATCCGAGGCCACCACACTACTGCGCCGTAGCTTACCATCGGACGTATTATTGTCTTATAGAGCCATAAGCCAATTTTAGGGATAAGACCCAGCGTTTGCCTATCATCTTTTTGCACTGCCAGAAGACGACGCTGGCTTTATTGAGCTTATTTTCCATGTGGTTTTTCCATGAAAATTTGCTGTCGAGAATGACTTCCAGGTACTTGACCTCGGTAGACAGCTTCAGCTCTGTATTAAATAGCCTGGGCAGTTGGTAGGGACCCAGAGCGCATTTGTGTGTGAACATTACTAGTTCGATCTTGGTCGGGCTTACAGATAATTCGTACTCTTTACACCACCTCTCTGCTATGCGTAGGGCTTGTTGGGTAAGGTCGTACACAGTATTAGCTACCTTACCTGAAGTGAGAATGGTCAGATCATCTGTATATCCTATTGTGTAGAAGTATCTCACGTTGAGTTTGTCTATGAGTTCCAATGATGTTACAAAAGTAAAAAGAAGTACTTTTTATTGTTTCTACGGGATATATACCACGTACCTTTGTTTTTGTTTTGAGTAACCGATATTTCGGCACTGTTGCAAGCGCCATGTTTACGGACGTACTGAAATATTGCGGGTGGATGAATGTTATAAACAAGTGAACCGGTCTACCCGCTTTCTTACTCGTTTATTGCGTGCACAACCACTACCACCGTTTTCACTCTCGCACTGTACTCGATGGCGACACACTGTACTCACTACCTCGGCTCGTGATTTAAGTTTTTGCGGTTTACGGGTTTTACATAGACATACCACTGGATGCCAGGTGTTCGACAGTTGAAACCCATCTTCTCTATTGACATTTTTGTACTTTTTAATTTGAAATTAAAAAGTACAAAAATTTCACGATAGTGATAGATAGTGACCACGAAAGTTTAAAAAGAAGTAGATATGTTATAGGCGTATCAAAAGCAGGTCGCTAAACATAAGCCAGTTGGCAAGTTTGACATAAGTGTGTGTGACGTCGCGAGCCAGCGTCAAAATGAAACTGACACATCTTGTCAACTGAAAATAAAATTAAATATGGAGTTATCGATGTGTGCATAAGTGTACCAATTCTACGGTTT
Organism: Euclidia mi; assembly: GCA_944739405.2. Lineage (NCBI taxonomy): Eukaryota > Metazoa > Arthropoda > Insecta > Lepidoptera > Erebidae > Euclidia > Euclidia mi. Next base: position 38,584,208 of record OX123189.2, read on the forward strand.
GATTACTACGTAGGTAACGTATCTACCTCTTTCTATATATTTCTATATAATTAATTTTAGTTTCGGTACATCGTCAACTCGTCAACAAAATTGTACCTAGACACATTAAATTACGATTTTCGTGTATTACAGTGAAAATTATTTGCTCTTACTACGAAAGGCAAATTTGTTCCAATCAATATTGATATTCTATAGTGAGTGATTTTTAATCGAAGTATTTATAATCTATTTATTTATTATGTAAACTCACTGCAAATAATTATATAAAACATTTACAGTTATAATCTTAAATCTAATGCTCTGATATACATGCCACTTATGAGTTAGCACAACGTTCACATTTTAGATAACACATTTTAAACAAAGTTTTTATAAATTATGTTGTTACACGAATGAATTGCAAAATATGTGTTTAAAAAAATCAGCAATAAACATTAATGGTTATCTTAGAAGTCAAATAATTACCATCTATTTTACCATGTAATACTTTGTGTAAGAAAATTAAACCATGCATCAGTCGTCTATCATGAAGGGAGTCCATTTCATAAAAACTAAGCCGATGCTGGTATGAAGTGCTTGGAGATATATTTTGAGACAAATAAGCAATGTGACGTGTGAACGATCGTTGAATATTTTCAACTTGTCGGGAATGGATGGAATAATATGGGTTCCATGCAATAGTACCATATTCCAGCTGGCTACGTACTAGGACTTTGTATAATATCATCTTGATCCGAACGAATTGGAAGTCTTTTGTATTACGTTTAATAAACCCTAACATTTGAGCTGACTTTTTCACCACTTCCACAAAATGCTTTTTGAAATTTAACCGCTCATCTATTACAACACCGAGATCACGTACTTCATTTACTTTCGAAAGTGATACACCATTTATTTAGTAGTAAGACATCTGAGGTTGCTTCTTCCTTGTGAATTTTATATGACAACATTTCCTAACATTGAGGGACATGCAGTTGTTATCGCACCAGTTTTGAATGCTATTTAAGTCATTTTGTAAAAGAGAAACGTTTTCGCTAGATGACATAGTCTTATACAATTTGAGATCATCAGCAAAAAGTAATTATTTGCTATTCAGGATTTGAGCTGAAATGGTATTGATGAAGAGTGAGAATAAACACGGGCCAAGATGAGATCCTTGTGGTACTCCTGAGGTGGCATGGTAAGGGAGGGATTCATATCCACACACAGCAACAACCAACGACCTTCGAGCCAAGTAAGATTCAAACCACTTCAGAAGCGATCCATGTACCTTAGCTGATTCCAATCTAGACAGTAGCAGAGAGTGATTGACTTTGTCGAATGCACTACTGAAGTCGGTGAGATTGCATCAACCTCATGTCCTTTTTCCAGAGCGCGTGATACATCATATACAAATTCCGCTAGATTAGATTGTACACTGCGACCAGCCTTAAAGCCATGTTGATGAACAGACATTATTGGATCCAGATGATGTGTAATGATAGGACATAAAAGGGACTCGAAGATCTTCACGAAACAAGAAAGCATAGAGATTGGATGCTAATTTTTGACGTCAGAAGGATCATCTTTTTTAAGGATTGGAACAATCCTAGCCCGTTTCCAAACATCAGGAAATTATCCGTATTTAAGAGATTTGTTATAAATGCTACATAGAGGAGAGGCGAGGGTCTTGCTGCACATTTTAATTAATATTGGTGGAATTCCATCTGGTCCAGAGCCCCTAGATACATCAAGGTTTTTCAATGACTTCAATTCTTCCTCCTCTAGAAATTGTACCTCACCGATACCACTGTTTTGTCAAAGATGAACGAAAAATGACTAGCAAATAAACTTGCGATAACCACACCTGTGTCAGCAATCAAATCATTGAAGTGCATGCTCGTAGGTAGCGTTGATGAACCATTACGTTTATTTTTTTATATGGTACCAAAACATTTTAGAATTTTTCTGAATATTAACTTCAATTTTATATTTATACTCTCTGTAACAGGTCTGTGAGATTTTATGACAATGACTACGAAATAATTCATAGCTCAAACGATCACGAGGATTGTTGCTTTTGTAATATCGTTGTCTTAATTTTTCTCTTTCAAGTAACAGTTTTATTAATGCGCTAGATAACCAGGAAGGAAATTGTTGCTTTTTACGTACATGTTTAAGCACATATTTTTCAACTACTACATTCAGAACACTATAAAATATAGAAAATATTTCATTAGGATCATTACAATTGGCAAATGAAATACTCCAGTCTACGGACTTCAGTTCTAATAGAATGTTATCATAATCTGCTCTAAAAAAAATTATATCTAGCTCGGGGTTTGGGCTTTACAGTTTCATAATTAAAAATGGGGATGGTAATGAGAAGGTTTGGATGATATGAATATAGTTAACTTATAAGTTCACTCGACTGAGATACTTTTATGTTGGACTTGTTATTTAGAACCAATTCAAGTAGGTTACCGTTACAATTTTTAATATTATTAAATTGGTGAAGGTTGTTAAGAGAAAAGAAATCAATGAGGGTATAATTATATAAAACATTTACAGTTATAATCTTAAATCTAATGCTCTGATATACATGCCACTTATGAGTTAGCACAACGTTCACATTTTAGATAACACATGTCTCCCCGCTAACCCGCGCGCGACTACAAGTAGCTACGTATCGCTCACATAAAAAAAATCCGAGCAGCGTCTATAGTCAGTTTTACTCATTAAACTATATATCATTGTGTAGCCTAGTGCACTACCTATCCAGTGATCAAGTCGGTTTTTCAATTCCATCAGCAAGTGAAGAAGCATTTGGTTTTTAATCATTAACGACCATTAAAGTTTGATTCAAATCGAGCATCGCCGCGCCGTTGCGTCGAGGTTCAAACGAATCAGCCGGCCGGGGTCATTGACCGAGACATCCCCGCCACACGTCGCCACTGAGGGACTCACGTTCGGCTTACGCTCGGCTGTGCTCGAAAATCATCGGTTTCGCGACGCGCGCGCTACTATTTACTGTTGATAGCGTTTCTCAAACTTTGACAACATACAAAATGTTCACTTGCAAACGTTGTGAAAATGAAGCTCGGGATGGAGTCACTTGCTCCATGTGCGAGAGCCAGTTTGACTTTCCCTGCTCAGGCATCACAGAAGCAGGATGGAGAAAACTCGGCGACCGGAAATCGACATGGAAATGTAGTACCTGCAAGGCCATGGCAGCAGCTAGTCCCCGCACCAATACTACCAAAGCACCAACTACGGAGTCCAACATGATCATTGCAGAATTGAAGAGACTATCCGCGCAAATGGACTCGATACCCACATTGATAGACATCGTCAACGCCATTAAACAGGAGCTCGCTGAACTGAAAAGCATAAGATCCGAATTCGCAGACATGAAATCCTCGGTCGAGTTCGTACACACCTCGATAGATGCCTTAACAAACAAAGTTTTTACTATAGAGGAGGAGTTGCAAACCATGAAGAAGACCAAGGAAGAATTATCGGGACTTAGAGAACGTATCGATAAATTGGAGACCATAAGTCGCGAAAGTGAGCAAAGGTCACGCATGAACAATATCGAAATCAAGGGAGTACCACAATCCAACTCTGAAAACCTATTCAATATAGTGACAAAAATTGGAGATATAATTGGATACCAGATTCGGGCGGAACATATCAATTACATAGCAAGGGTGCCAATGCGCAGTGACAAAAGTCATAAGAACATCATATGCTCGGTGATGAACAGTTACGTCAAAAGTAACTTCGTCGCCGCCGCAAAAAAGCACAAGGCTCTGAAGGCTGCCGAGCTTGGATTACCAGGCGAGAGCAAGATATATATAAACGACCACTTAACCTTAGACAACAAAATCCTACTAAATAAGACCAAAATACGAGCCAAGAAGCGTGGATACGAATAAGTATGGATGAAGGGATGTAGAATATTTCTGCGAAAAAATCATACTTCGCCAATGCACCAGATAAAAACGGACCAAGACCTGAACAAGTTTTTTTCGTAAAGTATTCGATTCTGCATACTGGCATATCATTAAGTATAATCAACCTAAAAAGATTGAGAAACGCAGGTACCCATTTTTTATGTTCATCTCAAACTCGCCGGCCTTTTGTTTGCCTATCTCCGTGTAATAAATGCTCCGCACATCATTGCCATGGCAATTATGAACGCTATGATTGTAAACTTAAGGATGCAATTTGCTTGCCTATGCATACGCTTTTATCTATTATTAATTTAATTTTCTATGTTGAAAGTTCGCCTGGCGTAGTAAGTTATATGTTTGATACACATGTTCGTAGGGTTCTAATTTGCTTACTCTCTGCAATTAATATATACTTTACAGCTAATTTTTTATTGACACCTATTGTATGTATCTTGTATCTTTCTATTCAAACGCTAATACACCTGTTGTATTTGTTTTATGATGGCGCCTATTAGGATTTACTATCAGAACGTTCGGGGACTGCGAACCAAGACAGCAGTATTCTTTAGAAATGTTTGCATGTGCACTTTTGATGTAATTTGCTTAACAGAAACGTGGCTAAACGACGGTATTTTGGACTCGGAATTATTTGATGACAGGTATCTCGTATGGAGACGAGATCGGAACTATGCGAGTACCAGTCAGTCCATGGGCGGCGGGGTCCTGATTGCGGCCAGACGTGAGCTTGTGGCTAATGCTTGCAGTGACTGGAGCTCGCCGGCTGAGGACTTGTGGATTACCCTCACATTGCAACGCAGGCATCCTCGAGTTTCTTATAAAATGCATATCTGTGTTGTTTATGTCTATAATCAAAATCTAGGGAACTCGTTATCAGTCCAACTGAATCATTTTTCTAACAGTTTAGTGGATAAAGTTCTTATGAATCCGACAGACAAATTTGTAATCGTAGGTGACTTTAACCAACCTAATATCACTTGGCTCAGACAATGACAGCACGCTTAACCCGGGTAACCTACTAGGTGCGACACAGACAAATTTTATCGACAACCTAAGCATCTGTAATCTACAGCAGTATAATTGCCATATGAACTGCAATAACAGAATATTAGATTTGGTGCTCTCTAACAACGAAGTGTCTGTCTCTCTTCCCGGAGATTTACTGACACCTGAGGATCCCCACCACAAAGCCTTGAGCATCACAGCAGACTTTGTCCAGCTTCATACTTTACCTGTTCGCCCGTATGTAAAATATTTATATGCACAGGCCGACTACGAAGCGATTAACAGAGAGCTAGCGCTAGTGCCATGGCAACATGAACTTCTACGTAGGACGTTCGATGAGGCCGTGACGTATTTCTATGAGCAGGTAAACAAAATACGTAATACATATGTACCCTCCAAAAAAGTCACTTCCCATCAGAAATACCCTCCCTGGTACAAAAGCCCATTAATTAAAATAATTAAAGAAAAGTCAAAATTTCACTCTAAATTCAAAAAGTATCATAACGTTTCGGATTACCATTCATTTGTAATACTGCGGCAGCGGTCGAAAGAATTAGAGAGCAAATTATTTCATGATTATATCACTAGAATAGAATTTAACATAAGTAAGAACCCAAAATCTTTTTGGAATTACGTCAAGTCTAGAAGGTCGTCTAGTCTGTATCCCTCAACGCTTCGGTTTGGGCAGCGTTCATCCAGTAATGATGACGACATTTGTAACATGTTTGGTGATTACTTCCACTCAAACTTCCTTGACAACATCTCGGATCCTGCTGTCTCCTCACCTAGCGCGCAAAACTTTTCATCGGTAATGCAATCCAATTCACACATATGTAACATCGAAATTTGCGAAAGGGAAGTTCATAAATTGCTCGCAAATGTCGACCTAAACAAATCAGCAGGTCCAGACAATATACCACCAGCTTTTATTAGGAACTGCGCTGAAAGCCTAACTAGTCCTATCGTGATCCTATTTAAACGGTGTTTCATTGACGGTTTAGTGCCTAGTATTTGGAAGTGCTCCTACATCACACCTATACACAAAAAGGGACCAAAGGACTGTGTAGAAAACTACAGACCCATTTCTAAGTTATGTGTGTTCGCTAAAATCTTAGAAAAAATAGTACACAGGCAAGTCTACTCTGCGCTTAAGCTTGATTTTAGCGATCACCAGCATGGATTCTTGATGGGGCGATCAACTACAACAAACTTGGTACTATGCAGTGATTTCATATCAGAAGCCATGGCGCAACGTGCACAAGTAGATGTTTTGTATACAGATTACAGCAAATGTTTCGATCGCATACATCATACGTCATCATAGACGACCGGTTGGCGCAGCGGGAGTGTAAGCGACTGCTACGCCGAAGGTCGCGGGTTCGATTCCCGCACAAGTCAAACATTTGTGTGCATGAACATGGATGTTTGTCTTGGTCTGGGTGTTTCTATGTATAATATGTATGTATTTACAAAAAAAAAGTATATAAGTATGTTTATCCATTATCTAGTACCCATGGTACAAGCTCTGCTTAGTTTGGGACTAGATGGTGTTGTGTGAATGTAGTAGAATATTATTATTATTAAACGACGCTGTTGCGCAAACTGTACAGTGCGGGAATAAGGGGAAACCTGTTCAGATGGTTTACGTCGTATGTGGAGAACAGATGTCAGACTGTCGTGTTGAGTGGATACAAATCAAGGTCATTTCTCGTTCCTTCCGGTGTTCCTCAGGGTTCAATAATTGGTCCTCTTTTATTCAACATATTTATAAATGACATCGGCTCATGTTTCAATCATTCAAAAATAATCCTATACGCCGATGACATGAAGATCATGAAACAAATCAGAGGTGTCGAGGACGCAACTCTTTTGCAAGAGGACCTGGAACATTTTGAGACATACTGTCACCTTAATAAATTAGACTTAAACGTCTCCAAGTGCTACGTATGCTCTTTTAGTCGCAAACCTAATCCTGTCGAATATAAATACACCCTAAAAAAATCTGTAGTAACTAGAGTAAGCCATGTAAAAGATCTAGGGGTTACATTCGACTCTAAACTTTTATTCGATGTTCACATTGATACAATAGTCAAAAAGGCTACGAAAGCGCTAGGATTTATTTGCCGAATCTCATCCGATTTTAAAAGCCTCAAGACTATAAAAATTCTATACCGTTCCTTGGTTCGTAGTCATCTCGAGTACGCATCGCAAGTATGGAACCCTCATTACGACATGTACGTTAATCGGCTTGAGAACGTTCAGAAAAAAATTACAAGATACATACAATACCGTTCAAACTGTTATCTGTCTGGTTACGTCAGTCGCTGCAGAAAATTTCATTTGTTACCCCTTTATGAGCGGCGTAAAATTGCAGACCTATCATTTTTATTTAATATCATAAATGGTTATATTGATGTCGCAGAGTTTGTAAGTAAAATTGGTCTGCGCGTACCATCTGCTTTTCTACGTAGATCGTATCTTTTACACGTCCCTGCGGTGAGTACAAACTACAGGCAGAACTCGTACTTAGTTAGGACGTGCCGAACATTCAACGTGATGTGCCAGGATGTAGATATCGACCTCTTCACCACGAGCGTACAAAAAATTAAAACAATTTGTTGTCAGAAGTTTTTCGGTAGTACCCGCGATTAATTGTAAGTAAACTTGTTATTTGTAGGCATACTTACTCAATTACCCACTTTTGTTTTTCTCTCTTCTGCTTGCTTTTTATTTTTTACTTGTTGTATTTGTATGTGGGTTAGCTTCTTAAAGAATGTTATTTGTTCGATACCAGCGAAAACTTGTAATTGGCCTTAATGTATGTTATGAGTTTGTTTACCATTATTGTTTAGCTGTAAGTTTTCTTTTAAATAATAAAATAAAATAAAAAAATAAAATAACCTAAGGAACATCATTAATTCGTAGGTGTCATTTGAGTGGTGTTATTGGTTAAGATCCAGTTAATGAAAAATATTGAAATCCCCTAGAATAATCACATCATCTTCATAATTCGTAATACTAGTTACATTATCCAAAAATACAGATAGGGTATCCAAATTGATAGGTGGTGGCAGATACATAACACTAATAGCGATCTTTTTGACACAATTTTGAGAACCAATATCTACTTACCACGACTCACAAATCTTCGAAGGTAGATTCCCATTTATCACATCGATTTAAAGTTATCTAATACTGCAAGGAGAATACCACAACCATCTTTTTTGGATTTGCTATAACACGATCACGCCGATGAATAACATATCTTGGATCTATAATTTCATAATGAGATATGTTTGCATTGAGCCAAGTCTCAGTAAACGCAATCAGTTCAAAGTTATTTAACAAAATATTATTAATGTCTTGTATTTTGGTACGCATTCCGCGCACATTCTGATAATATATATCAAGCATTGCGACAAGGACACACCAAATTGTACTAAATAAAAAACAGCTTATATTACTTAATGCGACGCAAACAGTTCATATTCCGCATAGAAATGACTTGAGATTGTTCATCTTTACGCACGTTAATCCGACCATTTCTAACCCAAACAAATTTATAAGATACCTGCTTCGCTAGCTTTCTTGTCTCTGCGTGTAATTTCTTATTAGTTGGGCTAAGATGTTCAGAAACGTATACAGGGCTGCATTTATCAGCGATACCTAGATGACTGGAATTCAGTTTTTCTTTTCGTTTTTTTTTTTTTGTTGAAACCAATAACTGCAGCTATGATGGTATTTCGCTGTCGCGGAGTACAAAGTTTGGCGATAACCAAGCGTGGGATTTGTCTATTTTGGTCCATTTTAGTGACTCTAGTGATCCGCAGAATATCTTCATCGTCGACTGAACCACCAATGGTTTTTGTGAGGTGTATGAAAGTATTGGCCAAATTTTCGTTCTTATCTTTTGGTATACCGTTTATTTCAAGGTTACTGTCACGCATATTATGCTGTTCTACAATATTTAGCCTAGAGGTGAGATCTTTAACGTCAGTGAGGAGGCGCTCATTATCCGTTTGCAATTGTCCTATTATGACATCCTTTGCCTCAAGTTTCTTCTTCATATCCCCGTAACAGTTGTAAAGAAAGCAACTGATTCTTGATTAGATAGATTAGCCATTTGGTTATTTAAATTATGTAATTCGCTAGTCACCAGTTTTAAGCAACTATTGAGTTCCTGTTTGACAATATCTCGTAACCTACTTTCAGTGATAAGTTGAGACCAACTCGCATCAGGTTATGTTATTTACTTTTTAAGACTATTTATGTGTGTGTTAGCTTGTATATTGCGATACGCACGGCTACACGTCAAGCTGGACAATTTGACTTGTGTACCGTTCTAATGGGTTAGAAAATAAGTATAACGTAGGTAACGTAGTAGAATGAGGGCGTTCTTCGTTTCTCAGGTCTTCCTCCATCGTACATTTCAGGAAAATAAGACTCGATATACACTCAATAGGTTTTACTCAAACTAATTAGTTCACTTCACAAACTAAATATGCACACATAGCTCGGATGAAAATGGATTACTTTTGGAAACGCGGCGAAGTCGGACGTAGGTAGGCTACACTTGTTTCCTCCGCTGTGTCTGTAGCCAAAAGTGCCCGTTGACAGCTGTACGTTCGCTTATAAAACATTTAATGACATTGACAGCTGTCAACTGCCGACCTCAGTGTTGCCAACCACCGTATCCGAATACGCCCAAATCTATTAAAATTTGATGTTCCATTCTCCAATCTCCGACACGGCCATCTTGACATGTCACACGTCCCTGTGTGATGCTCCTTCTTCTTCGTCCTCGGTCCCTCACTACTGAAGATCGCGACCACATATGTGTCTCCAGCAGGAGCGGTCGTACGCCGTATGTAAGGCTCGTTGCATGCTGCCGCCCACCGCCTTCTTGATCGTGGCAGACCATCTTGTAGGTGCCCTGGGTGATGCTCCTGCAAAAGGGAAAACGTTCTGCAATATCTCAAGGTCTTAGCTCGGCCCTTCCTGATCATCGTTTAGTTAAAGAATAGGGCTCGTTACGTTATAAACCACGACACTAAGAGTTAACATCAAGTTTAATTCAACTGCATTAAACTATCACATCACAATATTATGAAAGCAACTCTCTCATTAGTGAACAGTATCAGAGAATTATATCACAAACTTTAATCAGCGTAAAGTGTCACGGTTCACGGGCCCCTTCTCACTATCAGAAGGTAGAACCTAGGTATTTGTATTTACGCACCCGCTCCGAACGTGTACCATCTACAGATATATCAGGCGTAGCTGTTTCATGTTTAGATATTACCATGAACTTCGTCTTGGAGGCATTCATACTGAGACCGGCTCTCAGGCTGTACTAATGAGTATGAGCAGAGTTACAACAATTTGCTGTAACTCTGCTTCTGTAGATGCTATTAGGACTGTGTCGTTGGCATATCTAAGGTTGTTAATAAGTCGTCCGTTAACCCTGACTCCACAGTCTAGTCCTTCCATTGCTTCAGCGATAATTGCTTCTGAGTATAAGTTGAAGAGAGTAGGTGAAAGTACACAACCCTGCCTGACTCCCTGCAACGGTCATGTAATACTCGATCAAACGCTTTCTCGTAATCAATGAAACAAAGAAAAACATCTTGTTGCATATCTTTGCATTTATGGACTAACACTTGCCTCTGCAAGTGTTCCAAAAGCAAACAAGGCCTCGCTCATTCCTACCCCAGCTCGGAATCCAAATTGGCTGTCCTCTTGTTGGTCATCACATGTGACTCGAATACGAGCGTGAAATATGTTGAGAAACAGTTTTAAAACTTGACTCATAAGGCTGATAGTTCTAAATTTTTCACAACGCTTTGCATTCTTTCGACTTTATCCAATCTTTAGGTATTTTACCGGATTCATATATGTCGTTGAAGAGACCAGTAAGAGCTTCCAGGTCTTCAAGGAGTTTAAGAATTTCAACGTGGACATTGTCAGGACCCGCCGCCTTTGCCGATTTTGCGAAGTGTAGTGCCTTCCGAACTTCATCTTTTAGTATCAGTGGGCCATCTTGAAATTTAGACACTTCTCTTACGTTTCTTGAGTTATCTAAAAACATTGACTGTATGTAATCCTTCTCAATTGGACTTTTTCTTCGCTAAGTCCAATATAGGTTGCATCCACCAGCTGATGCATTAAAGTTCTACGTCCCAACATATGTTTGATCTCCTTGTGCAGATTGCGTCATGCTTTGCATGGAGTTCCTACATACATGTACATTTATCTCTGTACCATTTGTCACGAGCATACCAAATTTATCTACGTACCTTTGTGTTCAAGATGTCATATTTGTCGTTATCTATGTTCTTGCACAGCTTTCGCTCTTTCAGCAGACGACAAATGTTATCGGACATCCAAACTTGCTTTGGCACCATTTTTTCTGGTTTCAAGTGGTTCTCACTCAGTTTGACCACTGTAGATTTTAGTTCGTTCCATCAATCCTCTATGGATTCATAAACCACCTGTTCAGAGATTACTGCCCACTCCTTTATGCCGTTCGAAACTTTACCTCTTATGTCTGGCTGTTTAAATTTACGCACGTCAAGTAAGTACATACTTAAATATTTTTTCTTCAAGTGTTTCAGAACACAACGCAACTCTGCAACAACCGGATTATGATCAGAGCTACCCCCATATCTGCCCCAGGACATGTTTTGACGCTTTTTATAACATTTTTGAAACGGCTGTTGATCATATCCCGTAACTTGATTACGCACTTTATGTTGAGTAGTATTTCGAGGCGAAGTCCAAGTATACCGTCTTCTCGGTGGTAATTGGGTTCGCTACGATTTGGATCAACATAGCATGATTTGATTTAAATGCGCAACAGACATTGCTTTTTATAACCTTGGTATTTATGATCACCCCTACAACGTTACAAGTTCGAATTTTCTTCAGATCCGGAGTAATATAGTTCATGGACATTGTCTAGACGATGTTTTCCACTTCCTTTCCACCTTACATCACTTAGTCCCAGTATGTCTATCTTTAATTACTGCATCTCCTCAATAACATTATAGATTTTATCGGAACGCATTAGGCTACGCACATTCCAGGTTATTCTCTTATCTCTTTATCCATTCTTAGATTATACTTAAATCTACGCCCGGGAATTCTTCGCACCCCAGTCCTATTGAACGGACGCCGGGCACTCGGAGCCGCGGCATTTTGAGACTTTTCCATAATTATATGTGTCGCTGACGACTAAGACTTTTGGAGGATATTTAGTCCTCAAAGTCACTATTGCCTCTTCCAATCAGTTGTCCAACTGGGATGGGTATGGTTATTCCGCCATTGCTCGGTCACCAGAGCCTCGTCCGTTGTCTAGCTGGGGTCATCGTGGCAGCCCGAAGACTAACGCTGCCAGATTTTCTGAAGGAACTACTAGCACGTGCAGGTGAGGTTGACTTTTGGGGCCGGTTATATGTTGTTGCCGTTATCCCCCTTACCCCTCTATACTCCCCTCAATAGAATTACATTCTATGCAATGGGCAATTTGACAAGCATACACTTAACGATCACAAAGGGCATCCAGAAGTAGAAGAATAAATTGCGACTAATAAAATTTTGTCCTTGGTGGGAACGAAACCCGGTTCTACCCACAGTACTGACCGCTTAAACCACCATGATGCGAACCTCTTCGACTCACAAATTTGGTTTTGTTTTTTATTATTTTCCTTTTCTTGAAAATGTGGTTGAATATAATACCATCTGTTAGACATCACAAACTCACACACGCTAGTTATGATGTGGAACAAAAAGGCTGAAAGACGATACTTTTTAGGAGGATAAAAAACAAAGCTTAAACAAACCCTAAGCTTAACTATTCCGAAGATTATTTATAATATACAAACCGCTTCCAATATCCTCAGGAATTGATATTGTTGTGTGTACGGATATAAATAGGAAGGAATATTCTGTCTAAACTTTATTGATGTACATACATAAGGCAGTTTCTTGCTCTTGGTTGAGCTGTAACTTGCGTTTGTCCCACATGTATATTAAAAATTGAGCAGAACTTACACATGGGTACGAGAGAATTGCTAAACATAAATATTTACTTTCCCTTCAAATAAGTAGCTGATATTGTACATAGAAAATCTGTGGACTATGCAGCTTGAATTACTAAATATCTTGTGACCATTTCTCCTAATATAATAATCCAATGCAATTAGGGCAGCTGCGAGCAGTGGAATTGACGTAAGAAGGTAGTCGTTTTCGAAGAAATTTGGACAAACTACTTAGTACTAAACAAACTTTGCAGTCTGAACTAGTAAACTGATTGATCTTGGCTTCATCGTTCCTAAGACTTTTCAGTCTAAGATCTATGGCAGTTACCAACTAGTTTACACAAGGCATTTTGATCAGAATCAAACCAATAATTTATAACTTTAACTTGGTCAGACAAAAAGCCAGTTTATTTGAAATCTATACATATACCTACATAGAGTTTTATTGTTTCTCTAAAAGATATGGTAACATTCATCTAATTACTTTACAGATTATTTATATAGATAAAAAAGAAATATGTACAAAAAAGGGGGGAAAAATACAAAGTTCATATTTACAAGACAGGTTTAGGCGTCGTAGAATTCTTCCGCATAGCTGTCTATTGGTAACGTGCCACGGAAGCGACCACGCTCAGCAACACTTGTAGATGATAAAATAAGTTTTTCTCTCACCGTGTTGCAAAGCGGCCCGTCCCACTGCCTTTGGGAGAATGGGTTAATAGGCAAAGCAGAGCTTGGACAAGCCATTTTCCAGGCGTTCACGGCATTACATTTGCACATTTTTTATGTATATTATTAACATTGCACTTCCAAATTAACCAGTGTAGGTGCTAATATTTGCCTGGTTAAATCTTCCGTGCTGTGCACTGAGGACAGGAACGCCGGTAAACTAACAACGGAAATTTTGCGAACGCCGAGCCCATCCAGACGTACAGGAAGAGACGCTTGCAGCCAGGCTCGGTCGTTCATATCCACATTTAATATTTCCTTGAGTGTATTTTTAATAATTTGGTCAATTTTTTCTAAACATTTCATATTTTTCCAAAGTGGTGAAAATCTCAAGGTATGCGTAAATTTGGGAACGAAAAGGCAATATCGAATGACTGTAAAAGCTGAATGAATATTTATTTTTAGCAAGCGATCTGAAATTTCACTAAAATTTTGAATTTTTTCATCTACGAAAGATTCGTAGGCTTCTTCAAATATAGAGACCCAAGGAGGCGAAGAGAATTCTTGTCACAAACTTTAATGTGTGGTGCCAAACAATCAAATTTTGATAATACCAAAGATTTTTTTCATCGTCAATTTTATTTAGAAATAGCTCACACTTACTTGAATTTAGCTCCAAACCGATCGATTTAAATTTGTCTTTTAGAACTGCCAAATCTTGTAGTACTGTGTCAGCGTCTCCACCAAGGGTTCCGTCTTCCAAGAACCATAATATATTGAATTTTGAATTTAGCTGCCAAATAATTGGGTGAATTGCTAAGCTAAAAGAAACTTTAACTTGGTTGTTTGAATTATAAAAACCTGCAGATTGTTATTTTTAATAATGAATATCTATGAATACCTACTTTTAGAGAAATCCAGGTTACGTGAAATGATTCGATCAAAGCAACCTGGTAATGTTTTCACGGGGGGTACTGTATTCATTGTCATATACAGACACATCTCTGAAACTTAATCTGAAAGTCTAAAACGATTTTTTTTACAGATACGTAAGGTGCATGCTTTTGGCTGACGCAGTATTAAGTATTATGATTAAGGGCATGGTTAAGGGCTTTTATTTAATAATAATTATGAGTAGTAAGTAGGTTCTACTCATAGTTATAATTGTACAAACATAACACATGAAGAGATCAGTAAATGAACGATGTACCATATAGTACTTTTCAAAAGAAATACAGACAAGCATCTTCTGATCACAACTCTTCTTCTTCTTTCTCTTAGCGTTATCCCAGTTTCAATCTGGGGTCCGCTTACTAGTCTAACCGGGTTTGGCAGAATATTAGCTTTTTCACAGAGCGACTGCCTGTCTGACCTCCGCAACCCGAAGGGATAGCGATATTCCATGGTTTAGACTAGTGTCAGCTTATTTAGAAGGTACTGACACCCTGTAACGACTGTCAAAGATCTTCATGACAACCGAGACCGACGGCTTAACGTGCTCTCCGAGGCACGGGACAAGCGATAATTAACAATTCAATACGCACATAACTCTGAAAAGTCATTGGTGCGCGCCGTGGATTCGAACCCGATACCCTCTGCATGGCAGTCTGTTGGTATATCCACTCGGCTATCGCTGATTCTGATCACTACTAAAACATAAAATTATCTAAATTATAAGTAGTAATAATGTAAGTGTGCATATTTTTATTGTTCTGCATTTTTAACAGTTTAACAATTTCAAAGAAATTCGACCAACAGTATAACAGGGTAAGCTATGGCAAATATAGACAGAGACTAGACACAATATCAGCTGTAGTATGGATAGTCTAACGAAAACCTAAAAATAATAAGTCAAACATTTGTGTGCATGAACATGGATGTCTGTCTTGGTCTGGGTGTTTCTATGTATTATATGTATGTATTTACAAAAAAAAACTGTATATGAATGTTTATCCATTATCTAGTACCCATAGTACAAGGTCTGCTTAGTTTGGGACTAGATGTTGTTGTATGAATGTGGTAGAATATTATTATATTTATTATATTATACTTCTAAGAATTCGTGATCATGCCTTTTGCGCATAGCAAGCAAATTGTATGCATTGTGTTCAAAGAAGCCGTCGTGCTGATGCAAACATTTTTTTAATGTCCACAGTTAATAACCTTTAGTAAATATGTAGTTATTGTAGAGAGAAGTTTATATAAGTTCTCGTGCACCATCAAAGAGTCTGGCAAATTTTCTATATGATATTTTAAATCCAAATTAACCAGATATTAATTGAAATAGAAACCTATATTCTGTGTTTTACGAAAAAGTGTTCGCTACAATAAGATTTAGATCAAAGCATTTTGGTAATCCGGAACACATAAAAAAACTCCATTAAAACTTACTCCACAACATCCAGCAACAATGTGCTGAAATCCATTTACAAGAGTAATTTAGAGTGCAGCACGATGAATCCCGATCTCGTTTATGTGCCAAGTTAGATGACCCCTGTCATTCTCCACCGACAGTTACGTTTACCGCGTTGACGTAAAACTGTAAAGGTAAATTGTAAAAATTCACCATTAAAAACATTGTTTTGACCCCTCTGAGTTACAAAAATAGAGCTGAGTGGGAACTCTCATTTGTTTTCCGTATTGACTAACGTAAAGGATAAAAATGGAATTTGTCTAAACTGATTTAGCTTCGAACTAATTTCATTAGAGGTCAGTGGCAATACGGAGCGTCCACTGACATCAGCGTACGTTTGTATCAAAGCAAAGCGAGCAGAAAGAACAAAAGTGCAACTGTAAAAACGGGAGGGTGGAGTGAAACCAATACTGATGAGATTAACAGAATAGTTACTGCGGCTCTAGCCGGTCAGCTTCCACCACGATCAGATCACTAATTTGGTGAGAATTTCAAATGAGCTCACTTGTCTATTTATATACGTTTTGATTAGATGAAGAACTAGAGCCAGACTGGGACTAGACCAGGGTAGATAATTTTTGAAACGAACTAAAATTGTAGTAGGATGAAACCCATTGGAGCAGGAAGAGAATAAAACAAAAATTAAAGGAAAAATAAATTACGGGCCATTTCGGGTCGGGAAGTGGATGGAGTTGCAAATTTAAGGGTAAAAAAATAGATCTCGATTGCTGGCAAAACAACAAGTCCTACGGAATAAACGCAAATGGCAAAGATGTAGATAGTAAAAAGATCTACAATTTTTGTATTTACACTTTATTCACATAACGTCAAAATTTATGTGAAAATTCAAATAACCAAGTTTTTGTTTTTATTTATTTTTATCTTTTAAAATAGTTTTTTTTTCAGAAAATTTGGTAAATACTTATCTTTTTATGTTTCAAACACAATGTAAATGTTTTTATTTATAATATTTATTTTTACGTCTTATTTTAACTTAATATCGAAAAAAAAAACCCTAATTTTCAATCAAAAATTCTCACGCCAAAATATCAGCTTTTTTAAAAAGTTGGGCGGCGTTTTGTTCATTGTGTCGCACGGGTGATCGATTTTCACGGGATAGCCGGGATCGATCACTCGCCGAGCAATAAAAAGAGATGCTTAGGTTGTCTTACGGGAAATAAATAAAAATATCACCAGGACAGATTAAACTCGCGTTATATTCCAGATTCACAATTTTGATTAATAAAAGAACCGACACTAGGGGTTAACCGGCTAGATAGTTATCCAGGGCGTAGGTCGTAAGTTAACACTCCACAGGTCCACGGATGGATACTCAGCTTTCACGTGTCCCAGCCGAAGAAAAAGCAAGCCAACTACGTGTGTCGCCGGTATATATGTCGTCGGCAAGCGGGTTTGGGTCCCCACTCCAGTGCGTCATCGTAGTGGGGCTCGCAAGCGCGGAGGCACGACGTCACACACCCCCCCCGTTAGGCCGGGATTTTCCCTAAGGAAAATTCCCTAGCCCAACGGGCGTAGCAGCCCTGAAGATACTCCCTGGAATTAGAGAAAACAGGGGCATGAGTACCTTGAACAAGTGACAACCCTATACGCTAATTAGTATACCTAAATAATAATGACCCACGCTTGCATTCTTCACGCGTACAACGGCAGTCTGAACTTGAACATAAACATTTATCATTCATAATTCATCACACATACCTACAAGTAAATGCCAAGGCCAGTGTAATGGCCCAATAGCAAAGATAACAATCTATGGAGAAGCGCTTAGGGTAATTATTAGGTAATAATGGTTTGTAGATATAAGAACTTGATCTAGCCCTACGACTTAAAAATCTTGGGTTCGGCCTTTGCCACTAGATAAGTAAACTTTTTGAATATAGTTAGGTGTAACAACAAATTTTTCGTAACGATGAACAAAAGTAATATAAGCCTCAGACACGACCGGACCGCTCAATGTCAAAGGAAAGAATTTAATAAATATTTTGCTCTAATTAATACTACAACACGACCAGTAAACACCTTTTGAATGTAAACAATGGTGAATCATTAGTTAGGCATTTATTTATCGGCGCGTCGCTGAGTGAACGCGCGTGCATCATAACGACAACTAGGTAGGTACAATTCGACTATTCCGAGCTCGCGACGCACGGTTAATTACTCTGAATGTTTATAAAGTACCTATAATAACAATTGATTATGGAATTTATACAGAATTAAGAATAACAACAGAACTTCAGAACAAGGCACAGCGAAAAACAACACGCCAATCAATATGCATTTATAGAAAATACACATGCGAGAATCGAACACTAGACCGATCCTACAACGACTTTTTAACCATTGAGCCATAACTGATAGTTAGATAAACAACAGATTCTTTGTAACAATATTACATGTAATAAACTTTGTTACCATTTATAACTGAAACATTTATTCATTTTATGTTAGCCTGTTTACATAAATCATTAACACAACACAATACATTATCTTGTGGGCTTCGACTCGAAAACATAAGAACCATTGTTGGCCTTCACAAATGATTATGTAGGTAATTATAACTTAGTGTAGATATGCGTCTTACATTGTTGTGTTTATGCTTTTATTATTCTTTGTAATTAATCAACTTTAGATCTTTGATGTGCCATTCTCCTAAAGGTTTACCGGCCATGTCGTTAAGTTTGTATACTAGAGGTGACTTTTTTGAGGCAATCTTACATTTAATAAATTTAGGCGCCAATTTCTTGCTAAAGTATTTATCCTTGTCACTAAGTAGAAACGTTCTGCGCCAAACTATATCACCGACATTGAATTCTGCCGGTTTACGGCGAAGATTATAAGATGAACAATTTCGTTGGTGGGCCGACAACAGAGCTGAATGTACCTTCTCGAAAATAGAGGATAAGCAGCCTAAAGTTTCGGCATAGCCGTCCCGTGGTTCGAGCACCATATTGGAATTAAATTCCTTGTCAATATACTGAGAACCACATGTTATGACCTCCCTACCAAAAACAAGGAAATTAGGAGAATAACCAGTAACCTCACTAACTGCGCAGTTAAGGGCGAACTGAACCTTAGTGATTAAAGTGTCCCAGATTCGATGATCAGATTCTATGAAAGTTGAAATAGCTGTAATAATGGTTTTGTTGTAGCGTTCAACTGAGTTAACGTGGGGAGTATACAACGGTGTAAAATGCAAATTTGGAATTTTATATTTTGACAACATACTTTTAAAGGTTGCGCTAATAAATTGTTTACCGTTATCCAAAACAATAGTAGATGGAATTCCATGCACCAAAAATACATTTTCCTCGAGAATTTTTGTTATCACTTCTGCAGTTGCCCGTTTAATGGGGAAAAGCAAACAATATTTAGAGAAACAACAACTGACCACAAATATAAAAGTGTTTTGTTTTCTGCTGGGGGGCAATGGACCAATCAAATCAATACTAATCGTCTGAAAGGGCTTTTGACATGATTTGGGTTTTCCCATTAGACCTAAATTTGGGTGGTTTTGGTGTTTATGGGTGATACAAGGTTCACATGAACTGACGAACTTGACAACATCGGAGTACATACCAGGCCAAAAGTAATTAAGTGCAAGACGTTTGTATGTCTTAAAGATACCCAGATGTCCAGCAGTGGGCGAAGAATGATTCTCCCTTAGAATGTCAGTTCTTTGGTCAGACGGAATAACCTCTTTCCATTGAAATTCTCTAGTGAGAGGGTTTAATGTTTTTTTAAAACAATACAATTTATTGTTTATTACTTGATAGTTAACAAAGGAAGTCGGAGAACTTAAACAGCCTTTATAGATATTTAAATACCAAGGATCATTAGTAGAAACTGGTAAATTCTGATTAGGATTAATATCTATATTTATATCATTAGCAATAGCAGAAACGGGTAAAGAGCGAGACAGAAAATCAGGTAAAACGTTATCGGAACCCCGACGATGACGTATTTCGAAATTATAGGAAGATAAGCGAACTCCCCATCTGGCTAACCGGCCAGTAGGGTTATTCAAGGTCAAGAACCATTTCAAAGCAGCGTGATCAGTGTAAACAATAAACTTTTTACCATTTTCAACATAACAACGCCAGTGTTCTATAGCAGATAGAACAGCCAGGGCCTCTCGCTCAGTGGCACTGTAATTTTTTTCTTGCTTACTGAGTGATTTGCTATAGTACGCTATGACTCTTTCCTCACCATTTAACCTTTGACAGAGGATCGCGCCAAGACCAAAATCGCTAGCATCTGAGTGTATTTCAAACGGTTGCGAGTAGTCAGGACAAGCCAACACCGAGGAGGAAATCAAACAATTCTTTAGGTTATTAAACGCCTCATTAGCCTCTGTCGTCCAGCAGAATGGAGGTGCGTTTTTACTTTGAGATGTTAACTTATTTAAGGGTGCAGCAATAGAGCTAAAATTCGGTATAAAACGCCTGTACCACGAGGCTGCGCCTAAAAATCGACGTACTTCTTTTCTATTAGAAGGAGTGGGATAATTTTTCATTGAATTAACTTTATCCGGATCGGGATGCAATCCACTAGAGTCGACAACATAGCCTAAATATTTTAGTTTATCTCTAAAAAATTGACATTTTTCGAGATTAATTGTTAAATTAGCGCTTTTTAGTTTATCAAGAATGCGTAATAAAAGAGTAATATGCTCGCTGAAGCTGGACGTGATACAGATTATGTCATCGATAAAACAGAAAACCTTATTTTCAAATTCTGGGCCATAAAATAAAATATCAACTAATCGTTGTTGAGTAGCTGGTGCATTCGTAAGACCGAAAGGCATTCTTTTGAATTGAAATGTGCCACGCGTGGGAATATAAAAGGCTGTTTTGCAACGGTCCTCTTCTTTAATTAATGTTTGCCAAAAAGATTTAGACAGGTCTAAACTAGACAAGTATTTAGCATCTCTCAGATTATCTAAAATTTCCGAAATATAAGGCAAGCTATAAGCATCTTTTTTTGTAACGGAATTTAATTTTCGACTGTCCAAACAGAAACGCAGTTCACCATTCTTCTTTGGTGTCAAAATGACCGGATTTGACCACGGGCTCTCTGATCGTTCAACAACATCCTCTGAGAGCATGTCGTCAAGATGCTTTATTAATATTCTTTGTTTATCGGGAGACATGCGATAAAATCTTTGCCGAATAGGGGGACAATCACCTGTATCAATTGAATGAGAAATAATATTTGTGCAACCGAGACCCCGCTTCTCGTATGAAATATCGGTAAATTTAGAAATAATGTTGTCAGCGGTAGCTCTCTGGTCGACTGTAAGATGATCATAGGAAACAAGATGTGTAGGGGGAACTGCCTGCAACTCCATTACTTGAGCGTCGGACTTGTTCACAATCAAAACAGACTCCAATTTGTTAGGAAATAGGCCAAAGCTTCGCCAAAAATCCATGCCAAGGATAAGGGAATTTTGAATCCCAGGTACAACATGAACTTCTAAGTTAATCAATTTATCCTGAAACTCGAAGGGTAGAAACACCGATCCCAAGGACTCAAATCGTTCACCGCCTGCTGTTATTAACCTTAAAGGTTTCGATTTATCCAAAACATTGTCTTTCAAAAATAAGTTATGCAAATTATTACCTAAAATTGTAACGCAAGATCCAGAATCTAAAAGACCTGTGGTAGGTATTCCGTTTAATTTTAGAGTAACGTAAGGTAAATATTCTACTTTAGAATTACGGATTGAGGAAATATGATAGCTATTAAAGAATTTTTTTAAAAAGTCTAACCAATTATTCCACTCTGTTTTATTACAATTAGTTGTATAATTTGATTTTCCACAATCCTTATTAACTAGTTTTTTGAAACTGTAGGGGTCGACTTAGATTTACAATTGGGGCAGTCTGACACCTTGAAACCCTTTGTGCCGCACTTAAAACAGATTAGGTAGTGTGGCTGACGGCAATTACGTAATGAGTGCGAATTGCATCTACAACGCACGCAAAAAGTTTTATTTATATTAGAAGTACTCGATACGGCGCTGACTTGTGGCACAGACTTGTATCTCGATGTATCGGCGACAGAGTTATATTTATTGAAGTTATTATGATTGTAAACATTTTTGTTTGAAGAAAAATTAGAAAACGGATAATTATACGCTAGATCGGGTGCTACAGTATTCTTTGAAACTTTAGGGGGTTCGGAAAATTGCTTACTGCGACTTTGGTAATTTTCGAAAAGACGACAAACTTCGACCAGACTATCAACGTCAACAACCTTTGCAGTGAGCAGACAATTAGTGTAACAAGGTCTAATATTATTTAGTAAAATTTCTAGCTTCTCCGAATCAGCGATAGGAGAACTAAGTCGCGAAAACAGACCGTGCATTTTTGCCACGTAAATAGTTATTGATTCGTTCTCGCCTTGTGAGCGCTGACGAATCTCCGTCATAAGACGGTAATCGTAGTTATGCGGACTAAAATCTCGTTTTAAAAGTTCGCAAAGTTCTAACCAAGTCTTTACGTTATTTTTAACAGAACGATACCAAACTAATGCGTCACCCGAAAATATTTCAAAAGCGAAAGACAACATCTTGTCATGTGGAATAGATCTACAGGACATAAATTCATCAATTTTTTCAATAAAAGATCTTACACATGATTTACCGTTAAATTTGAATTTACCTAATTCCGAGAAAAGCTTACGGTCGTAATTATAGGAAGTGTTTCCCTCTGCCACTGAGCAATCCGACCGCGAACTACGACGCGTGATTAATTGTAATTTCGCATATAAGTCATTAAATTTATTCCACACAGACTCAATTTTTTTAATATCAAGACTGCCGGTATCCACCCTATTCAGTCGATGAAAACAATGGTGAAGCACGGTTTCGACCTTCTGTTGAAGCTCGGAGGTATAGTTTGCTTCCAACATAGATAAGTGTCTATTTGATCTTAATAACGACTTTTCCACTTCAGCCACATCCTCCTCTGGTGGGAAGGGTGAAGATAATATATCCTCCGAGGGAATTTTAACTGAAAGTTTAGCGATTTGTTTGCGGGGATCGTCAGGCTTTGAAACGCCGCGTATTGTGGTCTCATATTCTAATTCCGCTTTAGTTAATAATGAGAAATTTATAATGTAAGCCATTATTACAAAACAATAATAGAAAATCTAAGTATTTACGCCGGTACTAGAAAAAAAATTAAATATCGCCAGAAAATCGAATACCGTGCTAAAAAAGCTGAAATACACTAAATTATACAATGGTGTGATGATTGGTAAAGGATTAAGAAAAATTACTTAAAGGTCACTCAAAGGTTGAATCACAATATTTTTTCGCGAACACGAGGCACGTAGTTCAACGGCAAAGCGGTTAGAACCGGTTGGCGACTGGGCACGCTGCCCGCAGTGAAACGTGATTTTAGACCGACGTTAATTAAATCACCGTTATGTTATTTACACAGTTAAATTGCTTATGGCCAACCAAAATAGATAGAAACTGTACCTGTACGCAATTCACCACACCAGAATATATGCACACACAGGAGAAAAATATACAAGAGAAAAAGAAATTATTTCACTCACCTGTAAAGTGCTAACTTACGTTTTAAAAATATATTTAAAAATTCTATTGGGCGCCAATGTCGCACGGGTGATCGATTTTCACGGGATAGCCGGGATCGATCACTCGCCGAGCAATAAAAAGAGATGCTTAGGTTGTCTTACGGGAAATAAATAAAAATATCACCAGGACAGATTAAACTCGCGTTATATTCCAGATTCACAATTTTGATTAATAAAAGAACCGACACTAGGGGTTAACCGGCTAGATAGTTATCCAGGGCGTAGGTCGTAAGTTAACACTCCACAGGTCCACGGATGGATACTCAGCTTTCACGTGTCCCAGCCGAAGAAAAAGCAAGCCAAATCTCTACTTTTTAATGGTGTAAATAAAATATCCATTACTAAGGTAAACGTTCTCAGAAAATACAAAGAAACGAAACAACCTCAAGACCGAATTTTCCCCACTTCTCATTAAATAACTATTGATGGGCTAAAAATTGTATGTTCAATGACAAAAAATTATCCCAACATTTATTGCAAAATGAATCGCAATACAAATATACATATTTTATACAAACAAAGACTTTACTGTTACTAAGAGAAATATTGGCAAATTGCTAATATAACTAATCAGACTATTCACAAAATATAGCTGCGAAGCTTACAGGACGATATTTCTTTTGCGAAGTCCTTTACGATAGCACAACAAAACGTTACAGCTAAAACATCCTACAGAACAAAAACAAATGTAAAATCCTCACATATCTGTTACTTTAGTTGTTCTTTGTACTTGTTTTATTTTTAGTAGAGAGACTTGCAGTAAAGAGTATTTCGGTAGCCTTACACAGTTCATACTTTGAAAAAACTTTATGCAACTTTGACTGTGAAACAAAGTGAAAAACGATAATAATACTCACGGCCGGTTTCTGAATTGAGAATTTCGCGTTGAGAAAGAATTTAAACAATAATTATCTCATACTTAATCAATTTTCTATTACACAAAAAATAGTTGACCACATTTTAGTTTTTGTGCTTGAAAAATCTCAAATTTGACGCAACATGATCAACTCATTTTTTTTTGTGTCGCGTTGGAAAATCCTCATGGAGTCCCTGCGCCCTGGAGGGGAAGGGCGAAGGGGACTGTCAGACTCTTACTGTTTAAAAACCAACCCGTGTTCCTCATGTACCCGTGCGCCAGAGGGTCGCGTATCTCCGAAGCATTCCTCGCTACCCCCCGACGGGGATTGGCCCGCTACATGGTCGGGCGGGCCCCGAACAAAACCCCCCTTGGCGGTGGATGAAGGAATTGGGCTCCGCCGCCAAAACACCCAGCGGCCGCAGAGGATATGGAGGACGGCAACGCAACACCGCATCTTCTCTTCCTCTGCGGCCCCACCGCGACGCAACGATGGTGCGCCCCCATTTGGTCGCGAGAGATAGGGCGCACGGCAACGCAACACCGACACGCCTCTCCTCCCGCGACCGCGTCTGACTGCGAGGGACAGAAGAACCCCTCGCACCCGCACAACTGGACGCATCCTGCGCAGGCCTCCGAGAAGCCCATGCGGGCCGTCCACTCCTGGGATATATATATATATAATTATATATATACACACACACACACACACACACACACATATATATATATATATATATATATATATATATATATATATATATATATATATATATATATATATAATACTCAAAATGTTGACAAATATTTTTTTGTGAAACAGAAAATTCATTAAGTATGAGATAATTAGTGTTTAAATTATATACTCAGATTTAACTCTATGAATTTCTCTTTTAAAGATTCATTTAGAATTAAATTAAATAACTATAAAAATTATAATTTAACGGTCAAAATTCTTAACCAAATGGTTAACCACTTAATTTGTCAGCAACGTTAAAAAGTAATTAATAAAATGTAATATTATTATTTTCACTTTTACCTTTTTGACCAAAGTATGATTTTAAAAAATGACAAATATTATAAATGATTAAATGAACAAACAGACAGTTGATGAGTACATTTCGGCTTCTAAATTATCAGAAGAACAAAGATCTCGTGATAATTATTTTTCGTAAGAAATTCGTAGAATAATTCCAGTCAAGTGATATTCTGAGAAACTCGTCTCACTGTTCAAATAATAAAGATATGAAATGATAAAGTTCGTATTCCACCTTAATAAAGGCCTATCGAATGAATAAGTAAGTGAAAACTGGCTCAACTACTTTGACGTCATAATATTTATATCTTTGTAGAAGTTAAACGAATTTCGTAAGAACTTGCTAAAATAATAACTTTGTAACTAATTACTTACCAACTTTCCAAGTATAAATAATTTCTAGTAAGTATTAGTTGTAATATTAAACTTATTAGACGTCGGCTGCATCGCCGGCCTCGCGAATTATACACCTATACCATCCACAGGAGTCACACTATCTACTGGTGTAAACTGTACAAAAAACCGTTAAGTAGTTTTGAGATTATCGCGTTCTTACAGACACATTTTTTACTTAAACGTTCGTCCATATTACCTGACATTACATAAAGCTACGTACAACTTTCAGATTCACGTTAGTCCCAGTGTCCTGAGCTATACAACTCAGAAAACTAATAACCTAAGTTTAGTACTCATAAGAATACCAGATAACATGTGGCTCTCAGTAGATATAACTTGATATAACTATCAAACGGCTATATCGCTTTAATAACTCATTTCGACGTTACGTCTTGACTTATAGTCGCCATATAAGTGTTGTAGTTAAGCTAACATGATAGATAAAAGGAAATTAACAGACCGAATAACTTATTTTTGAAATCAAAAAGTGTGCTGTTCACGCCACAATCTAGATGTTATTCACGATTGCAATAGTTTCTTATTGTGGTCACATGTGTTGAATCTGTTGAAAGCAATGAACAACGAAAAGAAAGAACTTATTACGGTTTTCATTGTGAAAATTTTATTAAATAGTCATAAACTATAATGCTACAAGGTATTTTACTGCCTTCGAGATTAAACTCTATTTATAAACCTTTAAGCCCAAGTTTTGTGTTTTTATTATAATGCGTGTTTGCTTTAGTTGACTGCAATGGCGCAGTTGTTTAAGCTGTTAATCATCAAGCCTTACTTTGTTGACTGAATGTTTGTAAGGCACCACCAATACCAGAGCATACCTCAGCGATATTTAAGCAAATATATGTAGCTTCGGTTCCATCAACTAGTGTGGAAATTCTCACTCTCATCATCAGCCTTTAACATTCCACTGCTGGACTAGGCCTCTCTTTTGAAAGGAGGAATTGGCCTACTATACCACGCTGGCCAAACGGGTTGGTATAGGCTTTGTATCAAGTTTTCCTTCTCTTACAGTGCTGTTCTCTGCATAATATGCTCCCTCCGTCGGCTCTTACGACACCCATGGGATGATATGGGGTGGTGACATGCCGTATTCTTAATCCGTCACCATACGGACAATTCTCACTCAAAGGGGTAAAATAGTCATTGGGGACCCCTTTGGGTGGGTATTTATATAAGAACACACATGCCTAATTTCAGATTCCTGCGCCCAGTACTCCCGGCTGTGCGTTGTTTGTCAGTCAGTCATTAAGTACGAGTATAACATAAGAATTCTAAATATACAAATTAGTAAAAAATATCTACTTATAGCCGATAACTGTTATTGGTCTGGATCTTTTTCTTTCACGCATAAATATCTACCTAACTCATGGAGGAGAAAAGAGTGTCTTATGTGTCAAAGATAGCAAGACTTTGCACCATTTTTCACCATTTTAAATGGCCTTACGTTAGCAAGACCTTGCACCATTTATTTATTACAAATATATTATTCAAAGAGATAGACAATGTAAATTGTTCAAAGAGATAGAAAATAAACAATATATTATTTTCTCAGAAATATAATTTTCTTTTGTTTGACGAAGTACTCCGAGAGATTGTTCTGCGTCTCGTATTATTGCTTGGCAGCTTATCAATCAATCAATCAATCTTTATTGCGTTCCATAATGTAATGTACATACAGGTGGTAGGCTTAATAACTAAATTAACAATTATGGACCCTGTTGGGCACAGCAATTTTTGGAAGAGAGGATGAGCGCTATTTTTATATAATGTCAATAATGTGTTTTGGTAGGTATACGTATTATAATATAGCTTATTTATCTTAGCCAGAAAACCTAATTAGTTGACTAGAAGAAGGAATTAAAATTATTTACATAGCTTGTAGGAGTACGCGCAATAATAAGGTACCGTGATCTCTGTAAGTGATGAGTTTGCTACCTGTCACTTCTAACATGACAATGTTATGAATTGCACTTCATTATGACTTTACAAAATATGAAAGATATTAACATAGCGCTCTATGCTCTCTCTCACTGTGTTCACTCTTGAAACCTTTTTACTTTCTCTTGCAAATACTACCTTTGCTTGATTCTCTTATTGGAGTAAATACAGGGCGGCAGGGTCGCGGCAAAGTATGCTAGCTACTATTTGCGTCACTTTCTCGCTACGGGAGTCTACGGATACCACAGTTGTTTTAGGGACTATCCCGCGAATACTTAGAGTCTCACGCACCTCTTCTACTAGCCCAACTCGAGTCGTAGAGTAGAGGGGAGGACCTGCCATAGGTTTTCAATCTCCTCATCCTATCCCTTTTCCCAACCCCAAGGGGCGGCAACGCACTTGTGACTCCTGTAGTGTTGCTTGTTTGTGTCCATGGGCGGCGGTAATTGCTTACCATCAGGCAATCCATCTGCTCGTTTGCCGCCTATTACCATAAAAAAAATAAAAACATAAAGCTAATACTTCACCACTTATGTCATAAAAAAGTGTTTGTCAATACGAGTACTATTTTCTGGTACAGACGACGCCTCTTCGAAATGATGGACGTTGTAAATCTTAGAGACGTGTGTAAAGAATTTATGTCAGGTCACGCTGTATCCTAGGACGACGATTACGATTTTACAACCACCATTGGGTACACTGCAATGGTGACTGAAAAATTTAAGACACCTGTATTTGAACACGCTAATATTTTTACACTCTACAATTAAACATCTAGCACTTTTATATTTTTAAGCACCTGATGCCTGATGATTTAATAAGTACTTTTTAGAGTAGTATACCTATAGTGAGGACTGAGTACATAGTAAGATTATGATAAAATACTTATTAGGTAAACAAAAGCTGACAATTAATATGAGATTTCAGTTTGTAAATAATTATCATTTACCTTGCAGCCAGGAGACTGCTTCATCTAACCAGATTTTACTGTGTATTCATTTTTCTACTTAGCGGTGCCACCTTAAGGGTCAGTGTGAGGATGCTCGAGGGCTCTGACTCTCATAACTATTGTTAAAGATCCTCATGCCAATGAAGACCGGTGACTTAGACTGCACTCCAAGCTTTGAAGAATCAGTGATGACTAGAAGACTCTTAGCCTGGAACATCTGCCATTCATCATCATCATCTCTGCATTGCAGTTTGTTGGTCTCACAACTGCACTGTCGCTACTCGTTATACTTATAAATTACCCGTCAAAGCTTTACTGATAAAACATGAACGTTTTATACCTATTTTACAAGCTAAAACAATATAGTATGAAGTACAAAGAACGCTTCGTAAGCATATTATAATTGAAAATTTAATTGTTTTAAACAAAGGTCTCAGATCGAGCGTTGGATCTTCACCCACTTTGTTACAGATTTGAACCCACGTCTAATCAAGCAGGCTTAAGTGAAGGGATTTACAAAAATACCGGTAAATGCTAATTTTTAATAATTATTTACGTTGCTCTTTTCAGAAACTCGTGGATATCTCTAATAAGCTTGTGTTGTTTGATTCACAAAATTTAATATTTTCATAGAGTACCTGTAGTGATACACGTTTTCATGTAGCTAAGAGTACAATGTATGGAATAAAGCGATCGAATACGTAGTCACGCTTTCAATGAAACGAAAGACAATTACACTAAGAATCAAACTTAGCGATTCTCACAAGGACATACAAATGAAACATGTATTAAAAGCCGCTAGCTCGAATGTGAAACCTATTCAATTACATTACACTTAGAAATGTTCAGTTTCCACGGGAAATTAATATTACACTAGTTATACGTACCTACCTACTTATCTTTAGAACGATAGCAAATTTGTAGACGCAAGCTCCCGCAACCGACCTCTTCCTGAGGGTTCAACTTTATGGCCTCTCTTCGCGGAATGCGAACAATTTATCAGCTTTTATGACGAATATATTCTATTCAATTATGCCACTTGAACTGTTCCACTGAATGATTAAGGAAGGATGGGCTTAAGATATGATACTACCCAAATTATTTATTTTATAGTCCAACATTCGCTTTATGTTTTTTATTACAATCAAATGGTTTGCGGAGCATGGGGAATTTACGAAAAGAAGGGCGATCGCACTGAATAATGGCGATAGTTCTGTCGGTTGTGAAATAACATGTGTATTAATGTTTACTGTAACGTGTTAATAAAAAGCTGTATGCCACGAAGTGAACAAGCCAGGCTTTATTATATTACACAAGTCTTTCCTAGAATATTCAAAACTAAAAACCAATAGCAGACATCAAGCGAAATCAAAATTAAATTAATTACGTTTATAAGTATGCAGTTCTATATGTGTATGCAGTTTTTTTAGTCGCCAAAGAAATACTAAAAAGACAAATAGGAACATTTTGTTGCTCTATATTATGTCACGTTACAGACCTGTTTACACAAACCATATATAAAGTTTATAAGCGAGGAAAAATTTCAGGCAGCTAACAAGTTACCCACTACCACCAAGGAACTGCCAAAGCATGTAATAACTTCACTGAATGCGGTTTGCGGTTCATAATTAACCAGAAACGTGGGCTCTGAGTGCCTCCAATTCAATTACACCTCCTTTAACTCCAGTTAGACGTAGAATAGAAGTTTTTATAAGTTGACGTACCCTTGTTTATTGTCCCCGGCAAAATAATTATACCGCTACTGTTCAGATTAATATATGTAACTCAATTAAGTACGTACACCGATACTTCATATGAAATGAATTTTGTGAAACCGCTGATGAAACACGGACGCGTAATGCTTCGCTCCCTGTATGCTAAGGATAAACATTCAGATGTCAGATTTATGTCGTCATCGGAATAAATGCCAGATTATGGCATCGGCGTATATGGTGCCACCATTGATATTTAGCGTACACTGTACCGTCAGCAAGAATAAATCTGTATTTGCCTGAACGCTGTCTATGTAATATTATAGTATTTTCGCTGTATCATGATATGCATGATAGTTCATGACTGACAATTATAGTGATGTAACCTACGGAAATTTAATCGATTATTTATAAATATCGAATTAATTGGCAAACGACATGGAATCGTACGTAGTTACCGATTTTACATCTTCGAAATAAAATTCATTTTAAAAGTGTTTTGGCAAACATATTCACAAATAAAACGCAGTAATTTTAAAATATTTTTTTTATTATTAGTCACTGTCACTCGAACTAAAACCTCATATCTGAATCTTCTCCAACAGAGATAATTATTTGCTGATCTCAAATTCGGTCGAGGTGGACATGTTTATCCCAGTCTGTAAATATTGTCGGATTGGGTTTCGAAACGAGTCGCCTGAACTTGAGGGTATTGGTGGTGTAGGGTGCTTAAGGGAGTTAGTCTAAAAGTAATTTTGGCTGCCGGAGTTGAGTCTAAATATTTTTAAACAATTTCCAACAATTCTTCATTCAAATATGCAAAACGGAACGTAATTTTAGGTTTTATGTGAAAGTAACTAAATAGATGTGTTCGGTTCTCTTTTGACCCTTAACCACAGTCAACCTCACTTTATTAAACTAGTGGAATCAATAAAAGCGATATTTAGGTTTTATGTGAAAAAATGTGATACGAAACGCAACCGCCATCTTGTGTTAATGATATTGACAGGTAACGTCAAATTTGTGCGTCATTGCCCTCATTGCTTTCGAGTACTTCGAGTTCTGTAATAAGTAACTAAATAGGTTATAGTAGGTTCTCTTTTGACCCTTAATCCGATAATAGGAGCCCTGCGAAGCAACTTCCACATAAGTTGGCAGTGCCATACACACCGATGTTTGGAGATTTTTTTTTCAGAGGAAACCAAGTATCTCCGGCAAGTGAAAATGGTGAGGGGGGTTGCGAGACCTACCCCCCTCCCCTCCCAATCACTCACAACCCCTAAAAACGGAGACGTATTTCGAAACCTTTACCATATTGTCGATTGTGTTATTTCTACGACTGATTAATTGTATCAATGTAGGGATTTCGTATTGCCACCACATCGGAACTATCTATGTCAGTTATTGAAGCTTTACGCTCACGTTTCTTCGGAGTGGACAGCTTCTTGTCTTCAAAACTAGTTACTCCAAATTTTTCATTGGATATTCGAGAAACTGAAGCCTTGCCGATGTCCAGAGCAGTGCTGCCGCAACTCTGTAATCAACACTGTTTATCGGTATTACCGGGTCCCCGTTTGCACGCTCTCGTTCAAAGAAAGTCCTCAAACGAAGCACTAACTCACGGCTTTGAGAGTTTAAAACTATCTTTTTTGTTATTTTTGGCATTGTACCTACCGAATAAAACACAACAAAAAAATAACACGCCAAACAGGCAGAATCACAAACCGCATACAATGCGCTCGTACTGACTTATTCGATCACAATATGGCCGCTCCTATTCATCGATTTTATGCCGATTCAATAGTGTCAATCTCTACTGACAGAGGGTTCGTTTCATGCATCTGACATTTTGAGGATTATATTTTATTATATTTAAATAATTTATTTACAGTTAATAATAATTATAAAAATAGAGAGAGACATACTAGTATCAATTTACTTTGTAATTTATAGATATATTTTTTTAATAATTGTTTTCTTTTGCCAATTTATTTAGTAAAGCCAAAATATAAGTTGAAAGTAGTATGCGTGATACGTAAAATGAGAACCTTCATGCATATCATCATACGGCGTAAACACGATAGAATTGCACGAAAAGCACTTATCAATAATTTAAACACTTCAAATAATTTAAAACTTGCTTTTACCTAGATTTATTACAGGTGACTATTATTATGTGCCAAATTGTTTATTTTTATAGCTGCATTGGTATTTAACGTTCAAACATCATATGTGTTCATCAATTACCTAACGTATAAGGCCGAGCGCATACATACAACTGTTACATCGACTAAACTGTTTCGTCGAGTTGTGTACTTTTCATGATTTCTACTCAACCAAACACTTTAGTTGATGGAAGTGCGCATACAATCGATTTTTTATCTCCTTAAATCGACCAGTCTTTATTCAGCAACGCTCGAGTCAAGGTGTTTACAAAGAGACGTGGCGCCGCTTGAAATCCTTATACGAGATTGGTAGTCGTGGTCAGTCGCGGATCGACTGTTTAGTCGATGGTCTGCGCACATCAATACAATACAATACAAATTAGCGCTTGATCGATAGTTGTCCAACTTTTAAATCAAAAGCAAATCGATAAGCATTTTTGACTTTTTTGTCGAGCAACTATCGAGTTGAAAGTATGTGCGCTTCAATATATTCTTTTAGACATATGATACACAACAAAATAGTTGTTCAATTAAAAATTGTATGTATGCGCTAGCCCTAAGAAATTTAAAATAACTTGGAAGCGTGTGATTATTCTTGTCTCCTTCTAACATAGAAATAAATAAGCGACATAAGCGGATAGTTTACTACGACAGGTGATAAAGCATAAAGGCTGCCACGCCGAGTAAAATATCTGCTGTACCTGGTAAGACATGAATAATTGAATATCTAGCTGAAGAGGAAACCCATGATTTGGGTCTCCCATTTAGCGATATATTCATAACCATCTAAAAACTTGAAACATCCATAATAGTCACATAGACCTTAAGCATTTATCACACCATATATACCATTACTTATGACGCCCAAACATCACTTAATCTATTCATCAACCAAACTTCGTAAATCACTTAGCGCGAATCTATTTCTTAAACTTCCTTTGCAATCCTATTTGCCAAGTAAGGCTGTCTAGACTGGGCAATAAAAATAAAAATGTCTAATAAGTGTCCCCGGTGACAATATTTTTGCTCACCAATAATACCCTTTGAAATATTATATGTTCAAAAATATTTTACCAAAACAAATTTTGTTCCCATAGTTATGTACTTTTATTGTCATCATATTCGACGCTTAATATGGTTCGAATTGCTGTTTATAGCTAAAGCTTAAAGCCTTTTATTCATTAGGCAACATTTGTTGATAAACACTGTTTATAAACAGTTTATAAGCAGTGTTTCATCATCTCTGCATACAGGTTATAAACAGTTCATAAACAAATATGACGAAACATTGTTTCTGAAACATGTTGCCGTGTTCCCCAATCAAACGGAGAACAAGCCGAAAAATTTTGTTTATAAGCAAAAGTCAACATGTGACGTGTGTTGCGCGAGCTTATTAACAAGGAAGTAGTGTGGTCCAACAACCAAGTTTCGATGCTCATAGAGCTTTATCAACAGCATCATGTACTTTGGGACCCTTCAAATAGAGATTATAAAGATAAATATAAAAACAATGATGCTTAGGCCGCTATTGCTGCAGAATTGAATATGTCGCAAAAAGAAGTGGAAACGAAGATGCCTACTCTACGCTCACAATGTTTCCGTGAAAAGAAAATACTTAAGTCATCAAAAAGATTTGTACTTGTCTGTTGATTGACTTGTACTGTTGACTTGACACTGGTCCAATCAGTCTCAATAACATTTCAAAATCAGATGTTGTAAATCTGATGAAATTCTGAAAAGACCCATCAAATTCACGAAGGTCATGAAGTACGTAATTTCTATTTAAGAGATAATCCCGACTCCACCACCTTTTTTTTTTCTTGTAGCACTCTTATGAATTATTATGTAAGCAGCACTGAGCATCACTACCTCCTCGGGCGACATCCTAACAACAACTGACAAGTGTGGACGGCCATGTTTCAGAAACAGTGTTTACGGTAAACTTGGCGATAAATACGTCCTAAACAGTTTACCAACAAATGTTGCCTAATGAATACAAGGCTTAACCAAGTCGAAATTGACTAGTATTTTGGTTACTTGGCTACGAAAAGATTTTAAGGCGTATCTGCCAAAGACATTTTCAGGGCAGTGCCAAAATTTCAGCATTCATACTGGATCGATGATGTTGAGCCGGATAATATTAGAAAAATAACTATTTTATGGTAAGTGAGGATGTAGTAAATTAGTGATAGAGGCAGATAACTGATCTAGAGAAGTGATAATATTAATAATTTTCCATCCGCCATCTTGAATCACGAAATAGATGTTGTATTTGGATTCCCCATTCCTTAAAATATCGGAGACGATATCCATATCGACTTTAAAAAAATCCCGTCCGCCATCTTTGATCACGAAATAGATGGTGTTTTTGAATTCCCCACTCCTTAAAATATCGGAGACGATACCCACATCGACTTAAAAAAGATCCCGTCCGCCATCTTTGATTTCCCATCCGCCATCTTTCATCACGAAATAGACGTTGTATTTCCCCACCCCTTAAAATATCTAAGGCGATACCCATATTGATTTTTAAAATTTTCTACTCCGCCATCATTGATTTCCACTAAATAAATTTCATATTATTAATCAGCGACCCGAAAATCTCGAAAGCGATACCCATATAGATTGTATCCTAATCGATTAGCCTTTTTTTGCCTATGACCCAACCCTCCCCCTTCTTGTTTGACCATTTTATTATTTTTGTCTGGCCCCTAAAACTTGTGGCGTAATTTTATATAGCCTTTCGGAATAATTGGGCTATCATAGGCAATAACAATTTTTAAAATCTGGCTAGTTCCTGAGATTAGCCGACATTGTCTTCTAGCCTTTTTAGCCTTTTTCCCGGCCCCAAAGGGTCGAAGCGTTATGCTATATAGCCTATAGCCTTCCGGAATAACTGGGCAATCGTATACAAAAAGATTTTTTCAGATCCAACCGGTAGTTCCTGAGATTAGCGCGTTCAAACAAACAAACAAACAAACTCTTCCGCTTTATTATATTAGTATAGATTTGACTAGCTTCGGCACTTGCCTCCGCCCGCTAGTAGCTAGTATCCCTACTAATATTATAAATTCGAAAGTGTGTATGTATGTATGTTCCGTTTTCACGCTAAAACGGCTGAACCGATTTTGTTGAAATGTAGAGATATATTGGACCATGGAGAGGGACATAGGCTACCATAAGTTGCAAAAATTTAACTGGGAGGGATTGTAGGGAAGGTAGAAGTTTATACGGCACAAATTTACCTCTTGGAAGTAAGAACGCATGCGCTAAAACTTGAGTGCTACGCATGTGCTATCGCATATCTGTCAGTAGTGTCACGTCATACATAATGTCATATTGTGCACGTTGATTACATTGTTCGCATATATAAACTAATAATTAATAATTATATAATACGCTTATACGGCTGAAACGATTTTCCCTACTAATACTAAAAATACGCAAATGTTTATAGAGATATATTGAACATGTATTAGAACATGGCTTTGACATTTGACTGTATACAAGGTGGTGTTATTATGTACCTTTCGGTAGATAACGGTAGATAATGTCATGGATACTGACCGAGTTACTTTGTACCCTATAGAGTTTCTGAAGTCTTTAGAATAATCAGGAGTGTCTTCACACAACTTGAGACTGAAAGTAGATTTGTGTTACCCCGAATTTAACGCGCGCGAAGCGGCAGGCAAAAGCTAGTGTTATATAAATCAGAAAATTCATCTATTGCATAATATGTTAACATACTGTGGCAGAATATATATATAGACGGGAATTAACGTGAACATGCAAATTAGGTATTTACATACCCTATTTTGCTTGACGTTTCGAGACGGTTGCACGTCCCGTGGTCGCAAGCTGACTGGTGTGGCGATGTCACGTCTCCGAGTGCGAGGTAGAAGATTCTATCTCTACCCCCGGGTCGTTGATATTCGAAGTACCGGCGCAAAACACACTAACTGTGTTGTTAGCCGAATCACAGTATTCCACACCGATGATAATTTGAAGCCCTCTTCCCGATTGAAATTTTTATGTTTTCTGATTTCAATCGCTTCACGCACAACTCTTGGGTAAAAGTGGCGTTCCGTGGAGAGGACTTGGGGACGATGAAATTTTCCAGTGATTGGTGCCCGATTGAAGTAAATGTTCCGCAATCGCCGATTTGTTCGTTTGACGGTTCTTTACAGCTGCGATGTGCTCCTTTATACGTTCAGCGATAGTCCGCTTCGTTTGCCCTATGTAAGAGCTTCCGCAGCTGCAGTTGATTTTATAGACACCTGGGGTTTGTAGCGGCAGAACATCCCTTGGTGTGCCCACCATGTTGTATACTTTGGCCCCTGGTGTCAATACTGTCGGAATGGAGTAGTTTTTTAACTTGTCTCCTATTTTATCCGTAACACCTCTAATGTCGCGCTTGATAGGCCGCGTCATTCGTCGTTGTACCTGGTATCCGTTCTTCCTAAGTACCTCCTGAACATGGTCTAGCTCTAGCCTCAAATGCTCAGGGTCACAGAGGTCATGTGCTCTGTTTTTTAGTGACGTCACAACGGATTGCAGGTGTCGAGGGTGGTGGTGCGACGTGGCGTGCAGGTATCTATCTGTGTGCGTAGGCTTCCGGTATACGCAGTGTGTTAAGGATCCATCAGGTCTCACAGTCACTTTGACATCCTACGCACTTCAGGCTATGTGCCCTGCCTACTGCCACTTCATCTTAACTACTCAGAGAGCTAGGTCGGTGGCTAAAACATGTTTTTGTCGCGATCACCTGACCTGGTCTAAAGTTACCGTCTCTAGTTGGAAAAACACCATACCTCGTTCCATGCAAAACGGATAATTGTCTACGTCTTTATGAGAATATAGGAGCGACGCCACATTAAAGAAGTAACTACCTATATCAATAATTTTCAGCAGGAGTGCTGATACAACGTAATCGGAGCTATCCCATTTTCATAATTTACAAGGGATATTGGCAATCACCCATATCCCGCATAACACAAATAGGTAATATCGGTAGAGAAGATAGATGAATAATAAATTCTCTTCGTACATTATGACGACCGGTTGACGCCACGGGAATGTAAGCGACTGCTACGCCGAAGGTCGCGTGTTCGATTCCCGCTCAAGTCAAACATTTGTGTGCATGAACATGCATGTTTGTCTTGGTCTGGGTGTTTCTATGTATAATATGTATGTATTTACAAAAAGAAGTATATATGTATGTTTATCCATTATCTAGTACACATAGTACAAGCTTCAGCTTAGTTTGGGACTAGATGGTGTTGTGTGAATGTGGCAGAATATTATTATTATGCCGTTTATTACATATTCTTCTCACAGTCACATACATATTATAATATAGTTTATTTATCTTAGTCAGAAAACCTAATTAGTTGACTAGAAGAAGGAATTAAAATTATTTACATAGCTTGTAGGAGTACGCGCAGTAATAAGGTACCGTGATCTCTGTAAGTGATGAGTTTGCTATCTGTCAGTTTGCCTTGGCGGCTATTTATAGAGGGCCCATCCAGTGAGTTGGCGAGTCACCGTCTGCTCCTTTTCGACGTACTATAAGACTACTTAGGGCAGACGTCGTTCTTTATCAATAGTGTTCACGTATAGATAGATAGATAAACACTTTATTGTACACCAGTAAACATTAGAGATACAATATTTAATGTAGTAACTTAAAACTAGTTGCACAACAGGGCGGTCTTATCGCAAAATGCGATCTCTTCCAGACAACCTACTTTGAAATACAATTAAAATGTAAGAACAATAGTGTGGGTTATGGTGTACCATGAGGAACAGTGTCATAAATAGGAAAATAATAGTACATATTATTGACATACTATTGTACATGAGTTATATATATATATATATATATATATATATATATATATATATAAATATTACCTATAAATCATACATACAAAACAAAATAATACTAATACCAAATTACTAAATAACAAACCAATACTTATATACTTACAGTAGATAATAAGCTATAATCTACACATATTTTAATATAATATTCATATAAACTATATACTATACATAAATATATTTATTAATATATACAATTGTCAAGATAATTGTATTAAATAATGATTTGTAACCAGATTTTTAAATATAGGGAGTGATTGAGCCCGTCTGATAGCTTCGGGTAACGCATTCCACAAACGTACAGCTTGCACTGTAAATGATTTTTGAAGGAAAACTGTAGAATGAGTAGGGACCTTCAATTTCAGATTCTCTGATGATCTCAAGCACTTCGAATGAGTGTCATGTAGATATTCGAATCGTCGTTTTAGGTAAAAGGGGAACGAGGAATTAAAAAGTATATTATATAGAAGACAAAGGATGTGAGTATTTCGTCGAAGGCGGATTGGCAGCCATTTGAGCTTGTTACGAAATTCAGTGATGTGGTCATATTTCCGTAAACCATATATGAACCTTATGCAGAAGTTTTGGAGGCGCTCAAAATTATCTAGCTGGTCCTCATTGAGATCTAGATAGCTGGCATCGGCATAGTCAAGAATGGGAAGAAGAATAGATTGCACGAGTGCAATTTTAATAGGTATGGGAAGGAAATTGCGTAACCTTCTCAGTGATGCAGCGGCAGCAAAAAGTCGTCGACTGCTATTTCGTAATTGGACAGTCCAAGATAACGTTTTATCCATGTATATCGCCAGATTCTTCACTTCTTTACTAATAGAAATTGAAACACCACCAAAAGATATCTGGGGAAGCAATGACCATGGCACCTTTGACATCAATCTAGAACTGCCGACAATTATGATCTGGGTTTTCGTATGATTAATCATAAGTCCGTACATTTTGGTCCAATTTGATATTATAGCCAGATCGTTATTAATTGTGGAAATAGCGGACGCCAAATTTTCACAGTCTGCTTGAGAGTAAATTTGCATATCATCAGCATAAAGATGGTAGGAAGATGAAATATTATTGGATATAGAATTCATAAAAATTGAGAAGAGCAAAGGAGATAAAACGCCGCCCTGTGGTTCACCTGCAGAATTTTGGCACCAGGAGGAAAAAGTTTCATCCAGATGGACACGCTGCCCGCGACCAAACAGGTAACTACGAAACCAGTCAATTACTGATGGAGATATGTTAAGAGAGCTTAAAATGGCAAGGAGAACATCAAAGTCGACAGTATTAGACGCATTGCTAAAATCTAGCAAACAGAGAATGGTGAACTTACCATTATCCATACCTGATCTGATATCATCAGTTATATTGATTAGCGCAGTAGTGGTACTATGACCCGTACGGAAACCAGATTGGAAGGGATTGAGGATGTTATATCGAGAGAGAAAAGAGTTAAGTTAGTTATGGATAAGACGTTCAAGGACTTTGGAAAGAAAGGGTAAGATGGATATAGGTCGATATTCAGAGAAGGATTCAGGATTAGATTTCTTGGGG
The DNA here is from genome assembly GCA_944739405.2 of Euclidia mi. Lineage (NCBI taxonomy): Eukaryota > Metazoa > Arthropoda > Insecta > Lepidoptera > Erebidae > Euclidia > Euclidia mi. The sequence continues at coordinate 38,624,429 of OX123189.2, forward strand.
AGAGGAACTACGTGGGCATCTTTCCAAGATGTTGGAAACATGCCGCTAGAAATTGAATAATTAAGTATGTGGGAAATAATAGGAAGGATCTCATCAAGGATGGGGAGGATCATATTACGAGTAATACCATCGCTACCAACTGCGTTAGACGTTATGGATAAAATGCTCTTCTTAACATCACATGCAGTAAACTGACTAAAGACAAAAGGAGGGTGATCAGCGGTTGAAAGCGACGAAAGGTAATTTAAAGTATTAGTTTTTCTTGTCCCATCAAAAACGGACGAAGCTGAGAAGTGCTTATTAAGCAAATTGATATTAATATTCAAGGATTTTGTATTCTGACTTTGCTTTCCAACCCCTAATGATCTAAGGAATTTCCAGACTTTCGCTGGATCTCCGTTTTGAACAGAATTGTGGATGCCGGCGTTGTGCATCCCTACACACCATATTGCAGTGATTTCTGATCTTTTAATACTTTTCTTTATTAAGCTCAGTGGGTTTAGACTTGTACTTAGATTTTGCAGCTGATTTTTTCTGAATAAGTAAACTTATGTCTGTAGTAAGCCAAGGCGAAGGTGCATGTTTTATCTTAATGGCTCGGATAGGTGCATGGACGTCATAGGGGTCAATAATGTTCCTCTCAAACAACTGAACTGCCAATTTATAGTTTTGGCGTCCTTACGCAAAAAGTTTAAATTTTGTAGGTCATACATTAAAAACTAATTAAATTGTAAAGGTCAATTAATTATTAAAAATATAAATATATATGGTCATTTCCACATTAAAAAATATGGATATACAAGTATTACAGCATTAAATGTTTTTATCATTTAGGTAACCTTCGACTGAGTAGTAGGCCTTATTTATCAGTAATTCCTTAAGCTTATTTTAAAATATATTTATACTATCAGCGCGAATGGATTTTGGAATTTTATTGTATATAATTGGTGCCATGCAGAATATACTCGCGCGTAGCAACTGCGTTCTGCTTTCTAAATGCTTCAAATTGCCTTCACGTCTAGTACCAGAGGGGTTGACACTAAATAAGTTAAGGTTGGTTTTAACAAATGAAGCAACCTCCATAATAAACAAACATGTCACCGTTAAGATGCGTAGTTCTATAAATTTATCTTTACAAGTCTGTCTCTTTTTAAGTCCTAGCATTGAGCGAACACAGCGCTTTTGGGCAATAAACACACGCAATTTATCTATTGAATTGCCCCAAAATAAGACGCCATAACTTATTATAGGTTCTATGTGGCCGTAATATGCAATTAAGACGGTAGATTGATTCGCTACTAGGGCAAGCTTATAGAGGGCAAACGAGAACTGATATAGTCTTTTAAATATATTGTCAATGTGCAGTTTCCATTTGAGTTTATCATCTATTGCTAGTCCCAGAAATCGTGTCGATTCTACTTCAGGGATTATTGTACCCGAATAGGAGATGTTTAATGTACCGTCTATTTGCCTTTGTTTAAAATTCATAAGGTGTGTTTTTGATAAATTTATTTTGAGATTATTAAATGTTAGCCAGCTATCAATGCATGTCAACGTATTAGTTATGTCAGATTCTAGATTATTGTTATTACTGCTTGTAAATAATATAGTACTATCATCCGCAAACAATGTTATAAGTGCTTTGCCATATTTGGCATATCGTTGATGTATACTAAAAACAATAGGGGTCCCATAACACTTCCCTGTGGCACACCATAACGAATAGATTTAGTTATTAGTTAGACGCATAAACAGTCTCTGTCCGTGTTTTAGAGCATATTTTCGTACATGGGTAACTTGTGATCGATTATTCAAATATGACTTTAATAGATCATGAGTATTTCCTCTAACGCCGTAACTATAGAGTTTCTTTAAAAGAATACTGTGGTCTACTCGGTCAAAGGCCTTTGACATGTCTAAATACAGTGCTACAGCTTTTTGCCTCTTATCAACTGCTTTTGTGATGTTATGTAAAAAGTTATGAATCGCCATATTTATTGTTTTACTTCTACGAAAGCCATATTGCGTTTCAGACAGAATGTTATTATCAAAATAGTTATATAGTCTAATATAGATAACCTTTTCCAAAATTTTTGCCATTATTGGGATTAAAGCTACAGGTCTATAGTTATTTATATCATTCGGATCTCCTTTTTTAAATAAGGGTTTAACTATAGATATTTTAAGTTTGTCTGGAAACACACCCTGTTCAGTGCAAATATTGGTTATGTAACATAGAACTGGAGATATGATTAGTGCAACGTCTTTAATTATTTTAGTACATACATCATCGTAGCCTACAGAGCTAGTGTTCTTAACTTTTCAAACGTCCATGACTCCTACGGTGGTGTCAAGTAAAACGTATGCGTCGCGCGTCCATGACCCCTACCGTGGAGTCATGCAAACCTCTTTGTGATTGGTCGCGAAAAAAATACTAAAAAGATCCATTACTGAACATCAAATCCTTTTAATATATTCATTCAATATATAATCTGTGTCTTTTTTGCGTTTTTGAACGATATAAACTCATTTTGGTGTCTAAGAAAAAAAAAATATTCGGGCGTTGCACTTCAGAATCAACGGACATTTTTTTCGCGCGTCTGTGAGTTTTTGTGTCGACGAAAAAATGAATAACAGGAGAGCTCGGTGAGTATTCTTGTGAAATTTTATCAAATAATTACTTATAAATAACTATAGTGTATGTGTAAGGTGTAATTTACGTGTAGTGTAAGAATTATGTTACAGAAATTCATTTCAAACTTTTGAAGTAATGAATTCTAACAAACATCATCGATCATTATAAGCTATATATTCAGTAAATATTGTTTATTTCTTGGATTTACATAGATAAGTTCTTAGAAAATATATTACAGAACAATATGTATAAATTAGTTTCATACATTTTGGTTTAGTTTCATCACAATTGTAATTCAAATCATACTAGGTATTGAAATTATTCCGTTGCCGCCATGTCGAAATAATTTACAAAGTAGTAAGTACCTACAGTCGCCTACGTCGTCGTGTAGGGACGGGACGCTTGTCAACCGAATATCGATAAACTTTACGATAAATCTTTTGGTGAGGAAGGAAGTAAGGTGAAACGAAGTTCGACAGGGATTTTTTTTATTGTAATTATAATTCTCATAGATTTTTTTATTTTGTATATATAATACATATTAGGTAATAATTTTTGTCATTACTAAATTGGCAATAAGTTAATGAAGATATCGGCTCATTTATTTTTATTATCTACAAAAGCGAAGGTGAGTCACCCTCACGGACCACATCCTGCAATGAGCATGGTCATATATGGGCATTACGTTATAGAAAAAAAAATCTTTTAATGACAAAAAGGGGACGTTCTTAGTTATATATGTAAAATATTTTTTAGCCTTGCCCGTCTTCGATCTACAAGCTCAGGGAGTCGGTCGCGCTCCGTAACACCATCAAGCCAGCACCGACACGTCCAGCAGCCAGCAGCTCGGAGGGCCATTTTGCTCGGCGCTCTTGCCGGGTCCGAGATGAGGGAGGCGGAATTGTCACCTCCCCGGTAAATTCAATCATATGTTTTTTCTTATAATTTTTCAATGCACTTGATGATTTAGTAATTTTGTTTTTTTTTGTAGGCAAGTCCGAGCAATCACGGTCGATCGCACACCAGGGGGCTCTCTCCATGCAGGGAGCAACATAATGTTGCATAAGAGCCCTGGTGGCAGTCTAAGAAAATCACCCGAGCTGATTCGGTAAGAGGTTTTTTATTTTTTTAGCTGTTGATGCTGGTCCAAAAGCTGTTTGCAATTTATAATATTATAATTATGTTGTCTGTCTTGCCTGTCACGGTGGTCTAGTGTTTTAGCATGTGACTGTACATCATAATGAACAGTCTCGATACAGTGTATGTATATATATAATTTTTTGGATCACTGCCTAGTGATGCCACAAATTCATAAGTTTGTAGGCAGTCCTACAATTGAATTTGTATAGAGCAAACATGTAATGTTTCTAACTACTGACAATTCTTCTGCAAAGAAATGTATGGAATTTGGAACTGAATGGCGCTGTGTATATGACTCAAAAGTTAGATTTTATTTCACACTATTTATATTTGTTCTAGTGATAACGTGGTGGAGCGAATTGAGGCACTGGACATCCCTGAGGATGAGATCGAAGACGTGCTGCAGAGGGACCGGGACCACATTATCCGCTGGGTACCTGAAATCACCGAGGCGGCTCTTCAGGGCCCGTCGACGTCAGGAGCATTTCCGTCGCCCAACTGGCCGGATTATGACAGCGATGGCAGCGGCTTCGATAGTGATTGGGACGACGAGTTCGAACAGTCGACTATCGAAGCCGCTGCACCTAGGGATATCCCCGAAGACGCAGTCCTGGATGCACCGGTCAGGAATATCGTAGAAGCTGTTGGAATAGGTATGGATGACGAAGCTGATCGTCTCTTGGGCATGTCGCCAAATTTCACATGGCGCAAAGACTTTGAGTCGTTCAGAGGGGTTCCTGAACAATTTTCAGGACCTACTCCTGGACCACTCAAAGCCTACGATTCGGCTTATGATGCCTTTGTCGACATCTGGGACAAAGACATCATAGACTGCATCGTCAGTGAAACTAATCGATATGCCCAACAGACGATCGCAGAATTGAAAGCAAATGGAACCTTGGCACGATCTTCTCGTTTGCATAGGTGGGAGCCCACTAATGCAGACGAGATCATGGTTCTCTTTGCAATATTTCAATTTATGGCCATCGATTCGCGTACATCACAGGACGAGTATTGGAAGAAAGGTGTCCTAGGTATGCCAGTATTTAGGACCCTGATGTCCTATAATCGTTTCATTTTGTTGAACAAATTTCTCCATTTCGTGGACAATTCTGACCCAGGTCGGGATATGCCTCGGGATGGGGCAATAGGTTCAACAAAAGTGTTGTCGCGAAGACTTCTCAAACTGGCCCCTATAATTGCGCATTTAGGAAACAAATTTGATTCGCTGTATCAGCTAAAACCTCATCTGTCAATTGACGAATCGCTCACCTTATTCAAGGGTCGCCTGTCTTGGGTGCAGACAATTAGATCCAAGGCAGCGCGATTCGGGATAAAATCTTACGAGCTTTGCGAATCGGACACCGGATATATGGCTCGGTTCCAAATTTATACCGGTAAGACAGATGAGGTTTTATCAGATACGCAAATCAGTGCTGATCTGGGACTGAAGAGTACGAAGACGGTCCTTGAGCTATTGCAAGGCCTAGAACATCGGGGTCATTGTGTCACGATGGATAATTTTTACAATTGTCCATCGTTGGCACGATACCTCAAGAGTTTAGGCTTTGATTGCTTAGGGACTCTTCGTACGAATCGTCGGTATGTGCCCAATGAGATCGCGAAATTGCCCGCAAACGTGCCAAAGGGGACTATTGTATCTCGCCATTCTGGAGATGTTTCAATCGTGTCGTGGAAGGACTCCAGATTGGTGAGTATAATATCCACTTACCACAATGCGGACACTTACGTCGGATCGAGGGCTGGTAAGAGAGTTGTTAAGCCTGTGTGTGTGAGAGATTACAATAAATACATGGGGGGAATTGATCTGAAAGATCAAAAACTCTCCATGTATTTGTTAGAGCGCAAGAGGGGAGTGAAATGGTATATGAAATTATTTAAACGATTGATGAATGTAAGTTTTTTAAACAGTATGATAATGTATGGGTGCTCTCGGGAACAACGTGGACAATTGCCAATGACGCATCGTGAGTTCCGCTATGCACTTGCTGAATCTCTGATTGAGAGACATCAGTCTTCTCAAAAAGAGGTTCAGCAACCTGTTGGGGAGCTTACAAGGCTGAGGCGTGATATTGTCCACGACCCGTCTTACCATCCCGGGGGCAAGAATAAAAGGAGATGTCGTGTATGTTATGCGAGGACGAAAACCAATAAAAATTCTCATTTCCGCTGTGTCCCTTGCGACGTCTTCTTGTGTCTTGGCAATTGCTGGAAGGACTGGCACACACTCGAGGAGTTGCAGACACAAGAAGAACGTGGGCGAAAGAGACGCCGTGATGAGTGAGAATTTTTATTGGTCATGGAAGATAATGAAAGGAATGATCAGCACTGTTTCCTAAATGCCAATTATAGTTCGTCATCCATAGCTTTTTCAACATGCTTCTAAGATATTGACTTTTTTAGAAAAAAACCGTATTGACATTTTATGAATTTATTGCTAGGTATTAGATTATATTTCTTAGGTGATATGTCTCTCTAATTTTTAAATTGTACTCAAGGTATAAACGTTTTCATTGAATGTCTTTATGTACCTACAGAGTCACTTGTAAGCTTCTAGAAACAAAAAATATTTGTTTTTGAGCAAATAACGTTGAAGTTATACCAAATTACGTACAAGTAACGTCAATAACTCTATAATAAATATTTTAGGTGGTCACATGTTTATGGGTGTCAGTACTTTTTGTCTATACGATACATTCTGGTCCATTCTACGGGTGACAGATGGATTCGTCGATGGACAAGATTATTTATTTTTATTCAATTGTCTATATAATATAGTGTTTCATATTCAAAATAAAATATGTTAGTATATTCTGTAATGGTAGACGTGTTTATTTAGGTTGCCTAATGATAAGCATAATACATTGAAATTATATAAATTGGCATAATGATATTGACACATAATATTCTATATTACCTATATTATAATTCTATATAAATAATAAGCCACAATAACTTCAAGCAGTGATGGCAGCCAGGAGTATCCTTTTAGCCAACCCTGTGCATAACATACTAACCTAACCTAACCGAAGATAGTCAACATTATGCGAATTTGGATAAATACGCCCAATTGACAAACTGAACACACTGAAGCTCGACATGGCGCTGGTGCGAAAAATATTCACTTAATCATGTTTAATTTTAGCATTACAGTCTGTTATGCCAAAACTAAACATGGTTAGGTAAATATTTCTCAATATTTATTCATAAACTTGGCAAGCAAGTAGACGGAACTCTGAATTTTAGCATAACATACCTTTATGCTAAAATTAAATATGGTTAAGTAAATGTTTTTCAATAATTCTTCATAAAGTTGACAAGTAGGTTGACGGAACTCTGCTTCGCAGTGCTCCTATCTTAAGGTGCAGCATTACAAGAAAACCTAACATAACCTAATGTCGAACTTTGGTGTGTCGCACAAGCATGCATTCGAACTATGGTGAGTCGCAGTCCAATTTTCTCGCACAAGCATCAATCGCACTTCCATTTATCGAGCTCATATGATACTCTGTCTCTTTTATAAAGATAAAGATAATTTTATTTGTAATAACATGAGTATACATACTCTACTATATTTATGACTCGTGATTATTAGGCGAATAAAATAAATATTATGCTTCATAAATATTACGAGGAAATACATTACACCAAATTATAGATATACTAAACTTTTCATTATGCCAAAACGGTATTATGCCGAAGTCTTATTGTGCTTATAAAATTCAGGCGAGAACTTTATGCCAAATGAAATTATGCCTTAAAATGTTATGCCAACAGGAGGATTGCCATTTATATAAAGTATACTTTATAAATAAATTATTTAAAAGTAATTTAAAATAAACAAAAATGTATAATATACATATGTTGTTTTATTACATTTTCGCCCAACTGTTTCATTTTTACTTGTGACTAGGTCAGCTTTCGAACACGTGCATAAATCATGCATCCAAATGTATGAAGACTATCATAACTCAAAGAGCTATAATAAATAGTAGTCTAAGGGCCTGGTCACGAGATCGGTCTAAGCGGCGAGCGGCGCGGCAGGGGCGATGTACATGGCGCATTCACTCTGAGGCGGCCGCGCGCCGGGTCACATCAAATGCGACATGTACATCGAAAACGCTCACCAGCACTCAGCACCCGCCGCTGTAGGCCGTGACCGGGCCGTAAGGACTATCGCTAAACTATGACCCACTGATGTTTTGGAAGAAAATATTTACAGGTAGGTTTTATAACATGCATGTATAGATAATTGTATGGTTTAGCCACGAACTAATGGCTTCAAAAAGAACCAGATATACTATTTCTTAGTATTATTCTAAAATTATTCAGCCAGGTACTCAAGCCAAACTGGTATAAGCCCTCTAGAAGACCTTCAACTAGCTTCACAGGTAACACGATTAAATGATAACCCGAACCGTGGTCTTTATATATTTTATTTATTTATTCTTTTTTTTATTTTATATACTCACACATGTATCCCTGAAGGGGTAGTCAGAGGTGTAATATTACACCCATGGTCTTTACTTATTTGTTAATCAGCCAGAGACCAACGAGTCCAAAATATCAGTAGGCGGCAACCCACCCAGGTCACGGCCTCACCGACGATAGCCCTGTCGGTTATCACTGACAGGTATACCTGCCAATGGCGTTTCATAGGGCATCTTCGTATACATGAAGGTCGGTTTAACGTCGTATAACCATAGTTGCATACTAAGAGAAATTGAAATGATAAAAATCATCGTATATAAAATATCAGTAAGAAATCGTAATAAGTGAAAGCACGTAGCCTTTGGGTCTAGAAAGATATTGGTAAGCGAACAGTTAACCTCACCGAGCATTTACGAGCATGACCTACACCACGAAAGCCAATAGCAATAAAATATACGTTCAGTGAAAATTTTAACTCTGTACCTATAACGACTGAAAAGCGATTTTTTTTTGTGTACTATAGAGATTATAATTACTTTTATTGGTATGTAAATACTCTAAATCCGAATATCAAGTATTGTAAACTCAAAATTTTACTAAACACATAATTCATAACGAAATATTTATTTACATTTGTTTATCGATACTATTTTGATTTTGTCAATCACTAGATTGTGACGTCATTCGCGCAGGTGTACGAGTAGGTAGTATCGCGGATTCGCGCGAGCCGTCGGCAACGATGGCGCCATTGTTTATATGCAAATAAAGTGATAAGTGTCAAAAATCGCGTAATTAGTTAGTTTTATGGTGTCTAGTGCAAATGAAAATATACTGATATGAATGATACGTTATCCTAGTGTATTGTAGTGATGTTTATTCAAGTGTTTGTGTTAACAGTGTGACTTTATTGATGTTTTATTTGATAGCGCGCTGTCGATTTTGGCGCCAAAAAACATCGACTGTGCAAATTATATCGCCGTTATTTAGAAATGTACGTATTTTTTTACTTTTTTGGATAAACGGTAGCAAGAGTATGATATTACCAATACAATGATGTGCATTTCATAACATATAATTATTATTTACATATCTAAATTATGGTTCAAATATGTGTATGACCTTGAACTCGCGAATCACGTAAATTGCATTGACATTAAAGTGCATGTGCAATAAATTCGCGCGGCCGTGGGACGGGTTAAGATTCGAAATTATCTTAAGGATGTCAAACAGTACACATGGAGTCATAAAAAAAAGAACTAAATTTGTCATAATTTATATCATATGTCAACTCATTATTGCAATTAATTATATCTATGTTCGTAAAAAAATTATTGAACAAATTAGCTAAGTCATACGGATTACTTATTATTCTATTATTATGTATTAAATTAGAAACGCTTTCGACAGGTTGATTATGTAAGCATTTATTAATAATTTGCCAAGTGGCTTGTGATTTGTTTTTGGCTACTTTTATTTGGTAATCATTTTGTGATCGCTGAGTAAGTGAAATTATTATTTTATACCGGCGTGCATAGTTTTTGAACGTTTTTTTGTTAGAAGAGGTTCGTAAACGTCTACATTCCACAATAATTCACTTTTAATTTTACTGCACTTTTTAATACCCTTGGAGACCCATTTCGGTCTTTTATTTAATGGTATTCCGATTCTTTTCAACGGAAAACAAAGGTTATAGAAAAGTACAAAAGTGTCGTGAAACTCGTCAAATGCACAATTAGCGTAGTTTTTTTTTTTCATATATATTTTGAAAGGACAGCTCTTTTAAACATTTCTTAAATTTATTCCTATTCTCTTTGCTGTAGTCCCGTTTTAGTCAAAACCTACTTGATATTCTTACAACATTTTTAACGGGAATCTTTATAAGCTGGGCTGTGTGATCAGAAACAGCAAGTTCTATAATGTAACCAAAACTTCCTCGAATGTTATGAACTATATTGTCAATGCAAGTGTTACTATCTAACCTAGTTGCTTGTTTAAATTGAAACTTGAGATTGTATGTCAATATAAGATTTTGAAATTCAGTCGATAAATTAGTATTTCTTAAAATATCAATATTAAAATCACCACACAACAGTATTTTAAAATTATTTTTGTAACATAACTTTCTTAGTACTTCGTAAAATTTGTCAAAGAATATTTGAACTAATTGGGAACGATTGCGTGGTGGCCTATAAATACAGATTATGTATAGTTTATGTTATGGCAGTTTTATTGTAGAGCATTCAACTACATTTTTTACTGACAAATCAACAATTTCATTTACGTTTTAAAATTTATGATAATTTTGTATCAGGATACATGAACCACCTCGTCGTTCTGTTCTACAAAAATATGAAGCCATTTTATAGTTCCTCATAGTTAGAAGACATATATCCTCTTTTATCATATTGTGTTCTGTGATACATAGTACATCTAAATTTTTACCTACATCACCCATATTATATAGATTAATAGTCAGCATATTAGATTTGTTTATAAGACCATGTTTTGATGTAAGACGTACAGTCGAGGTCTGAAAATGTTTACCACCTTAAGGCTTATAATTGCATGAACATATTAATGACACAAGGACGACGATATTGAACTAGGCAACCAATCTATGATAACATGCGTTGCGTAGCAACTGGTGTCAATAACGATTTATTATTCCACATTTATAATATACGTTCATTTAATTACAAGCGTGATATTTACACAGAAACTAAAATATTTGTAGTCATCAAATAATGTAATTTTAAACTTGCTATTTACGATTTTGGTATTTGTAAATAATAAGTTTATCAAATGACTTTTACATTGACCAAAACATTGACAGATTATAACAAGGAGCAATTATAATAAAAGGGATGGCGAAAATACGATATCCTGAATATAAAACCTTTTTGAAAACAATACAATAATTATTTATATCGTCTAGCTCATGACTGCCTCGTTGGTCTAGTTGTAGTGCATACGACAGCTGATCATGAGGTCTCGGGTTCGATTCGCGGGTCGGGCTCGGAAAATTTTGTTAAGGTTTTCTGTTAAGAATTTCTTATTAGGAATTTCTATCAAGAAATTCTTAATAATTAGCCCGAAGCTAGCGGTGTTGCACCCCCGTGCATCAGAAAGCACATTAAGCAGTCCCGGCTGTCATGATCTATGGAAGTCGGAAGTAGGAAGTCAGTGCCCTCAAATATACCTACTGACTACTGGTCTAACCTTAGAATGATGTTAGATGGCAGTCGCTCCGTGTAAAAAACTGATATTCAGTCAAATCTCGATAGACCAGTAATAGCAGGCCCTGGGCTCCCTAGCGCAAGCTTGGGATACAACTAAGAAAATGCTAGGGTGATGATGATGATGATATGGTCTAGCAAAAATCAGGGCGCGGTCAGACTGTGATGCTAGTCACGTTAAAGCGCATGCTCATCACATAAGTGAGCTTTTGTTTAGATAGTGTGCGCCCTTAACCAGGCGAATCGTGTTTTATAAAAAATAGGCAGAAATAATCAAAAATAAATTCAACACATTTTTTTTGTTACTAAAAGTTTTAATAGCGAATATAGCCTCCCTCAGCAGCGGCACGTAATCTATCGCGCATAGATGCAACAAGGCGCGCGCACAAGTCTGTCCCTCTGATACCTTCCCATACCTGTGCACAATGTGCTCTAAGAGATTCAGGGCTTCTTTCCGACTGGAGATCCCAACGTTGAACCATTATGCCCCACAAATTTTCGATGGGGTTTAAATCTGCTGACTGAGCAGGCCATTGAATGCGGCGAATATCACGGTGCATCTCAAACCACGCCGTAGTAACACGAGCCGTGTGAATTGGTGCATTATCTTGCACGTAATTTACGTGTGGAAAGTCTGCTGGAGGGTAAACTACGCGCACAGTAGGCAGCATCACCTCTTCTAGAAGAGACACATAACTGTTTACGGTAGCCCTATTGTCTAAACAGGCTAGTTCTCCGACGCCGTCGTGACTCATCCACCCCCATAAGTTGATCGAAATTCGACCAGATTCACTATGGGGTACTATATGATCTTCATTATATCGAGTGCAATTATATCGCCATAAAGTTAATCTACCGATTTGGCTAGATTTAAAGCTTTTTTCGTCGGTAAATATTACATTCGACCAATCAAAATCCATATATTGTCTTGCAAAATTTAGGCGGGCAGTCTTGTGGTGAGTTTTTAGCTCGACTTTAATGGCATGGTGCCTATAGTGGAGCCCCGCGTGGTGCAAAGCACGTCGAATTATCCGAGGACACACATTATACAGCTCAGCAAAATGACGAGTTGGTGTGAAGCCGTTTTGTTCATAATTTTGGACCATTTGCCTTATTTGCGTGGTGGTTAGTATTGAATTGCTCCTGTTATCTGTCAGTTGCCCTTCTTCGCCGTGACGCCGAATCCAAAACTTCACAGTCCATCGAGATATGTTTAATTCCCGTGAAATAGCACCTATATTTAAGCCATCTTCATGAAGCAATATTATTTCAGCTCTTTGTTGCACCGTTAAACTTGCCATTTTATTATAATAAGTGTTTTTATAATAATATTAAAATACAGAACTCTTAGAGCAAAATCAATGCAATTCTGTCCAAAGAGTATACAAATACTACATTCTGTCATTATGTCAAATGATTTCATCGAACTATAAGTATTCATACTCTTTTTGTTTGAATCGATGCGTTACCAATGATTGAAAAGTAATAAGTACTCAGATATAGCATTTTAGACCTTGCTGAACCCAGCGTGACAAAGAACGTAATTTGAAAAGTGGTAAACATTTTTAGACCGCGATCGTACATATAATTATTCTCGAAAAAATTATCATTAGCACAGTTATGTTGGTTTGTAGGCACTTGGTCAGATAATGATATAGGCTTACAATTATCACACTCGTTCTTGGAAACACCGATAAAATTCTCTGATGGCTAGCAGGTTTGTGTACTTTTATGAGAATACGATATACTAGGCAACTTTGACGTTTTCATTTCCTCTCGATATTTACAAAAATTATCTCTGTAAGTCAAGCGTAATATCTCTCTCAATAAAAGTCTACGTACGAGTAAGTTGATTCCAAAGTGGTAGCCGTATGGCAAAGCCCTACTATATTCTAGATCCAAAAAGTTCACATTTTTTAATTGTTGACATATATACTTTACTTCATTTTTTTACTTAATTTCATTAAAATGTGAATTTCTCGGAACCTCGCTTACAATAACATTAGTGTGTTTTACAGAATTCAACCAAGATCCTAAAGTATTACAAAAATTAAACAAATTAGAGTCATTAGTGCCACTGAGTAGAATTATATAGTCCTTATCAGTCATGGTAATGGTATCTGATGATATTGATTTAACAACGTCCTCTGTTTTTGCACCAGCTTTCCAGTAGCTCGTTACGTAGTATTCAGGTCCTAAAAGTTTTTCTAAATATCTTCTTAAGTCTCTTCCTTGTTGATCTGCTATTATTAATACTTTTCGTTGCTTGTCTATCTTTGGTGTCTGTTCTACTTGAGGGAGAGAGATTTCCTGTTGGTTTTCTTCACTGTTTATTTCCCTACTAGTTGTTGTTTCTTTCAAGTTAGTGTCACCTTCGGGTTTTCCTGTAGTGCCACTACTTATCTTTTCCATGAAGTCAATTGGTTTATGGCTGATCTTTGTCTTCTGTTTTTTATTTTTTCTGGCCGACTGTGGTACTGGGCTTGGCATGTGGACTACTTTTTTGTAATTTTCAATTATTTTGTAGCTTTGTTCGAGATTTGATTTGAGTTTGGTGTTTTCTAGGCTTAGTTCGTCTATTTCCTGGTGAGCAGATAGTAGTTATTTTTTTAACTTCTCGATTTCATCCACCAAATCAGCACAATTGGCTAGTTCCGTGTTGTCAGGTAGACTCAACATAGTGTCGCTAAATAATGACGAATTTAATGAGGTTTGTTCAGCTGAATTACACCTTTGCCTTCGTATCGTCACATTATCACTCTCCATTATACCTCACGTAATACTGCAATTATTTCCTAACATCGTTGAGTTGTTCTGTTGAATTAAACAAAGTATTTTATATCGTAGTATGGTTACTTTGTCTCTTGAGATTAATAAAACGCAATGATGCTGGTAAATGTCAAATACGCCGACCCGGAACGCACCCTTGACCGCTCTGCATCTTCTAGAATTGAGATTTATTCTCAGGTTGTTCTTTTCTGCGACAATCTTTACAAGAATGGCGTTATGCAGGAGTGGACTCTAGAGTTAGATAATATCGTTAAGTATAAACTTGTAGTATCTACTGGCGACTTTCCAAAATCTATATATTTACTAATCGCTTAATATTTCAAGAGTTTCTCGAGCGGGTTATTTGCTGTGACGTGGGTTTGTTTCGAACGATATCAGTGTCGTTACTACTAACGTCATCTGACCGGGGTCACCTGGATATCTTTTGTTTTAAGGAGTTAAAGCAGTATTAACTATGGTTGGGGAGCTGACGGTATCGACTTTTTTAAAAGTCTCTGAAAACGAGAAACCTATTGGATATAATCTCAAACCCATCCATGAAGCCAAGATTGTTAAAATAATGTAAGAACTGAGCATTTTTTTGAGGAGATGTATCTTATAAAATACCTAACAATTTCACCCAGTGTCACTAAATTAGTGTTATTGTACACATTTAAAGACTCAGACAACATTGACAAGAGTTTAAGTAAACTAAAACACGAATGGTATTGAACTAGATCCGCTAAAATGAAGTTGTTTATTGTATACAAATCGCGATTGTTTTGAAATTGTGTGTGAGTGGTATTTGCATAAAAACGGTGACTTTCTGTAGAGTACACACGTTTCAAATAACTACAAATGATACAATCAAACGTAACGAATATCGTAACCCAAAGGCAGCTCAGCGTCAGCGTATTCTCCTTTCATTTGTGTAACAAAGTAGTAAATAGCATGGAGCGCTACCTATCTCAAATACAAGGCTCAATTGGTACGACGTTGCAGGTGCGCACCGAATGTTGTCTCGCGACATTAGACTAGAATTGTTGCTTAGAGGATACAATACAGTCTCATGTTATTATCAGAACCCACACACGACGAGTTTAGACCATCTCTACTACAATGAATGAAATATACGGCTACTGACTGAGTTTAATCTTATCTTTTGCGCTACATATATACTAATAGTATTTCTGGTTACTACTTATTGTGTCTGAAAGTAAAGTGAAGTAATTACAGAATAATCATTATCTTGCATAAGAGCCAACATTATTTTTACGTTGTGATGAAGGATTTAGTAAAAGAAACCACGATTAGATTTAGGCGACACCATAATAACCTAAATTTCATTAGTAAGAGACTGTGAAATAGAGCTTGAATAACAAATATTTAGCAGAATACCGTTGCTAATCCGTCATGGGCTTAATCTAGTTTCGTACTGATCTAGGCTTAGCTCTCAGTTATCTTGAGGAGCTTATGAATATTTTACAGACTGATTTTCGACTTCAGTGATGACGCCAAATTACTAAGATTCAAACAGTCGCATATGATGGAAACGTTGTGTCTTCTATGGACAGCTGTTTCACAATAATCAATATCATCAATTTATTCGTTTGCGACAACCTACTTCCCTCCTGGTTGTGTAAACCTTCTTTCGTCACAAATGCGAATATGCTCTACAAAAAATTATATTAAGTATTTACAGAAATCATTTCCAAATGTATATTCGATTTACTCTTTAAAGATAAAAAATATGTGCTCCGTTCAATTTGTGTTGATATTTTAGAATGTCAAGAAACACGTGAACTCGGTACGTCTAAGTGGCACTCACGCCTTGTGCCGTTAGCCCGACTGTTCCAAGTGTATGAGGCGTAAACTCACTGATCGCTCGAGCCGAGTGCCTTCAAAAGTCCATTCTCGCACTTTAATACGCTAGCAAAAGCTTAAATGTCATTTTGAAATACATCGCACTTAGCGATGAACAATTGTCGACTCTGCTCCCACGACACAAACTTATCACAAGAATTCTCCGTTACGGAAACGTTCCATCGTCGACTTCAAATACGTTTCAAAACCAAATTTAAATTTGACGCACACTAAGAAGGTCGCTTCAATTTCTGCATATCAAATTAAGCGGGACACAGGTAAGCGAGTTGAAGTCTCGCGGCGGCTAGTTTGTCCTCTCGTGTTTGCCGTTAAACCACGTTTCTGCTCCATTGAAAACTTATTTACGAGACTTCCGCCTCACTGTACTCTCATCCAACTAGATATAATGCGGCGCATTCTTAACTCAAGTACTTTTTATTGTAGTAGAAAATACTTTCTTTTAACGGTATTTATAAGAGCCAATCATTTAATCTCCAGACAACCAGCTATTAAAAGATTCCTGCAATCTTGAAAGGCGACTTATGTATTTTTGTGAATAGAAGGATCGGTGAATCAAAGACACGAGTAAAATAAATTCTATCACGCATAAACTGTTTGATGTCACTTGAGGTTAGAGCGTCCATCACTATGTTAATATGAAGGCTTATGACCGATAGTACTGATGGAATAACATACACCACCTCATCATAAGTTGTTCGAGTTTAATTATAGTTACTAAACACGCTAACTAGTTTTGGCAACTTGTTTCTATACATTACTTAATTAAACTTGTGACGTCGAAGAATATACATTCTAAATAAGAATATATATATATCCTTCCGCTCCGTACGCTCCGATTCCGATCCCGTGGACGCGCAGCTTAAGTGACACAGTTTGCCTGTTCTTTATTAAAACGTGTATAATGTTCTCCATACTCAACAACAGGTATCCGTAGGTAATAAAGAATGTCCCAAAATTAACGCAAGATTTGAATTAAATAGAAAACAAATTTTTCTCTTTTATTGTTATTTTATTATTGAATCACAAAGTTCGATGTATGAAATAACACTTCGGGCAAATGGCCTCCACAGTTTGTCATGTAGATAAGTACTCGTTTGTCGAAATTTGCCAGGACAATTTTTCATAAATTTAACAGAATTTCGTTGATGCAGCGTTAGCTCTCCTCCTTTAATGCACGGTTGGCTGTAGGGTCGTTGACAAAGACGTGTGGTTTCAAATAACCCCATAAAAATTGAAGAACCTTGAAATTTGCTATTCTTGTTATTAATTATATATAGCCAACCTCGTGGATTGGGTAAGGTAGTTCGACGAGTAAGTGGATTCTGAGTTCCAAGGCGAAAAGTCTTCGATGTAACTGGGACAGCGCTAAAACGTTAATGATAACATTGATTTCATTTTAAGAAGTGGGTCTGATCCCTTTTGAGTACGAATAGTAGAGAAATCATCAGTTTATTTAAATTTAACTGTAATGAAAGTCTTTGCAGGGCTCTTGCCAGGCTAAGTTTGTTAATGATCTTGCCAATGTCTAAGTCAATTTTAATCAAATCACAAATTTCAATTATTTTGTAAATGGTTTTCAAAGTGCCGATGCTTGTGAAGCTTGTCGAATTAAATTACGTTATAATTAATGGGGTCTATCAAAAATTGTTTCCTTTAGAGAGCTCTTATCGCTTTTTGCTACGTAAATGTTTACAACACAAATCTTTGAGTGTCGTTTTTCTGAGGTCCTTAAATACGATACGAAAGTATAAGAACAGTAGTTGGGTCGTATTTAAATCTAAACGTAGTGTAGGACGCCCTCCGGCTAGGTCGAGTGACGATATACGCAAAGTGGCTGGCAGCGGCTTGACACCAAGAGCCGAAAATCGGGCTCAGTGGCTTGCCATTGGAGAGGCCCATATCCAGCAGTGGACTACTGCAGGCTGATGATGATGATGAAACAAGGTTATTTTTGGTGATGAAAAAGTGATAGTGATGTTTGATTAGGTGAAGATAAAGGGTATGTTAAGTGAATACCTCAACTACAGAACCCTTCATGGGTGAGTCCGACTCGTACTTTTAATTATTCAAAAGGTACATATGCTTTTAGACCACCCTTCCCTCGCATCACACTGTTTCTTACTTTTTCTATCAGACTTACATACTCCTCAAAGCTCTCATCTCCACAACATTGATTCTATTGTCATGATCTTCTGCATTGAAATATTAGATTGTTAATTTTGTCGTATATACATAAAGCCATCGGTCCCTGCTGACACAAAGATCTTTGACAGCCTTTATGAAAGTCAGTACTCTCGAATATTCTCTCACTAGCCACGTCTTGGTACGTTTTTATCAGACCGGCTTAGACGATATGCCACCCAACTTGATCAAATAAAAATCAGAGTTCAATAGCAAAGGACTTGAACTGCACATCAGAGAACAATACGAGCTATCTGATGTGTAACTTAGAACCTGCTTCTGCATTTCAAATCTTCAATGATTTCCACGACAGGCACAGTAAATTGACGAAAGATTTTGATTAACTGCATTTTAATTAATTATACAACAAATACGATTTAAGATTTTTAAACTGACCTACCCGGAAGTAAGGTTTACTACGTCACTATCGCAACGAAACAAATATATTCTTGCAAGAATATTCATTATTAAAATGTAAATAGTCTTAATACAGCATTTCGTCGTGTACATGCGAAATAGCCCTTATTCTGTGGTCCCGGATTAGTAGAATACCATACGAGGTGACCTTATCCTAAGCTAATAGCCTAATCCGTTCTTGAAAACAGATCTAATAGGTCATTATCATATTCAACATCTTAAATCGCATTATTATGTAGGCCTTTTGTACGCCACATTATCCCTTACTAGTAAGTCAGGTCTAGTTGTGTCAATTGGTTTATCTTATTTATGTGGTAAACTGAATCGATATTTTATAGACCAGAAAACAGTAATTTTGCTTGTTACGTTCCTATTTAACTGAACACTTTCTGGGTTGAGTATATTTATTACTAACTAGAGGAAGCCAGCAGCTACGCCTGCATTTTTTTAAAATTTACCCGTTTTGGCCGATCCCGTGGGAATTTCGGGAAATCCCTTCTTTGTGCACCCCTATGGTCTCCATGGAACATACATACCAAATTTCAGCTTCCTGCGCCCAATAGTTTCGGCTGTAGCGTGTCTGTCAGCCAGTCAGTAAAGCAAGGATTTTATATATTAAGATGATTTTGGGGATGCGAATAGATATTAACAAAGAAGTCGGACACGAATAATCATGCCCCATTATGGGCAATGGTCAATCCAAAAGCGTGCAATTTTTGAGCTGTATTTCTGAATAAGAGAGAATTTATATTGCACATGGTTTCATACAATAGTCTTATTTGTTCAACACGGCGACGCAAGATGAGTTGACTTACGCGCATTACTTCAACAGAATTGCACTCGAGGTGAGGGAATAGCGCGAGGCAGGC
This sequence comes from Euclidia mi, assembly GCA_944739405.2. Lineage (NCBI taxonomy): Eukaryota > Metazoa > Arthropoda > Insecta > Lepidoptera > Erebidae > Euclidia > Euclidia mi. The sequence continues at coordinate 38,644,012 of OX123189.2, forward strand.
GTCAGTTAGTTACAGATTACGCAATTACAAACATTGGATAGCAACCGTTGACAAAAGTTACGGCTGTCTGTCTGGCAGCCTAACTATTTCGGTTGACCGTAAACTGCGGTACTCAAAATACGCGACTCAAGTCTTGCAAAATAACACTCGTTTTGCTCTTATCAGGTACACGTAGAACGTTATTTTCTAGCGCAATATGCTTTCAGTAAGTAATTATTTTTTTCATGTAGGTTCGTTCAGCACTTGGGATTACTACCTGTCTTGATGTTTCATGAGCGTTTAATCTTGTTCTTCTTTAAAAAAGCTTAAAGAAAGGCTAAGTGTTCAGAGGATACGCTTGGTTCGATACTGCCTTATTATTACTGATATTTATGCTTCCTTTATCCATCAGCTGGTTCGCTGGCTCGTCTGTCACAAGCATCAATAGTCACTACATAGTATAAAACAGTCGGTCTTCTGTCTGTCGGTCCCTATGTATGCTTAAATCTTTAAAACTACGCAACGGATTTTAATGCGGCTTTTTTAATAGATAGAATGATTCAAGAGGAAGGTTTATAGGTATTATACACGCATAGTATAGTAGCGGTTGGGGCGCGGCCGGGGGCCGGTGCCGCGTACATATAAACATTGCAGCCGGGGCGCGTCGCTAGTAACTATATAAACTGATGATTTCTCTACTATTCGTACTCAAAAGGGATCAGACCCACTTCTTAAAATGAAATCAATGTTATCATTAACGTTTTAGCGCTGTCCCAGTTACATCGAAGACTTTTCGCCTTGGAACTCAGAATCCACTTACTCGTCGAACTACCTTACCCAATCCACGAGGTTGGCTATATATAATTGATTAGACCAGTGTCTGTTAAGGATATTTAAAGGTACTCTGTCCAGAGAAGGCCACATACTCAAAAGAAACAAAAACAATAAAGAATGTGGAAGATCTTCATGAGAGCCGGGACCGACTACCTAACGTGACCCTCGAGGCACGGGGCAAGCGAGAATCGACAATCAAATACGAACATAACTTCCAAAAGTCAGTGGAGTAAAACAATACAATACCCCAATAACAAATCCACATTTGCTCACCTTGGGGAACGAACTCATAACGTATGACATAAACCTCTTCTAAATAAAATACTAGTGTACCACGTACATGACATACGCACGTAAATTCCCATAGTAGCACAGAGTACACATTTGTAAGGAACTTACATGACTGCTACATAGTGATACCCACAGGAGCCTGTAGCTCAACACAATTATAGAGGCAGTCGATGGCGGCCGCGTCTGCCTTCATTAACGATGTTCCGACGCATTACCGGGGCACCATTGCAAATATTCACCACTGAAGCACGTCCACCCGCAATACTTTTGTTCGGACATGACTAAAGGATTTGTTTATACGAAGACATGACGTCGATAAACATATGCTACATGTACACATCACGACTAGATTGAGATATATGTTGAGCCTTTATCATTTCGTTTGTTGTTTATATTCTTAAAAGGTATTTGTATTTGTGTATAAAGGTTGAAACGTATGTGTCCGCGATATAGCTGTGCTTGTATCGTATATTTGCTGTTAAAGGTATCCTGTACATATTCTAGGAAATAAACTATCTGTGTAACAACAGCATTTTTAAACGGTTTTATTAAACGGTTTTAATTAGCTTGACCTGTTTGTTTGTTTGGGTCAAATTTAGTATGTGAAATTTTACCCCCTTCCTGATCACAGATTGATCTGATATTTGGTACACACTCTAAATCTTGATGACAATACAACATAATATATTCCTTATGATTGTAAATCCAAGATGGCCGCCGATAAAAAATGGCGGATCACATATTACTTCACAACAACCTCAATATGGGTATCAAATGAAAGGACTTGATTGGTAAAATGCAACTCACTATGAAAAATCCAAGATGGCCGCCGGTACAAAATGGCGGATCACATATTTCTTCACAACAACCTCAATATGGGTATCAAATGAAAGGGCTTGATTGGTAGAATAGAGCTCACTATGAAAAATCTAAGATAGCCGCCGCCACAAAATGGCGGCTTACCTACATATATTCCACAAATACCTCAATATGGGTATCGAATGAAAGGGCTTGATTGGTAGAATAGAGCTCACTATGAAAAATCCAAGATGGCTGCCGCCACAAAATGGCGGATTACATATTTTTCACAAATACCTCAATATGGGTATCGAATGAAAGGGCTTGATTAGTAGAATAGGGCTCACTATGAACTAACAACAAAACTAAAAACTTGAAAATAAAATATAATTAAAACATTTTTTATGTTTAAATGTTTTATTACAATAAAACATATGTAGTTAGGTTATGTACTAAAAGCTAAAAAATAATTCGGTAAGTCCTAGCTACCAGATCGCACCAATTTTCTCATCAATTTGGGGTATTGATCAGATAAATATAAAATCGTTGGGCGTAGTGTATCCAGAGTAAACACTTTGATAGAAAATTCACGCGCCCAACGATTTTATATTTATCTGATCAATACCCCAGATTGATGAGGAGATTGGTGCGATCTGGTAGCTAGGACTTACCGAATTACTTTTTAGATTTTAGTACATAACCTAACTACATATTTTTTTATTGTAATAAAACCGTTTAACATAAAAAATGTTTTAATTCTATTTTATGATCGAAGTACGTTTACCCATTGATGCGTGATTGGCTAACAAACATCCGAATATTCACACATTTTCTATCAGTAATATTAGTAGGACAGTAGCAGAAAATTATGTTCTCAATTATTTAAGACTAATCAGAGGCTTTGATGAGTACTTTTATGCGATCTATCACGGAAAGTATGCGGCACGATTCAAAATAACGCAAGCAAAAAACATACCGGGGAAGTTATTAATCTGAAATGTTAATCTAATATATAAAATTCTCGTGTCACAGTTTTCGTTCCCATACTCCTCCGAAACGGCTTGACCGATTTTGATGAAATTTTTTGTGCTTATCCGGTATCTATGAGAATAGGCCAACATCTATTTAAAAAAAAAACAAAAATTTTGCAAAACAACGTTTGCCGGGTCAGCTAGTTATTCTATAAAAATGTCTAAAGAAATTCGCGCTTGCTATTGTTGGAATGAATTGTCTCTTTATTAGACTTTTATAACTTTCGCGAAGTGATACTTAACGCGGCGTGTAGTATGTATATAGTCACTTTAGTAACTTTCCTTATTTATTACTAGTCAACGCCAGCGGCTTCGCACGCACATATTTTCGAATTTCCTGTTTTGCCCGATCCCGTGGGAATTTCGGGAAATCCCGTCTTAGTGCACCCCTACGGACCCCAAGGAACATACGTGCAAAATTTCAGCTTCTTGCACCGAGTAGTTTCGGCTGTAGCTTGTCTGTCAGTCAGTAAGTAACGCAAGGATTTTATATATTAAGATTTAAAAGATTGCGAATTTATCCCTATATTGGTGAAAGTAAAATTTCCAAACATCAATATGTTTGATGTGATTACAGAGTGGTTTAGTGATGTCAGTCTTTTTATTCAAGTGATATTTTACATTTGCGAGGGGATATGAACATATATGCCGTGTGGTTGACGGCATAGAATACAGGTGTCACCACCCCCTATCTTCCCGTGGGTGTCGTAAGAGGCGACTAAGTGATAACACGATGCAAATACCATCTTTGCGTAGAGACGGAAAACTCGACATCAAACCCTATACGACTGCCTCGTTGGTCTCGCGGCATAAATGTGCGCGTGGGGTCGGGAGGTCCCGGGTTCAATTCCTGGATCGGGCAGTGTTATTGGGTTTTTCTATCACGAAATTCTCAGTAGCAGCACTGAGTCTGGAAATGTGCCCGGTACGGCAATAGGCTCGCCCCTTATTACGTGGGACTAAAGTATATCTGGCGAAAAGTGGGTGTAGAAATACACCTCTGCCTACCTCTACGGGGTTATAGGCGTGAGACTATGTATGTATGTATGTATGAACATATATCCGCGAATATGGCGCTTGCCACGATGTGCCTTAAAATCGGTTAATCAAAACAAAGGTATTATATCCCGTAGGACAATGTAAAAATAATATGAATGCGCACGAAAGTTTAAATTCCTATAAAATATTCTTTTGTATTAAAGTGGGTTATCAACACTGGGAAAACATACATACATAGACTCACGCCTGTTTTTCCGGAGGGGTAGGCAGAGACTACGGAACGCCATTTGCAACGATCCTGACATATCTCTCTTGCTTCATTCACTCCCATAAGATTCCTCATGCATGCTCTTCTGTTCAGGGTACTTCTCACCTGTCCAGTGTTTAGGATGTCTCCAATCTGGTCAGAGAACGTCCGCCTAGGTCTTCCCCTTCGTCCCCCCCCCGCGGGATCTCCACCTTGTCGTGGTGGGGGGGCTCAGTAACCGTGGCTCGGAACCCCGCGGTGAAGCTAAGAGGGATCCAGGAGGGGACGCTCCGCGTGGGCTTGACGGGGCCTGCGCAGGATGCGTCCAACGGTGCGGGTGCGGGGGACAGTTCTGTCTGTCCCTCGCAGTCGGGTGCGGTCGCGGGAGGAGAGGCGTGTCAGTGTTGCGTTGCCGCGCGCCCTATCTCCCGCGACCAAATGGGGGCGCACCATTCGATGCGTCGCGGTGGGGCCGCAGAGGAAGAGGAGATTCGGTGTTGCGTTGCCGTCCTCCCTATCCTCTGCGGCCGCTGAGTGTTTTGGCGACGGAGCCCAACACCTTAATCCGCCGCCAAGGGGGTTTTGTTCGGGGCCCGCCTGACCATCTGGCGGGCCAATACCCGTCGGGGGGTAGCGACGAATGCGTATGCGAATCCCTACCCTCCGACACACGGGTACATGAGGAACACGGATTGGTTTTTAGTCAGTAAGAGTCTGACAGCCCCCTTCGTCCTTTCCCCGGGGCGGATGGACTCCATGAGGATTTTCCAACCCGACACCAAAAAAAAAAAAAAAGGTCTTCCCCTTCGTCCTGTCCCTTCAACACTTGCCTTATATATCTGCTTGGTCAGTCTTTCGTCATCCATCCTCTCCGCGTGCCTAAACCATCTTAGCATACCTTTCTCGATGCTTGTCACTATATCTTCTTTTACCCCACACCAGTCTCGTATACGTATCGTACCCCACAACACTCTCTTATCACACAATTCTTTACTCTGTCAGTCAGAGAGACATCACACATACTTCTCAGTGCTCTCATTTCTTCAGCATTTATTCTACTTTCATGACTTTTCTGCCATACCCAACTATCACTACCATACATAAGAGTAGGTACTAACACCCCTCTATGCACAGCCAAACGTGCCTTTTTGGACACGTTTTGGCTATTCATAAACGCCTTCAGAGCTCCATTCACTCTATTACCTGCATTAACTCTTCTTTCAATATCTTCTACATTCTTACCATCTCTTGTAAACAGCGTACCTAAATATACAAACTTATTCACTTGCTCCACTCGCTGTCCATCGATCATAACATTACAAGCCGTAACGCATTCCTCCTTTTCAAAAACTATAACTTTCGTTTTACTTACATTCACTTTCATTCCTTTCCTCTCTAACGCAACATGCATGATTGTTACCATCTCCTGCAACTCCTCCGCTGAAGACGCAAGAATAACCTGATCATCAGCATAAAGGAGGCATTTCACAAGTAACTCATTCATCCTTAATCCACAAACACTAAGTTTCAAATCTTGCAAAAATACTGTCCATGAAGAGGTTGAACAGCCACGGCGACGCTACATATCCCTGTCTAACACCTGTGTTGATGGTAAACCAGTCAGTGTATGCCCCGTTTATTCTCACACAAGCTCTAGAATCCTCATAAAGGGATTTCAGAGCTCGAATGAGGCTGCTGTTCACCCCATACATCGACAGTACCGACCACATTTCATTCCTCACCACTTTATCATAAATCAGTCATTTTTAGTTTAGCAATACACCCCATAATTCGGCAAGTAAATTCTAAATTTAATGTATGGTTTTTAGATGACGGGACCCTAGGAGGGGATCCAGATATTGTATTACAAGATTTAGCTCTTCTTAAAAATAAATTCGCATCTATTGGCTTGGAACTAAATTCTAGTAAATGTGAGCTGTTTATAAATACAACAGACTCTACAAAAAGACTTTCGATACTATCTAAATTTAATAATTTGGCATCAAACATCAAAATTATTTGATAAGACATCTCTTCGCCTCCTAGGTTCTCCAGTATTTGAAGAATCTTTCGATTCTTTCTTAAAGGAAAAGATACAAAATTTCTGTGAAGTTTCAGATCGCCTATTCAAAATTAATATTCACTCGGCTTTTACTATTATTCGATATTGTCTTTTCGTCCCAAAATTCACACATGCTTTAAGATCTTCCCAACTTTGGAAAAAATATGCACTTTTAGAACAAGTCGACAAAATTATCCAAATTACTTTAAAGAGAATATTAAATGTGGACTTGGACGACCGAGCCTGGCTACAAGCGTCATTGCCTATACCTCTGGGTGGGCTCGGTATACGCAAAATTTCTAGTGTCAGTTTACCGGGTTTCGTTTCGGTCTTCGGTTAACAGCACGGAAGAGTTAACTAGGAAAATTTTATCACCTACACTAGTTAACTCAGAAGTGCTGTGCAAATCCGAATCTGTAAACGCCTGGAAAATGGCTTGTCCAAGCACTGATTTGCCTACCAACCTATTCTCCCAAAGACAGTGGGATGCGCCGCTTTGTGACATTGTAAGGAAAAGTCTTTTAGATGCCTCTTTTAACGTTGCAGAGCGTGCTCGCTTGCTGGCTGTGGGAGAATGAGAATCGGGTCTGTGGCTTCAGGCACTACCATCGTCCAACACTGGAACTATGTTGGACGATGAGACGTTCCGTATCGCCACTTGTCTTCGTTTAGGTGCTCCGTGTGTTTCTCCGCATTGATGTCATTGTGGAGAAGACGTCGATAGCCTTGGACACCATGGGCTATCTTGCAGCAGAAGCGCTGGTAGAATTCCCCGTCACGCCCATCTGAATGACATAATTCGTCGTGCTCTTGTCGCGTCTGGCGTACCAGCTGTACTTGAACCAAATGGTTTGGTACGTGACGACGGTACTTATTTTATTACTCATATGTGAGAATCTATCGTTTACGTTACTACATACAGAGCGTTACTACATACAGAACTATAGTCATTTGTAAAAATGGCGATATTACGTTTTAAAGAAATCACCCAATTCTATGTCCCTTCCCCCCTGGATCGCTGAGGTGTTCAGTCGTGTTTTAAAGCAATTTCTTTGGCATTTTTAAAATAATACAAATCAATTAATTGTAGCGCTCATAGCGAGACTTGGCGTGCCGTTCGTAACAGATCGGCAAAGTTAAGCAACGCTTGCACAGGTTGCCACTTGGATGGGTGACCGTGTGTGGCATTTTCATCTGAGCGCTACCGTGCTTCGGAGGGCACGTAAAGCTGTCGGTCCCGGCTCTTGTCTAAGGATAAGGGTCGTTAGGCCATGTCGGAGGCCTTTGGGCGGTCTGACACCAGAGTTGGCCACACACTCACACGAAAAACAAAAAAAAAAATTAATTAAAATCAAATTAAAATAAACAAATTAAATACAAACAGTACTAGGAGAGCATAACCTCAAGCTATCTGTCTGCAAGGATACAGCGTTAGCCATTAAAACGCCAAACAACATTACAAGCAAACAAGCGAGAGAAGTACCAGGAGCCCATAATAAGCAGCTGAGCGACTGCGCGCACGCACACACTACGCATCATCCGCCGTGACACTACCACAAACGCATCGTCACACACATACGCGCAACCACCTATTCAAGTGAGTTACGACTTACGATTACCCCTACTTATCGTAAAGTGAGCGAGACAGAGACAGCCGATGCGTGTCACACACACACATAGGCGCTTCATTCAGTATTAGGTACCGCTGTTAGCTACGTTGTGACGCGTGCCTAGCCTTTAATTGCCAACGTTTGCTGATACCCTGGTACTTATTGGATATTTGACTATTTTTCTGTCCCTTGAGTGAACGTGTTTACTGTAGGTATATATATTATTTTGAGCTCTACTAAAAGCGCAATGCCTCTTAAACATACCCCGCCGAAGGCAATTGAGTCTGACACGAACTCTAATGCGCCAACAGATACAAATAATGAAGGCAGTAGGAATATTACTAGTAGAGCCCGCCTGCGTAAGCGACAGCATGACGATGAATTAGCTTTTTTCATGCGTGAAATGAAAGAGAATTTTGTAACATTAAAGACGGGACAAGAACAGAAATATAATTTGCTACTGAGCTCTATGGAAGAAATAAAAGCGCAAAATAGTGAATTAAAAACGTCTTTAGATTTCATTAGCAGGCAGTATGATGAATTTGAAAAGTAATTGGCAACTATGAACACTGAAAGGAAAGCTTTCTTAGCACAGATTCAACAGCTAGAACTGAAATTGGCAATACTGGAAAGGTCTCAAAAATCTACTAGTATCGAAATCATAAATATTCCCCCCAAAAAAGGAGAAACGAGAATTTTTAAACTTGGTGGGCGGATATCACAAGCGTTGGATGTAAAAGTATCAAATTCAGAAGTCCGCGATATATACCGGATTAATACTAGAAAAGAGGAAAATAAACCTGTAATCGTGGAGTTCACTACCGTCCTTCTGAAAGAAAAAATATTATCTCGCACAAAACAATATAATAGAGATAATAAAGACTGCAAATTAAACACAAGTTATCTGCATTTACCCGGCCCCTCGAAACCCCTGTATATAGAGGCAAACCTACCAGTGAAGACTAGAAAGTTGTTCTTTCA